>CAJNOP010000154.1:244512-393231 GCA_905250075.1 Rotaria sp. Silwood1 | reverse complement strand
TAAAGTTAAACCTAACACATAACATAGATAGCACTATCAAATTCACCGTTAAAACCTGTATGAGACCTTGATATACGATCTTATATTAATTTTTGTTTTTTTTACGAGAAAAACCAGCAATATCATTTTGTTAGAATAAATTTTCAATTGAGTTTGTCGTGAAAAGTGTGTATTTTATGTAATCGACAATCAAGTGATAAAAATATGTGCATATATTCCGGTTAATAGTGATAACATTCTAGATTTCTAGTCAATAAATCATAGTTACCCATTTGAAATACACCGAATAAGTTCATTACTGTTCCTGGATACATACTGCAAGATCCATTTGGTTCTGTTTTCACCTGAGACTATAATGAGTCCGTCTCGAAGTCTCCATTGATCGACATCTGCGTGTCGCTGACATAAACCAATACATCCACTATGTACGAATAAATTGGATAATACCGGATTTTAATTGCAAATGACATGAAATCGCTTTGTAATAATGTCTATAAAAATATTCTTCAAGTACGTAGGCTACTGATGGTATTTGTCATAGTCCAGATTGTATTTGAAATTCCAACATCGACATTAGGTGAACAAGATGAAGTTACTGTGATTGCTAAATATTGGCAAAAATATATGATGAACATTTTATTGTATAAAAAAAAGTAGAGTCAATGATTTATTCTCTATTGTAGATTTAAAAACAACTATTGGCAAACGAATGAAAACACAAAGATCCAATTTGTTCAACAAAATTTTTCAACTATTTTCTTTAGTTACAAAATTACACTAGTAAACAGAATTATTATCCTCAGTAGAATATTTGTGCTGTTCTACAACTGCTCATAAAATTTATAAGAAAGTAGCATCGATCATCTCTTGATCACTGTTGCTGGTCATTTCTTCAGTGTTTTTGTTTGTCATTAGCTCTGACACACCCGTGATCTGTGACTTCACTAGTACACAACAAGTACAAATTGTTGCTTAGTATAACAAAAGACGCAGTTTTATTGGTGTCGTTATTGATGAACAAAAGCAGAAAGGCAACTAACATTCATTAATACTCACTGACAGTGCTTATACACGGAAATGGGGGTGGTACAAGTACGTTTATTTCAACTCAACTCAAAATCAACGTTCAACTTTCTACGCAAATTAATTTGGTAAATCAGTTCCAGACATGATTTTGAACTTCTCTACTGGAACTATAGCTCTTAATATGTTTTCAAGTTTTTCGTTCGGTTTGGAGTTTCAGAGGCGACTTTGGACTTTTCCGGTCGAAGAATTCATAAGTGACAATTGAACTTCATATTGATCGAGAAACTGGAAACTTATCCAGTTAACTCAACTTGATGGAGAACACAAAAATCACACAGGGATCCCATTCAGAACGAGAAACCTGAAAAGCGTATCCCGATCAAAGAAGTCGTAAGGTATCTCAATCAGAGCTCCGACTGGTAGGTTCGTAAGGTCTTAGATATCCGCATTTTTGTTGTTGAACAAAGCAGTAGGGTTTATGAACTTAGTATAAAAAAACTAAATGACAATTAACTGATGTAAACGGAAAGTGGTTAAGAGAAACTGAGATGATTGAATAAGAAAGTCATAGAAGTCGAATCATGGAGTAAAAAGATGTTTTGATTAGACGGTTTGTCCCATGGGATGGGATGGAACAGATTAAGTGGGCCCATGGGATGATTTTTTCATCCCATTTAGACCCCTGATCTCAATCTAAACGGGATATGTCAGAAATATCGAATGACGGAAAACACTTTGTTACAAGTTGAAAGATGATTTCGAGTTTAATTCACCTTTCGACATTAAGAGGTAAATTAACCAGTCAGCTTAATTTCGAATCATCTTCAACTTGTCACATCTCGGTGACGGAATGATGTGTTTAGGCTAAATCTTTGTCCCACTAGTGTAAAAGTGACAGGTAGAAGTAGCCACTGTGCGTGACACTTCGTTTTCAAGGACAGAGCGAAGATGGTGCCACATATCTCTGGCACTCTGTTAATGGATAGATTGATCATATACGAATTTTTGTGATCGCTACACATCATAGCAATGCATGTCGGTGAGGGTGTGCATGATCTGTAAAACTACCGAGAGAGTCATTGAAACATGGGGATGACAACAACATTCATGCACGTCGCACGACCAAGGAGACAACTGCTCGCCTTTGAAATTCGTTCTCTGTTATTATTCGCTATAAAACCAGAAGAATGTTCGTGAAACGTGACAAAATAATAATTTGAAAATTATTTTACTCCCTTAGGCTCAATCGTATTGTTTCTTATTGGATGTCGTACAAAATCCATTCGTTGCAGCGCACTATTCCGGAAAACTCCTTCTTTTTTTTGAAAAATTCCTTCTCAAAATTCTTCTTCTTCGTACCTCCCTGCTGCGGCCCCTGCATATGGCAATTGTGACAAATCGATGTATCACTTCCTATCATTCTTGATATCTTCCAAGTGACTATTCATTTGCACAGAAAATTCATAAACTACACTATTTAGAACATTTACAAACATATTCTAGCCATTAAAATTTCAAATAAGGCTTTGAAATAGTTTAGAACAGTCCATCTCACGTTGTTAATAACGTTTGGCGCTTTTTTCAGTTTCTAATGAAACCTTGAACAGGAATCTGATGTTCACTATCTTCCATGAGCTTCAACCCAGGCTGCTAGGAGCTGAGAAGAATTGTAAAATCTCGATTCAAACTTTACACTCACTATTTTCTTCGAAAATCGACGTGAGTTCCATAAAAAATCAACCGTATGGACATTCGTTCTGTCGATTTATTTTTGAAAAACAAGTGTTCGTTACATGGCACAATAAAAGCATAAAGATTTTCATTGTACCCGTTCTCATTAAAAGAAAAACCTGCAAGTTCCAAAGCTAAATTTGTTTTTTGGAATTTAAAAAAAATTATGTCAATGATAGTTGGCGCCATCTATTGAATTAGCATCGTCCAATATTAGATTCAAGTAAACTCACGAAATAAACAATGTCAGCTGGTAATATATTGTTTTTTCCTTCTTTTAAATAAATTTTTCTAGAAATATTTCATTTATTTGCGCGTTTTATATCTTTTTATTAAAAATGTCATAAAACTATTCATATTCTGATAGTAAAGTTTTACGAATTATAGACATACTTAATTTATTACGATATTATTAATTATATATGATAATTATGGAACGAATTCGTCGTTTATTTACAAAAGTAAAATAACATCAAGCTAAATTCTATTATTATAATTCTTTGGAAAGAAATAGTAATATATATAATTATAACACTTTTATTTATAATCATCATATATACTATATGATTAACTTTCAAGAATGAAAACATGAAGGCCTGAATTATCGCTCATTTTTACATTATACACTTTTCTTTCTATGAAATGTATCGTTATACATATGATGATCATCATACACCCTTCTATAAACAATTCGAATACTTGTTATTGCAACCAATCATGTATCGACAACATTGTTTGTTTTTTTCCTATTATTTTTTGCTTTGCTTCGTCTACTTCCTCTCCTTCTTTTTTTCTTCTTCTCTCTGTCATACTATTCTTTTTTTTTTTCTTTCTTATAGCATTCTTTTGTCAGATGTAATAATACAAAATTCTGATTATATATTATTCCCTTATGATTCTAGACAAATACATATCGTCGTTTATCTGAAATACCTTCATTATCAACATTTGGCAATATTGCCAATACAACTAATATGATTACACATAATCAAGAACAAACAAAAAAAAGTAGTGTTTTTGAAAAACTTGGACAAAAAATAAATACTATTAAAGAAGATATTGCTGATAATATTGAACGTCGTAAACAATCACATAATAATGCTATTAATAATCAGATACATTTTATTTCACGTGCAAATCAAGCAGAAGATTCATTAATTATTGAAAAAAAATCATCAACACCAATTGAAATTCGTCAAAGACATGCTTCTGGTAAGATGTTAAAGATTAATAAATTTCATCTGATAAAAATACATTAAATATTATTACATTTCCAGCTGTTTTTCTTTTTCTTTTTTTTCATTGTTTCTATTCTATTCACAAAATAATACAAGTTTTGATTGAAAAAAGAAAAGACGCAGATAACCCATATAGTTTTACAAAAAAAAAAAAATTAATGAATGAATAATTTGAAATATATATGAAATATTTTTACATAAAAATATATTTTATTGTTTCTTCATCATCATGGCAAGAATTTCGATAGGATTTATTTGTATATAGATACTAAAATAAAATGTATCATATTGGATATATTGTTATTAAATATGACATATTAAAGATGTGTCAAATATCTATTTGATAGATATCTATTATACTCTTTTGCTTTTCTTATATAATTAGCTTAATATAACAGATTCAATTGAATATGTCGAATTTCTATATTTCTTAAGAGAATTTTATGATTAGTTATTGTTTCAGACCACCCACCTTGAAAGATCAATTAATGAGTATGAATGGACTCGCATGGAGCCATCTAATGCACATTAAACAGTCTGAAAATGGCTAAATCTCAATTTTTCTCTCTTGAAATTCAAGGCTAGATGCTATTAATTCAAATTCAAATCGATATGTATTAATTATTTGTTGTCTCAAAATAAAATCATAAATGTATTGAAATTTAGATTCCAATCACGTTTAAAAACTACATTATAAAATAATGTATCATAAAGGGCAACAATAAATCGTAAAGTTCGACACGTTGTATTTTATATATAAAAACCTTTCCAATTAATCAAAATGTTCTGTTTTTTTTTCCTGCTCAGAAAGTATTATTGATAAAAAAAAAAGGCAAAAAGATCAATTATTAATTTTCAATCAATAATAAATAATCATAAAAACTCATATGTAAATAACTTTAAACAAGAATAGAATTAAGAAAAATGAATTAATAATGATTATTGAAATAGATTTAAAATATAATTGATGAGTTCGAATGAAACAATATAGAATTAGAAGAATATTGACCTAGATCTGTCAGTTGTATTCAAGAAAACAATTATTTTCTTAGTATCTTGCTAAGTAAGGTTATTTCAAAATAACTCTGGATATTATCAACATTCATCTAATAATAAATCTCTATCATATAGTATCATGGATATTCTGGATATTTTCTTTTTTTTTTTGTTTTCGATATTGATTAATTTTTAATCATTGAGAAGACAAAAAACAACAAATATCTCATATGTATATCTTTTAATTAAATAGGTGATGATGGTTCGATTACAGAACGTTCATTTTCAGCATCTCCATTAGGAACAGTCGTTACAAAAAAATCAACAAATGAAACATCAACTGTTCCAATCATAGAACCTGTACAAAGTGATTCATTTCAAGATATATTTTCAACAGAAAATAGTGAACGAGCAAAAGATATGCTTATGAATAATGTACGTCAAGGTATACATCGTAGTTATAGTGGAGCACTTAGTGAAACTGGTTCAGATGATAATGTTATTAAAAAACCTGATTCAATTGAAACAATAAATAAATCAAATATTGTTAATAATGATAAAAATAAACAAAAATTAACTATGTTATTAGTTGGACCAAAATTTCGTCAACATACTATTGAATCAGAATCAAATTTTATACGTGATACAATTTATCCAACATCTGTATGTAGAGTAGTATTAAAAAAATAAATTTCATTTTGTTTTTTTATTTATTAGTTTATTGTTGGTATTATATCAATAATAATTATATTATGGAAACCATTATCACCATTAATTAGTGGTTTTATACTTGGTTTTATATGTGCTTCATCAATTGCTTATATTATTATACGAATGTATCTTAATACAAAATCTGATGAATTAAATGCATATGAATGGATAGATTTTCCAGAATTAGAATCTGTACTTCAAGAAAAAATAACTAAAATTGATAAATATAAAAGTTTACCTGTAAGATTTCAATTAAAAATATAAATAAAAAAAAAATCAAAACAACTATTTTATTTATTTTCTAGATATGTTGTGAAGTTGTTTTTGGTCAATATGATCCTGATCAAGATGAACAATTTATACGCTATCCAATTGTTATGAGTCTTGATAATGATCATCTTATTATTCAATTACCAACAAAAGCTAAAACAGAAGAAAAAAAAGATAAAGAAATTGGATTTGTTGGTCAAAGAGAATATTTAATTAAAGGTAATTTATTTAGAAATTAATAAAAATTTCATCTGAATCAAAAAAAAAAGTTATTTAATTTAGGCACGATATCATTAGAATATGCATATACAAGATAGTCTAAAAGTCACGGGATAGTCTTTGATTTTTTTGTTACAGATGTTAATAGAGAAATCGGGTTAATTAGTTTTCAAAAACGTCAGTTTACGTACTTCAAAAAAACCTAAGTAAAAACCATCGTATATTATATTGTCCTATGCATCTTCATCTTTTCTTTTGAATGATAAAAATCGCAGCTCTCTATATTTTTCCTATCAAAAAATTTTTCATAATAAAAGACTGCCCCGATGACTTTTGGCCTATCTTGTATATGTATGTCAGAGATGTCCATGGCGGTGCCAACACGGCCGCCACACTGGTAACGGTAGATTTTTTGCAAAATCATCGCGGCGCGGAGAGATTTTTTAAATACCGTCGCGACAGCCGTTGATTTCTTAGGAAGAAATTTTCAAGGAACCTCAGTATTTATATCCGCTATGTAGCAAGACTCAAAAAATTTGACCAACTACTAGGAGCTATTCCTGTTCGGACAAATCATAAGGTTCAAAGTCAACAAAATTTCTTGAACATCGCCGCGGTAGATTTTTTGGAAAACCGTCCCGGTGAACTTTCGACCTCGATGGACATCTCTAATGTATGCTTGTTTTATCCTACAGGACTAGCTGGATCTGTAAATTTTGATTATATGATATAGACATGTATCTTCCTATATGGATAAAAAAATGAAAATATTAAGAATAATTTAAAATAATGTTGTTGTTGTTGTTTTCTTTTAATATTAGATGCTAAATTAATACTTGTTCCTGAAGCTACATTATCTCGTATAAAATATTGGGTAAATGATTATCCTATTGTAATACAAAATATTCAAATATTAAATAAAGAAATAACTAATAAACAAAATTATGAAAAATCAAAATTTGATACTGATGAATTTTTTAATAATTCTCAAACAACATTAAGTATTTTCTTTGATACATGTCCTGATAAAGAAGATTGGTTTTATAAGTATATAAATATTTTTTATTATTGTCTAAAAATTTTTTTTATTCTTTTTTTTTTTTTATTAAAATTTAGATTATTATTTGCTTCACGTAAAAGCAAAGAAGAAACTGAAAATACTCATCAACCATTAATAAATACATCAACAATTTCACAAAGTTCTTCATCAATATCTCGTTCAATGACTCCAAGTATTTCTGATACACAAATTCCAACAATAAGTTCTCGTACTACTTCAAAACAATCTAATACAATTAATATTGATAGTCTTGGACAAAAAAAATCTAATGAACCAATTGGATCACCTTATTTTGATACAATATCAACAACATCATCAATATCATCATTAGAAAAAAATCAAACAGAAATACTTCGAAGTCAAATAAATGAAAATGATATTGTTAGTGATATGACACAAGCTCGTATTGGTGCTCAAGAATTACGTGCAGATATATTAGAAAAAGATAAAAAATTAAATGATAAAGATTCAGATAAAGATTCATTTAATTTACAACGTAGTGGTTCATTAAAAAAAAAATTTCGTAAACAACAAGAAAATCTTCATCGTATACTTCAGTCATCTGATTGTCTTAATGAAGCAGCTATAACATTAAATTTTCTTGTACGTCGACTTTTTTGTGATGTTTTTCAAGAATCATTATTTAAAGATTTATTAAAAGAAAAAATTGAACTTAAATTAAAAGAACTTGCTGTAAGTAAGAATTTTAAAAATTCTTCTTCTTATGAAAAACAAACAAATACAAGAATTTTTTTTATATATATTTAGGTAAGTGTACTTGAAGATTTACGTGTTGAAACAATTGATATGGGTAATACATTTCCTATTATTCTTAAAGTTGAACCAATGCAATGGAATAATAAAGGACTTTGGTTTAATTTATTTCTTTTCTATCGAGGTAGTTTCAAGTAAGTTTAATTATCAAAATAAAAACAAATTTATTTTCTAATCTCGATTTCGTTCATATCTATTACTAATATTTATTATTTCTATGAATAAGAAAAGTTATTCTAATCAGTTAATATGCAAAAAAAAAATAATAGTCATTGATTATATTTAGTTTATTCAAGAAGTGAATATTTCGACAAAGATATGTTCATTTTTATTAAAATAATTTATCAATATAATCTTTTTAATAAATTTCGAATTTACATCTAGATTTTTTTTTATTCGAAAAACACTTAAAAGAAAATGTCAAATAAAAAGTAAATATTATTAATTCTCTCAAGAATTATATGACTTTGACATAATATTATTTTTCCCTTAATAGACAAATGAAAATATTCATATCTATTGAAAGAATTCACATTAGACTATATCCTTTGAGATTTTTCTTATTCTATTCATAACTATCTCATGTGAATTAAATCGAATAAAAATGCCATTCCGTACAATGTAATATTCCCTCATCATGAAGAAATGTCAATCGAACTATTTGAAAAATGATCAGATCGTCTTGTTTCTATATTAATAAGTGTAGGATAATGGAAAAAAAAATTTCTTTTTAACAATAAGAACATACTTCTTGTTGTTTTTCTATAATATTCACTAATTAGCTCAATTTCCGTTCGTGTCTTAAATAGCTAGTAGCACTTTCGGATTTCAATAGACTTTCTCGAAGGTATTTTTTTTTTTGTTAATAATGACATTGTAACAGAATACAAAATTCTAAACTAAATGAACGATCATCTTATTTTCTACAATCTTTCGTTAAAAGAGAAAAAAAAATTAAAAAAACATCACAAGAAAATAGTTCTATTAAAATACTTTGAAATATGAAAAACATCGTATCAGAAATCTTAATATAGAACGTATTACATAGGAATAAAAAAAAATACAAGTACTCATTCTTTTATAATTGAAATTTAAATTATTATTTGTTTTTTTACTTTGTTTAGAATTACAATTCGAACTCATATATTTCTTCAACGATTACTTAATACAAATACAAATACACATACAACTAGTGATCCATCAATGTATTATCAACATCGTTCAGGTCAAATTATATATAAAGATGATGAACATACAGAAAACGAAGATTCTGTTCAACGACAAAAATTATTAACTAAAGATCCTGATATACCAGAAAAGTAATTATTTCGATATATTATCTGTCCTATTTATATATATATATATTTAGTGCTGCTGCAAGAAAATTAGGTTTAATATTAACAAAAGTAGCTGGTAATAAACATTTTCAACGATTTGCTGCTTTAAAACCTGTTGCCGGAGTAATAGAAAAATTATCAAATGCTGATATTGGTGCAAATATTGAATTAATGAATTTTAATGGAATTATGACAGTAAATTAATTTCGATATAAATTTCAATTTATATTATTTTTTTTTTATACATAAGATTAACATTCCACCACCACCAAGTGATCGTATATGGTAAGAAAAAAATAAAATAAAAAGTTATTATTTTATTGCAAATATTTCTTTTTTTCTTTATAGGATTGGCTTTTCTGAAATGCCAGATTTAAATCTTAAAGTAACTCCAGTCTTTGGTGAAAGTAAATATTCATATACATTAATTCATGATTTTCTTGAATCTCAAATTCGAGATGAAATCAAAGTAAGATTAATTAGAATTAATGAAAAAAAAAAACATTAATAATTTGTTCTTTTTTTTATTTGTCAGCGTCTTCTTGTTCTTCCAGCAATGGATGATCAATTATTACCATTTTTTCGTGACTGGGTTATTGATATGATGTATGTTAATAAATCATTTATTTATATATATATATATGATTTTTCTTATTATTTTAGGAGTGAAATAGCTACAAAATCATTGAATAAAAATCTTAATCGAGCTGAAGGTGTAGAGTCTTAATAATTTTATTTTATTTTTTTTCGTTTTTCATGTACAATTTTATTATTATTTTTGTTTTTGATTTATTATATATATATACGTATATATATGCTAGAGAATGAATATTCAAATATTAATGTATAAATCATCTTGATATTTTTTTATATAATTCATAACAGATGAATGAAGAAACGAATTTATATTGATTAAATCATTCTCTATTTCGAATTGTTTTTTTGAATCTTCTTTTGTATTAAACCATTGATCAAGATATGTACGAATAAGTGATGAACTAACAGATCGAATAGGTAGATTTAGTAGAATAAATTCGTTGGGATTTGGAATAAGATTTTTATTCAAATCATCTTGCCAAAATTGAAATAAGTTATTACTATTATTATTATTATTATTCATTGTTCGTTCAATACCAATACGAATAATAGGTATTTTATTCGATGATTTTCGCCAAATTGGAATACCATTTTTTATCATTCGATCACCACCAACAAGAATTAAAATTTGAATATTATCGTTTTTTAATAGACGTTTTAAACGTTGACCAAGTGCAAATGCAGAACCATCATGTTGTTTTAACATTTCTTCTTGATAGGGACTATTTATTAACCATGGTATATCTTTAATTGCTTCATGAATAAGTGCTAAACGATGTTTTAGTTTAATTGTACGTTCATTTCGTGAACATAATTTATGACAAACATAACCATCAGATGCAACAGCTAAATAACCACCTATAATATTCCATTGACCATTACGTTCAAGTTCTTGTTTAGTATGACAAAGCAAATCTATATGTTGTGTATGTACTGGATTGAAAGCACCACCTAAAATAACTATGGCGTCTTTCATATTTTTTTTACGTAGGTGAATATTAATAAAACGAAAAAAGAATTGTTTTCATTGTATTTTGTACACTAATAATGAGTCAAACTATTGTGCAATAACCAAATTTCATAATACCAAAAAAAAAAAAAAACTAAAAACTTCTTTGTTTATCAAGGTTTTTTTTTGTTGTATTTGTCTGAATCAATCGAAATATAATTAGATTTTTACATGTCAAACTTTCATTTTTGGTATATGATTATATACGTTTATGTACTAAATAAACTCTGACGTTATCATAATCCTTTGTTTTTTTTTGTTTGTACTATCTATACAGTGCTTTTTGGTTCGCTTATTAATCAATTATAATATTCGAACAATTAATAAATCTAAATATACTTCAAGAAAATTTGTTCTGTTATTAACTTAACTTTCCCATTGGATTATTTAAAGAGAAATATTACACACGCATATCATATAATAATATACATATACATCAATGATAAAATATAGTTTTTTTTTTTTTCTCTATGTGATGAAAGGAGAAGCAGCAAATTATTATTAGTTTTTTTTTTTTCTTTCTTCTCGTCAACTAAAAAAAAGACAAATACTGGCTTTATTCTGTTATATTGGCATAGTATGTTTATTGACGCAGACAGGTATGTTGATGTCTATTTAATGACAATAAAATGATTTTTTTTTTGTTGTTGTTGTTATTAACAACATTTATTTTACTACAAAAAAATTTGGAAAGAAACCATTTAGAAACATACTTTTTAAATTATTATTCTAATAAAATACAGTTTATTAAGTGTATTGAACTATCTTTTTATTGATATACTAAGAAAAGAATAATAGTCGAACAGAAAAAAAAGGTTTGTTATTGATAATATATATATACTAATTTTATTGTTGGATATCTATGTTTTTTCTTTCTCGACACTTCATACTCCAATAAAACTAGTAGAATATAAATGAATTGAAATACATAAAACTAATAATCAATTGAATATAGTTTTACACTCGATTTATATTACAATTTTTCTTATCCGTATGATAAATATAGATATCATTGTGAAGTACGTATATATATTAATCTCATAGTAAATAAATGCTGATTTATTCTAACTATTCAGTCAATAATTGAATTGAATTTTTCTACAAAAAATCTTTCGAAGATTATTGAAATTTTTCAAGGTTTTTTTTTCTAAAGAGAAAAGAAAAACAACTATAATTTTGTTAGAAATAGAATTACATGTTCTATTCAATACTTGATGTTTACTTTATATGTGATATGTGTATTTTAACAATCATTAATTTAATATTCTTTAGTGAATTTTTGATTCGATTAAAACTTGTAATTGTAATGTTAGACAAGTAGGAATTTAAAGAGGACAGCATATTTTTAACAATATTATCATGGAATACTTGAGTCATATTTGCTTAAGGATGACATCGACTCATTTTACATATCAAATATACATTATCATTATGTAATCGATTCATGGTTAATGTATAATTAAATGATTCATTCAAAACTACGTTTATAACTTTTGATATCATGAAAAAGAAATATTTCTAATCGAAATTATATTCTTGTTTTTTTGAAAAATGTTAATTAAAGAAGCATTTTATCGTTTAAATATCAAATAGGTTCATATTGAACTAAGTTAGTATTTTTCTCAATTTAAATTATATAGATATTTGTTTTTCTCTTTTTTTTTTTTTTGTAATATTTCGAAAAAAAACTAAAATGAATAAAAGAAATAAATTCAACAAAATCTTCTACAATCTAAAACAAAGTCTTAATGTATTATGTTAATTTTCTTCTTATCAATAAAATAACACGGATTAATATTGTTCTTTGTCTAAATACTCATACGTATAAAGACATTCAGATTATAGAGTAAAAATAAAAATGATTGTAAAAAAAATTTTTTTTTTCTATCTTTTTAATTTAAGGTAAACATGTCACATCGTTCAAGATTGCTCTCACGCAAAATTCCTCGACGTGAAAGAGAAGCTCATGTAGTTATTGATTCACCTTCATCTATAACAAAACCATCGACAACAGCACCATTACTTTCCGATTATGATTATCAAGCACCAAGTACATATCATTCAATATCTCCACGATCGAAATGGATTATAGTTCGTAATAATATACATAGAATTCGTTGTATGGGTGATCTTAGACGTGTATCTGGTGTTGATAAACCAATACGAGATTGGTATCTTTTTTTTCAAATGAGACGTGAATTAAAACGTGCTGAAGATCAAATTCGTGCTATACAATATCGAACAGATTTTACACCTGTACGTCATTTTAAATTACCTATTGATGCAACACATACTCGACGTTATAATGTATCACATGTTCGACCAAATGATGGTATTTATTATGCTGGTCTTGGTACAGAACCAATTGTTTTACAATATTTACTTTATTATTTTAGTAAAGAATGTAAAGTACCATATGATAGTATATTTTATTCATTTTTATCTGATGTTAATGCTGTATTAGCTGCAAATCGACAACGTATGAATCGAGTTGTTGTTTATAGAAAAGTTGCATTAATAATAACATTAATTATTTTTTCAATTATTATAATAATGTTTTTTTCATTAATATTAAGTGTATTAACAACAACATCAAATTTACGACAAATGTATAAAAATGTTCATGATGAAGATATGAAATGGCGTAGTTCGGAAACATTTCAATCAATATATAAAACTTAATTGAATTTTTGTTTTTTTTTAAGATATGTACGTGTATCAATCGATAAAAATTATTTAAATGACAAGATATTATAGATAGATAGTTTGAAATTGTATGAGACGAATGTATGTAAATTTGAGTTTTTTTCTTTTTTTTTTTGCTATTAAACTATTATAAAAGAAATAGAAGATAAATAATCTTAAAATATTCAAAAAAAGAAACTGATTCAGAAGTAGAAAAAAAAGACTGTAAACGATTTAAACTCAATAAAGAACAGCATTAGATAAGTTTGTAAATCTGCTATCCTTTTATATCTTATTTTTAATAGAATAGGAAGATAGAACATAAAATTCTATATACTTCTGTTTATTTATTTTGTTGAAGTCAAAAACAATTCAAATAGATTAGCTAATCTAACGAGGGAAGGTCACCAACTGTTCAATCGCTTTTGAGTCAGAACTATGTGCAACATATAGGTCCTAATGAGCTATGAATACCCTGAAAAGAGTTCGGGCGGCTAGCCCATTACTGTCGAGATACTGCATTTTTACGATATTGTTAGCAGAACGCCGTGGTCCCCCTCAGGAGCACCAAAAAAACTGAGTTTTGAATTTTGACTTGAAGTTTGGCACAGAAACAGACCTCAATGAGAGTGGCTTATTTTGAAAGTTTCAGATCTTTTGGTTGCTCCTATTCTGAAATAAGCACATCGGAACCTGTCGAGGGTATCCGAGCAGTATAAAAACACCCTTTTTAGCTGTATCTTAGGATAGGAACAACCAAAAGGCCTGAAACTTTCACAATAAACTACTCTCACTGAGGTCTGTTTCTATACAAAGTTTCAAGTCAAAACTCGAAACTCAGTTTTTCTGGTTCCTGAGGGGGACTACGGCATTGTGCTTAGTTAAAAATACCATAAAAATGCAGTATCTCGACAATAATAAGCTAGCCGCCCGAACTCTTTTCAGGGTATTCATAGCTCATTAGGACCTACATGATGCACATAGTTCCGACTAAAAAGCGATTGAACAGTTGGTGATCTTCCCTCGTAAGAAGAATTTATCATTTTGAAAAGTTTCGAATAATAAATATGATGTTCGTAATTTTTCTATTATCAATTCAATATAAAAACTGACGAATATCATCGTTATTATTCAAAATACTTCGATATGATAGATTTTCTTAACATTATTTAATCTACGAAAGGTTTTTTTTTTTTTTTTGGCTTCAGGAAAAATAAAATAAAATAAATGAATAGTAATGTATAGAATTTCTTATTCTATCTTCCTATTCGATTGAAAATGAAATGTAAAGAACAGAGAGATTTACGATCTGATCCGACGGTATACTTTATTAACAACATAAAATTTATTTTCAGATTAATACTTATTCGATCAAGTGAATATATATGGTTTTATTTTTTTAAAGAAAAAAAAAGTAAGAAAATTAACTCATGATGCATTAATAAATATAACATCGATCTGAGACTATAATCAACTATCAAAAATATTCGATCAGTATTTTACTCGTATCTCGATTAGTTTCAATCATTTAGGTTTTTTTTTTCTAAAAGATTCACCGTAGAATTTTGCATAAAATTATATAACTTATTCAATAAATATATTGTTTTTTCTTTCTAAAACATGACGTTTTTAAGCAATAAGATTATACATAACTTTCTAAATCTGCATTTTGTTTTCTATTTTTGTTCTCAAAAAGTCTTTCTATTCTTCAATAATTCTGGTTTTCCACAGGACATATTTACAACTTATTATGGTAAATTATCGATACTAAATAATAGTTAGTAGTATATTAGTAACGCTAATGATCTGTCAACATGTCAAAAATAAAGTCATAATACTTTAAGAATAGAAATGTTTCTTGTAAAAAACAAAAAAACAAATGCAACTATAGAAAGTTACTTAGGGCGTACCAAAAGTTCGTGTCCCGCTATTTAAAGGGCCTCATCGGATGGGTGAATCGATTCAGAAATAAGAAACAAATACATCATCTTGTAGAGCTTTTCGAGCCGCATCGAATGGTATATAGTAAATTCTGTTTTCATAGAACTGTGAAGGACCTAGAGACAATTTACTGATGGACGACTACACATTCACACCCATCCACACTCACGTCTACATTCACAAGATGACCGGAGATGGTACGTATATGAGGTTGTAGCCCGTCAAAACCTCTACAAAGTCACATGCAAGAAACAATATTTTACAAATGCTTTCAATTAATAACAAGAACCACAATAATCATTAACTTATGGTCCTCGGGTATGGATGCCGATATGGATGGTTGTGAATGTGTAGCCATCTATCAGAAAATTGACTCTAGGTTTTTCAAAGTTCTATGAAAACACGATTTACTATATACCATTCGATGCGGCTCGAAAAGCTCTACAAGATGATATATTTGTTTCTTATTTCTGAATCGGTTCACCCATCCGATGAGGCCCTTTAAATAGCGGGACACGAACTTTTGGTACGCCCTAAGTAAACATAATCTTATTGATTAAAAAACGTCGTTTTCTACAAAGAAAATATATTAGTTGAGTAAGTTATACTTTCAATTGGAGAAAAGAACATAATCAATATTCAAGATTATCTATAAATAAATTTAAACTTTGATTATTGTCAACTACATCTACATCTAATTATAAACTACGCAAAAAAAAAACAAAATTGTAAGCCTAATGCGATGACTAACATATAATACATTCATAAAAACGATTGTAAATCTCGTATGTATCAACAATCGTTGAAATGTGTCGTAGAATGCTTCGAATTTCTTCTTCACTTCACACTTGCCTTATAATTGATTGGTTTCAAACTTGATTTTGTTGTCTAATCGGGATGTATTGAAAAACCTTTAACGAAGTATCTTATTGCATCATTTGATAGTAAATCATGTTTCATATGTGATTTGATAGATTATTTCGAGTTCTACAAGTTTTATTTTCGAACATGATTTCTATGAAAAAACACGAGCCGCTTTCTACAATACAATACGAAAAAAAAATTATTATGGTTAAATGCACTAGCAAATAGTTTTAGTCCTGCATAATTATGAAATTTTTAAAGTAAAAATGAATATATCTTCCTATATGATGATTTCTATGATTTTCTCAATAATAATCAAAATGTAATCAAATTGTAGTAATCCTATCGAAAAATAAATGAATAATTCGTCATGTTGAATCAATATAATCAAACACATTCGTACACATGAGTTTAACCTAAGGAAATTTTCTCGATGAAAAGATAATCAATAGTCGTTTAATGATTTCTCATTTATACGAACAGATCAAAATCAAGAAAATCTATTTGAAAAGACTACTGCATGAAACGTCATACCTGAATTTCGAGTTAATGATATCAGATACATGAAATACAAAAAAAGAAAAAGGTGTAGATTTTTTCATAGAATTAAACATGAAACGATAGGGAAAGGATTCTGAAAGTAAGAAACAATAAATTTGATTATTATCAAGAGAATTCAAAATTTTGCCACTTTTATATTTAGTAGAATATTTTCAAGCTAATTCATTTCGAATTCAGTATTGAAAGCTGAATTTTATCAATTTCAATAACAGTTCTTTCATTAAGAATCTCTTATAATTTAGTCTAGGAATTGCGACATCATAATTTCGAAAATCTTATCTAGTATTTTATTGAAGAAACAAAAAAAATTTTGCAAACAATGTCATAATAATTTATCTTTCGAAAAAACATCAATGTACATTTTACAATACTCCTATCATATGAAACTAAAAAGGTAATGTGCTTCAATATATCATATTTCAAAGAACATCTATCTCTTTCTCTTTTCGTTCTCGTACAAACATACTTAAATATTATCTACGCATTTAAAAAAATAGATGAAAAAAATCGATAGAAATAAATTGGTAATATGCATTTAGATTACCTGAGAAGGTGATGTTATCGAACTTCATGATACATTTTTACCAACCTTGAAGAAACAATTTGTGAAGTAAACTGTGAAACTTGTTATAAATCATTTTTTGCTATATGATTTATTGACGTTGTCATGTGTATTTCATCATAAAGGTAAAGGACGACATTTTACTTACATATCTATTGTTAAAAATATTTTCTAGAAATAAGTCTTATCATAATGTTTTTACGCGAGTAAAGTTTTACAATCAAAATTCATAAATATTGACAATTATACAGTCAATATTTATGCCTAGAATCGATCTGTATCTAAAATCTTGATTATTCCACTTTAATAATTTCTAAGATTCTATTTTAAAGTTTTTCAGTTTAGAAACAGAGTAAATCGACATTTGATAAATATTAATTATAAGTTAAGATGAAATTAAAAGAATTAATTGATGGTATTGAGAATTTGATATGTATTAATCCATCTACATTAGAAAGATATTATGAACATTCCATTAGTTTAATTACACAATCATTCAAATGTCTTAAACAAACAAATGAACAAAATGATAATGGTTTAATGTTTATTATGCCAACTTTGAATGAAATAAATGGAACTGAAATAATATTAGATCATTCTACTATAAATATTTTATTAAATTCTTCATTATCTGCTTTAGTTGTTAATGATTGTTTATTAATAAATTTATTAGAATTAGCAATATTTCCTGTATTTAAAGTTTTAAAAATAATAACGACAACAAATATAATATTTGGTCAATTATGTAATCGTTATTACAATTATCCTCGACGTTTAATTCATCAAATGATAGGTGTAACAGGTACAAATGGTAAAACAACAACAACACATATGATTGAAAAAGTTTTATTAGATGCTAAATTAACAGTCGGTTTAATAGGTACACTTGGTTATAGATATCATAGTGATGAGAATAATATAAATGATTATATTAATACAGATTATACAACACCAAATGCATGGTTATTACAAACAATATTAAATGATATGACAAATAAATATCATATAGAAAATATTGTAATAGAAGTTAGTTCACATTCATTAATATTAGATCGTATTAATGGATGTGATTTTACTGTTGGTATTCTTACAAATTTTACACAAGATCATCTTAATTTTCATCAAACAATGGAAAATTATTTACAATCAAAATTATTATTATTTTCAAAATATTTATCAAAATCTTCATCATCAATAGCTATTATAAATCATGATGATCCATCATATGAATATTTTATTAATATATGTTCAAAAAATACTAAAATTTATACATATGGTCTATTGAAAAAAAATCAAAATTCATTTCTAGCTTCTAATATTAAATATTCTCTTAATGGTATTAATTATATAATTACAATACCATCAGGTGAAACACGACATGTTCATTTAAATATATTTGGTGAATATAATGTTTATAATTCACTTGCATGTATAGCTACATGTTTAACAACATATTCACATTTATTAACATTAGATCAAATTATTCAATCATTAGAAAAATTTGAAACTGTTAAAGGTCGATTTGAATTTATTATATGTTGTAAACCATTTTCAGTTGTAGTTGATTATGCACATACATCAGATGCATTAGAAAGAACAATGAAAAATGGACGACAATGGTTAGTAGAATTTAATAAAAATAGTCGATTAATTATTGTATTTGGTTGTGGTGGAAATAAAGATCAATTAAAAAGACCATTAATGGGACATGTAGCTGAAGAAAATGCTGATATTATAATAATAACATCAGATAATCCTCGTCAAGAAAATCCACAATCAATTATTGATGATATTCTATCTGGAATTCAACAAAAAATTGATAATAATCGATTATATATTGAATTAGATCGAGAAAAAGCTATACATTTAGCAATGAATTTAGCTAAAAATAGAAACGATTTAATAATAATTGCTGGTAAAGGACATGAATCAACACAAATATTAGCTGATCATTCAATACAATTTAGTGATCAAGAAGTTGTAAAGAATAAATATAAACAAATGATGCAAAATAATTTGTAAACTGTTAATCCTTTGGGGACGTGGTTACTGTACTATATAAAGCACACATATGTGCTTTCCGTCCCCAAAGAGTTAAATATAATAGTCTATACAAAAAAAATATTACAATATTTTTTCATAAATTAATTTTCGAGAAAATTAAAAGTTTTCAAAACTCTGAATTCGTATTCCGTTTTTATTAGATTTAGAAAACAATATATCTATCTTTCTTTCTTTTTTTTGCTTTTATCATTATGTACTTTAAAAAAACAAACAATGAGAACTTTTTGTTCAATGTTTTGAAATTTAACATGAATAAACATATACAATTTAGAAGTGTCACTAAAGAATTATGTAACTTGAAAAAATCGTTTCACAAAAACATAATCCGAAATTAATCAGTCTATGTGTTCAATATCAAAGATGAGCAGGTATAGTTCTAAATTTTTCTAGTTACTCCATTCCATTGACAATAAAAGAACGAACATAGAAAGAAGAAATTTACAATTCGACGCGTCCGTCTACCATTTTCTCGTTGTATCTTCAAAGACGAAGTCGTCCATTTATGGTTAATAAAGTCTTCAATTGTATGGATGTTGTATTTTTTTCAATTTTCATTAGATCAATCGATGTCAATGGATAATTTTTATGATTAAAAATAAAAGTTCATGGTTAAAAACGATTTATATTTAATTGAGCAATAAAATAATTGAAATCAGGGATAATTAGATTCAGCAATAATTATATTGAATGAGCAATAATTATAGTGAATCAGCAATAACTATACTGAATAAGCAAAAAGTTTATTTAAATTAAAGATAAGTTTCACATAAAAAAGGCAATATGAATTCATTTATATAAATTGTATGGTTTATACTGTTATGCGTTTACGTGAGTTCGATTTATTTCGTACACACTTGAAATGTGGTATATGAGAAAAAATAGAATTTAATATCTGATCTCTCATCGAAGAGAACATTGATATATATATTACATAAATATCAAAAGTGTTAAGGAAATTCCTTATATAGTATAAGATAATCATAAGGAAATTTTCAAGTTGATCAATAGGACAATTTTAATACAGTGAATGGGAAAACTCTTATGTTAAGAATTTATTTATACAAACCATATTTTTCAATCATGTAAAATAAAATATATAATTTATATAAATAGTTCAATCACAACGCGTAACGCAGTATATTTCTGATAATGAAAGTGACAATGATATGAAACTAGTCTCTTGATAACAGAGTGAGGGTGAGAATGCAAACTCTCACGAGAGGCAAAAGATGTGGATATTGATACTAAAAGAAAAGGAGGAAGACCAGTTGAAGCAAAAAAAAAAGCTTTATTGACACAATAATATATTAATTTTTTCTTTTTTTCTTATTGTCAATCATAAATAAAAATATCTTACTTTTCCTTATTCTTGTTGCTAAAATATGAAATTACTACTGCTATTTAATGAATTAATTATTGCACATTTAGTATTATAAAATTGCTCAAAGATAGTTTTTCTTATTGCTCAAATAAATACTAGCCATTAGAAACTTCCGAATCCAAAGTATCAGTTCAGTTTATAAATACCTTCAAAATTTATGAACATAACCTTGATTATGTGTCACGCACTATTCACAAAGTACGATTTGTTTCCTATCCGTGAAGTATTATATGAATTTTCTTCTATAATTATTTATTTAATAAGTATGACTCATATGTGACAATATAGAACGCAATGCGTTTTACGAAATTGTATATCTAATATGTAAAAAAGCTTTTGATTAAGAAGTGTAAGATTCATGGAGTTTTCGCTAATACGTAGGAAGTGAATGTAAATTTGAAATTGATAACTTTAATTCGAAAATTAAAGATATAAAGTAAAAATACCATGACAGGTCTTCATTCGGCTAATGAATTTAATCAGACGGAGTGATTAATAAAATTCAAGGTACGCACGACAATCGTTTCAACATGTTACTAAATATCTTGTATTGTTTTTATGCAGTTAAAAAGTATGTACATGTCTTGTGTTATGATGTTCATATTTATCTCGATGATTTTTTCGAATAAATAAACTTTCAAATGTACGATACATTTTTGATTCAGTTTTACATCGGCTACAAAGTTCCTGAATAAGTATAATATTTTTTTTGTATCATTCTAGAAATACTAGTTTCACTTCATATATTGTTTCATTTTCATATATATAAATTTTGGATACATTAATTTTCCATTTCCATATTATGATTGTAGGATAATTGAAAGTTATTAGTCATATTACATCATTTTTTTTTTCATTTGATTTTCATGTTCCGATGTATTTGATTATAGACTAATTCGTTCAATTATTTTATAATCGGTAGTGTATTATTTATTTTGAAAGCAACAATAAAAATGCTTAGAATAAAAAAAATCAGCCGATAATCATTTAAATAATAGAAAGAGATCAATATGAACATATTTCATATCAAAATTCTTTACATTAGAATATAGATGAATAGCATGTAATACTAAATCATAAAGAATATTACAATGACTGAAGTATGTCGATCGACTGTTTTGTCAATTGTCGTTTGAATCAATAAAATCGTATCGAATAGGAGGATAATTTTTAAGATTTGATATCATATGTTAACATTCGAATAACAACGAGTTTTTTTTACAGAATAATAATATCTAATATTTTACTAAACTAATTTTCATTTCAAAAATATCTCGTCAATATCATTTAATTGAAGCGGAATATCATCTTCAATCAGTTTTAGAGTTTTCTTCTCTCTTTGTACTTTTAGTGTAGTCAATTTGATTAAGTTGTAGTTCCTCTACAATATACAATGATTATAAAGATTATTTTCCTACATCATATTGTTGTTAGTATCAAGCGCATTACACCGAACGATCAGTGGTTTATCCAGAGGGGTACCCGCGAGGGGGGGGGGGGCGGCGCCCCTGAAAATCGAGTTTGCCCCCTCGGAAATTCAAATCGTCCCTCCGGAGAAAAAATCCTGGATAAAACACTGCGAACGATTTATCGATGGTTTGTTTCTAGTTCGAGTTTCAAAAGTATTCACAACTTTGATATGAGAATATAATCATATGAAAACTATTCACATCTAATGCTTCATATAATCATTAAATTTTTGAAGTAGTACATTTTTTGAATCTTGTTTAAATTTAATAATCACAGTGAATTTTTGGTCGTATATGTGTTTATCGATGTCAAAATGTAAAACATATGCGTATGATATTTGAAAAATGATTTATACCTAAGATATATAAAGATTACTTGCCTTGATATACTACTTTGTAATTTATACTAGAAATATAATCCGATCGTCTTTAATAACATATCGAAACTTGCTATTTCTTTGAAGAACATTGAATTTCTATTTGTTTAATTCGTAAAAAGTAATATTTAGATGTTAGAAAGTTCTAAAAAGAATTATGTCAATAGAAAACGATTTATTCAATTTTTCAATGCATGCCTAACATTTTAATAAATGAATATTTTCAGAATTTTATCATTAAATTGAACGACTCTTTTCACTAAGATCTCGATAAATGCTGTGACTTGTGACTATATGTTAAATATTCGTATAAATTTATAATTGATCATTGGAAAAAATAAGCATTAATCATATCAAAATAGATTTGTGATTGACATTGTTCTTGACCTTATATATCCTTTCAATGTACTTATATCATTACATTCAAATTGAAAAATATTTCGAAGCATTTTTTTTTTGTCATCATTGATTTACTTACATTCGATTGTGATTATGTGTCTGTCATTATATTCAAAAAATGATGTCATGATTTTGTTAATATAATTTTAGTAAAATGAAGAAAAAAAAAAAACATATGACCTTTATTTCTTTTCCTTACAAATTTCATCCATTCTCTTTCTAATGATTGTTGACTATCCTATGACATCCAATTGAATAAAAAGAACAAAAGGCAAAGAAAAAAAGAAATAACAAATATCTATTAAAAAGGTCCTTTATACAATCACATCATTTTTTTTCTCTCAAATACATTCTTCAGGTTTTACATATAATTTGTGTTAACTATTTATTCATTCGTGAATAATATTTCTTTCTCTTTCTTTCTTTCAATTTTTTTTTCTTTTCTTGTTTAACGCATAGTAATGATTCGATATATGAAACATTTATTTGCCTAACATATATATATATATATGTAATAAAGGATAGTATGTCTACCTTGAGTTTATAGAGGCGCATTGCTATCATATCTAACAATCTATCAGTTGTAACCATTTTTATTCACGATCATATACACATCTTCATTGGTCTTATTGTTCATTATAATCTACGGCTAAATATAAATTCTCAAGTATACAGGTAAACTCATAGAATATCATCGCTTTAATTTAGCTGTTATCCTTGCAACTAATCACAATTGATTAGTTTGATAACAATTGATAAATATTGATGAAAACATTTCTGATAGATTCTATAGTTTCTATTAAATTATTATTTAATTGAAATAAATTCGAGATAAATTCTATCAAAAGAAAAAGTAAATTTTTAATATGCTTAAATATCTAACAAAAATCCTTACATAGAACTTATTGAGTGTATTATAATATTAAGAAATAGTTCTATTCTAATTTATATAACAATAAAATATACTTGAATAAAATCTCTCAACTCTACCTTAATCACTATTTAAATTTTATTTTGATTTTTATTTGAACAAATGTCATATATATTTATTTATTGACCTTTTATAAATATAGGTAAATGGCTCAGTCTCGTCGTATACGTATTCTAAATAATCGAAAACAAGAACATGAAATTCATGTAATCGATAATCCATTTGAAAAATATGATAATAAAGAATCTTTTAAAACATCTGATGGATCAAGTCCTCTTCGAAAAGAAAGTATTATTTTAACTAAAGATGACTATCAAGCACCATTAACAGCACATTCTCTTCGACCAAATTCACGTTGGTTAATTGTACGTCAAAATTTACATCGTATACGTTTTATGGGTTTTAATAACCTTGAAAAAGAAGGTCGATTACCAGATTTATATTTAGGTTTTCAAATGATACGAGAATTAAAACGTGCACAAGATGAAATAAAAAATGTTGATAAAGAAAAAGGTTTTCATATAATTAAAGAATTTTCATTATCTAATGATAGTGGAAGAAGAAAAACATTTGATATAAGTCATGTTAGTCCTAATGATGCACTTATTTATGATCGTCTTGGTGAAGAACCATTATTATTACAAAATTTATTTTATTATTTTAGTAAACAAGAAGTACAACAAGGAACACCTTTTTGGGAATTTTTAAGTGAAGTTAATGAAGTTTTAAATTTAAAACGTAAACGTACTGTTTTAGTACAAAGATTAAGAAGATTAGCTTTGTCATTAGCTATTATATTTTATAGTATTATTGGTTTGATGTTTTCTTTAATGCTTATTAGTGTAATAGCAACAGCAATAAAATTAGATGATCCTGAAGTTGAATGGATGAATAATAAAATTGAAGGATATAAAAACAATCTTTTATTATTATGATGAATATAATATGTATATATATCTTTTATTTAATTTTTAATAAAAATATATTATTTATTTGTTTGAAAAATTTATTATTATATGAACATTTTTTGGGAAGTGACAAGAAAAATAATTAAATTTTTTTTTTTTATTAATTAATAGACATTGAAATACTTCATTAAGTTATATATTGTTTCTCTTTTTTTTTTTTTTTCTTCACATTTCTATATGAATATTTCCACGCTTATTAACTAAGTAATATATTTATACGCAAGAAGAAAAAATCTATAATTTCTATTGGATGATTAAGCGTTAATTAATATTATTTTATTTTTAGAGTAATTGAAGAATGATGCAAAAAAATAATATTGAAACTGATTAACCCAACCATGAAAGTTTTTCTTTCATCATAAGGAATAAGGACAGTTTTTCTCATAAAAAAAATAGAAGTCAAATATAAAGTGTTCAAAAGCTATGCTGAAAAAGAAAAAGGTTTATATTAAAATAGACAAAAAATTGTATTTGATCAATATAATTTAATTCTTAATCGCCTATAAACATCGATTATTTCTTGTTCATTATCACAGCCAGTCCTACTTATTTGTGTAGTAAGAATATCAATATTAACCTAAAGAAAAAAAAAACATTATTCAATAGTTGTTCATATATTGTACTCACGAGCTAGAAATAAAAATCGCTGGAAAGCTATTCCAGCAAGCGTTTTTTCATTGAACACGTAATAAAATTCAGAGCTGGGTAAAGTACTCGAGAAAACTGGTACTTGCCCAGCTCTGATGAAATCATATTGTGGATATTTTCCTCTTTGAAATACACGCAAAATACCCCAAATGATGACGGACTATGTCGCAAATGATACTTGTATTATTCGACTAAAACAAAAAACACTGCATTATTTCTAAGTGTGTGATCTGTCGTATAAAAATCATAATTTCAACAATAGTCTTTTCTGCTTATTTAGTTGACCTATTGAGTCCCGTAATTGCAATTGAATAAAGCTTTTTCTTCTTTCGTCAACGACAATGAGCAAGAGAAAAAAAATCTTGTTCGACTATTATTGGTTCATTCGAAAAGACAACTAAATAAAGAGAAATGATTTCCTAGGTCGATGATTCCGACCGTCAAAAACGGCGTCTTATCTGACCTGAAACGACTATAAAACAACAAATTAGGACATTCATTTTGACCTTATTTCGTCATAATCCGTCAAGCCGTTTGACGGGATGTTTTTATCGCAAAAAAGTGGCAATCGTTTTCTCTCGATTTCGCTTCCCATATCTGATATGATGAATTACGGCGCCGTTTTCTTGAACCTGGATATGAGAAAGGAAAAATATCTTAATGAATTAACCATAGTTTTTAGGATAAATCCCATACTAAATTACTTTAGCTAGTGCAAGATTTGTAATAGTTTGTCGCGTACAAATCTCGACTTTTCGCAGGTGATGATATGTTTAGTGTTGCTGGTGGCCTACAAAAGAAAAGTGTTGAAATCGTAGATTTATATAGCTACAAAAACAAACTAAGTGAAACAAAAGGAAAGAGTGAATATAGCGATCGCAAATTATTTGATTTTCTTTCTCCACATTGTTTTTATAACACATATCACTCTCAGATGCTCGTATTTGACATATCTAGATACAAAGAATTCGTTTAATTTTGTTATCTAATTTTTTTTTAACCTATTCCTTGCCAAGATCAAATACACCTTGATTTATTGACATCTATACATTAATGTTAATGACGACGATAAATACCCTAATGTATAAACAAAAAAAAAATGTAAACGAACCGAAACAATGCAAATTTGATATATGTCTAAAAAGCATGATCCAAGAAAAAAATCGATTATTTCTTTCTAATATACATAAAAAAATTAATCAACTGTGACAAATTTATAATCATTCTTCTCATTGGAATATTTAGATAAATTTCATAGTCTAGATTTTTCTCTACAGTAAAAAGAGATAAAACATATTAATTTCATTCATGAACTATTGTTTATCGATTGGATAAGAATATACAGTTTTAAAGGATGAAATTACTTAAATAAATTATTAAATACAAAGTTTAAAAAGATAATACCATTCAGTTACATCTATTTCTATCATAACTATTAATTATTTATTTATCTTTAAAACAAATCGAGTCCATGAAAGTTTTAAAACATAAGAATTTTTGAACATTGAATCATTGAAAAATAAATTATTTAAATCTTATATATAGTTGACTTTTTTTTTTTTTTTTTTTAATGTCTTTCATCAAAATAATATTTATTTAAATAGACACTTAACAAACACAAAACAAAACATTTATCATTATTATGAATTTGTAAGGAAAAAACTAAAATAAAATCAATTTTTTTTTTTTATTCTTTAATAATTTTTGGTACATTTATAGTTAAATCAGTTTGACTATTTGTTGGTACTGATAAAAGTTCATTATTACTTTTATTATCCATAGAATTATTTTCTAAAATTTCTTCAATACGTGAATCTAAACTTCCTTGTCGACTTATAGGTAATGATGATGGTGTTATTGGTAATAAATATTTTTGTTGATCACTATTTATTAAACAACCATCCATACTTATTTGTTTATTAATTGTTGATTGACCAGAATAATTTTTTGTTCGTCTTCGTGTTGATATTGGTAAAAGAGAATTATTTAAACTACGTTGACTTAATTCATGTGTCATTGCATATATATTATTTGTATTAAATGGAAGCATAGCAGCAAAACTTCCATTTATTAAACATGGACTATGTGGTGTATTAGATAGAACAAGTGACATACGAAAATCACTATGAAGATTTTTTATTTTATTACGTCGTTCTTGTGGTGATAAATTTGCTAATGGACGTAAAATTTTTGTTGTTGCTATTTGAATTATATTCCAATCACGTTTAATATCATCAGAATTTGTTGATGTTGCTGTAACTGTAAAACGTATTATATATTTTCCTTTAATTGATGCTGGTACACAATGAATTTGTCCTGTACTATTTATTTCTTTTAATAATTGTTCAGTTAATTCATTATCACCTTTTAATCGAAAAACAACTAAACCAAGATGTCGTTCAACTGGTAATTCAAAACGATCATCATTTTTAACTAGAGATTCAAATAATATTCCCATTCGAACACTCTATTTTTGAGAGAAAACAAAAAACAAAATAATTACACATAAAATTAAATTTAAATATCGACTTTAATAAAAAAAATAAAAATAAAGTGATTTATTTATAAAAGAATTATTTCTTACATTTCGAATATGTTTTTGTAAACCTTCAACACCAAATGAACGAATAACAAACCAAAGTTTCAATGCACGAAATCGACGACTTAAAGGAACTTGCCAATGCTAGAAAATAAAAACATTAAGCTATTTAACGTAATATTTGCAGAAATAAAATATGAAATACGATATAGTTGCTAATCATAGAGAGATTTTTTCATTCGTTCTATTTTCAAACACACATTTCTTTATAATTCATTCTCAAGAAATGTAATAAGGAAGTATTTCATAGAGTATAACGAGATATATATAATTTGCCACTGTGAAAACATTAGATAAAAAATTGAAAGTATACTTTTTAATGATATTAATTAGGCAATATATGAGAGATATCAATTGCGACTAGAAATCTACTGTTGCCACAATGGACATCTCTGTAACATGTACTCTGACCTATAGTTTATTTGAAAACATAAAAGTCTCAGGTTACTCTTATTGTTATGAAATATTGCTAGCGAGGATTAGACAACGCTTTTACTGTGAACAAAAAATTGAAATAGGAAAGAATTACAGTAAAGTCTTCCATAGTGATATGGTGTATACTTTGGAAAAATAGCTTTCATTTTTATCTGTTTGGAATTTGAAGAAAAAAAAGTCATTATTCTTTAATATTGAGCACTTTTATGGCAATATATGTTCAGTATAATTGCAGCTGCAAATTAGACAAAACTTCTACAGAATGCTTCTCTATGTATAATATCAATATAGCATTAGTGCAATCGTTCCACGACTAAACTATAAGTTTTCTTTAAAAAATCTTTGAATTGCAAGATAAAACTCATTGTTCTCAGCATAGAAACACTTATTAAAGATTAACTTCATATTACCAATCAGCATCGAACAATGTATGATTTATTAGTATTTTGATAAAGAAAATTTTTTCGCATACATATAGAGTAAGAGTCTCTTATGATGATTTTTCAAGAAATAAACATATTGAATCAGATTTAACTTTTTCAGTTTATATTGACATTTCAAAAGATAATAACAATGTCTATGTTGTAACGATTCCGGTTGATTGGATTTCATACATGATACTAAACCTTGTCATATCACTCACTCGTCTATTATACATTGTCCTTACTTTTCTATTCTTATGCTTCTGTCCTTATCCTATTGTTCTCCTATATCGACTCTCTCCTTGGCCTTATCTTCTCTTTTCATCCTCTCTTCTTCTACTTGCGTATATAAGCGTGTGTTATGTATGTAAACGATGCGATTATATGATATGAAGGAATAGAATAAAGTGTAATACCATCAGTACTAATATACCTTCTATCAAAAATCGTCACATTTGGCGACCCTGACTAACGATCCTCTTCCTCCTGTATTCGAAGTCAAACTTTTCCATCTTGATCCACAACATCAGTCCTGCATCGCCTTTTGTCTTCAACAACCCGAACTCAAACCACAGTAACGATTGTGTTCGAGATGTAGAATTAATGGAGATGATGTAGGGACGATAATACTGCTGAGCGGAGCAGTAGTGTTATCGAAGATCAGCGAACGTATTAAAGGGCGGCTTGAAACCCAGCCGACTGTGCATAGTCCCAACGCACTGTCCTTATAACATCTATACGTAATGCGCTGTATCATCTCGATTCACTCTATGATTCAACACTTCGTTCATTTTCTTAACTGCCTTGTATATCCTGTCATCAGCAACTCAACCTTATTCATCATCTTTCGTTCACCTGTAACATCAACATCCAACCTTGAGAGCGCTGGTGTGATATTGTTGTGCAATTTCGCCTCCTCAATGGACTGAACGGCTGCGGCTTCCGGTACATTCGTATTGACAGATTGGCGGCAGTATATAAATAGCCGAGTCAATCTCAATTTGGCAAGGGTTAGGATAACCAGTTGCCGAACGCCTAGTCGATTCATTCGTGAGCAGAATGCGGTGGAAGTGTGCCCCTTCGACTGCCTGGTGGTTTTTCTCATCAGCTTTACACTTTCGCTTGTATCTAAACAGTCATCACATTGTCATGCATTTTTATGTTGTATCGCGTCTATTTTTTCTTCTTTTTTCTTTGTCGTTGTGTCCGTTAAATTCTATCTATTGTGCATATTTTGCTTCACTCCTTTATCTTTCGTCTACTTTCCATTTGCGTCTTTTGATGTTAAGGACGCTCAGGAGAGCGTCCACATTACGTGCAGGGGTGTAACGATTCCGGTTGATTGGATTTCATACATGATACTAAACCTTGTCATATCACTCACTCGTCTATTATACATTGTCCTTGCCTTTCTATTCTTATGCTTCTGTCCTTATCCTATTGTTCTCCTATATCGGCTTTCTCCTTGACCTTATCTTCTCTTTTCATCCTCTCTTCTTCTACTTGCGTATATAAGCATGTGCTATGTATGTAAACGATGCGATTATATGATATGAAGGAATAGAATAAAGTGTAATACCATCAGCACTAATATCCCTTCTATTAAAAATCGTCACATATGTAAATATGTTTACAGTATTTGTGATGCAGAGATATTTGCTAAAGTCTGTGGAGAGTACAAATTACTACCTTCTATACTCCAACACTATTATTAGGCTGTTTTACAAAAACAAACGAATATTCATAAATTAATATTAAGAAAATTATTTAATTAATATTACCATATAATCAATTGCTACACCTGCATTTTCATGTTGAAGATATAATGGATCAACATTAAATGCACGATGAAGTGCAGCGCTTGATTTTACCCTAAAAGAAATAAAATTTCAAGATATAAGACTTACTTTAAAATTTTATCTTACCACATTGCAGTACAATCGAAATGTACCTAAATATATTAAAATAAATATAATCAAAAAATAACAAAAAAAATAAGTAAAAGAAAAATAATTTTAACCATCATCCATTTCGATGGATTAAATGCAAATGATTGAGTATATTCTACACCATTCATAAAATGTCGAAATTCCGGACATATAAAAGCACTTCCAGCATAAGCTGCATCAACATGTATCCAAATATTTTCTCGTTCACCTATTTAAACTTTTCATCTATATATATCTTTACAAATAATCTCAATAAAAAAAAAACTTACATATTGCACCAAGTTCAATAAGATTATCAAAAGCACAAGCTCCAGTTGTACCTAAAGTTGCACAAAGCTACAAAAAAAACAAAACAAAATAAATATTTGAAAAAAACAAAGAATCATTTTACTTACATAAAATGGTATAAGACCATTTTCTTTATCATTTGCTATAGCTTGTCTTAATGCATCACCACGTAAACGTAATTTATCATCACTTGGTACAAGATTAAGTTTAACTAAACCAATAAGACATGCTTTTTCTACTGATGAATGAGCCTGATCTGAACAATAAGCAATAAGACGTCCATTAATTTCAGCTGGACTTAAATAAGGAAATTGAGTTTGAATACGACGAATAACTTCTTTACGAGCAGCAAGTAATGCTACAAGTGTTGCTTCAGATGCTGTTGTCTATAATCATTAAATTTAGACGATTTATAAATAAAAATTTTTTTTCGACCTACTTGAATCACACCACCACCTGTTGTATCAGCATGTGAATGAAGAAAATCATTAGGTAATCCAATCATTTTTGCTAACCAATCCATCACAACCGTCTCTAATTCTGTGCATGCTGGACTTGATGCCTATATTAATTATAGATAAAAAAAATGAAATCTTGCTATATAAAAAACAAGATTATTCGATGATTTCTCTGTTAGATTTAGAGATTAGATCGATTCGTGTTGTTCGTTTTTTTTTTCGAGAATCAAACTAGATTAATGGTCAATGAAATCTTCTATCACATGTATTTCATACAGAAACTTCATTTATGAACTATAAGAGAAAAGTTTCTAAAAAATTAAACACGATAGTTTTCAGATCTCAGAAGGTGATATGAAAATTAGTTAGAATTATAAACATCACAAAGGAAAATTTCTTTTAAGCTAATAACTTTATTAAGAGAAGATTTTAGAAAATACAATGATCCTTCATTTTATTATGAAATACATTCGATGAAGAACTTCATTGGCTAGCAAAACCCTTATTTGAATTTGAGTCAAATTCTTGGTATAGTAGAAAAAAATAAATGAAATTTCCTGAGATTTTTTTGAAGCTGAACTGAGTCCGTTATATCCATATTAAATCTGACGGATTCTAATATGGGTATATAAAACTGATCCAAATTAAAAAGAAATACATTTCCTTACCGTTCAAGAGAGATCTCTAATAAGTTTACATTATCGTGCTAATAAATTCATTAAAAATGCATCAGATTTACTTTTTTTTTTTATCTTGCAATATAACAGATTAAGTTAAAGAAAAAAATATATTCAATATACATAAAGCAATCAACGTTCGCTCTTCATTATTTTCTTTAGTCTCTTGTTAATTTTATAGTTTGTCTTAAAATCATCTGGAGATTATAAAGAAGGATGTGTATTGATTGCAATTGATTTTAAACTTCTCATACGGTTATAAGAGCATTTTTTCATTTTGTATATTCGCACTGCATCAAGTCAGTTTTTTTAGCCTCAAAAGTTGTTTACAAAAATGCTTTTTCAATTCAGAAATTTTTAAACTAGGATATATACAGTGAAAAGTCGATACCCTCCTTTCTTGCGCCATATTGCAAATGCATCTTCTTTACTGATAACTTCTTTGAATAAATGTGTCTATCACTGAGTTTTTAGAGTATCCAGAGTAATTTCATATACAAATAACATAAAAAAATAGATGTTTGTTCACTTTTGACTTACTCGAAAGTATCAAATGCTATGAAAATTTTGTAGCCTTTTCGAATATGTACTTTTAACATTAATTTTTCAGATCTTTCAAAAATAGGTACAACATTTCTAAGCCCATATTCTAAAAGAGCATACAATTTTCTTCCTAACTCGAAGCTTTTTATACTTTTTCACTAGTTAAAAGTAATCAAACATCTTGACTAATTACTTTCCAATCATCTATTATTCTCCGTTTTATAATACAAAATATTTATCTTTCTCAGATAACATACACAATACGATTAATAAATCTTCATCAAACATGTGATATTTATTATAAAATTTGTTTTTTTTTTATTACATACCCATGTAAATCCTAATTGATTTAAACCATTTGCAAGCATATCCTAAATATCAAATTGAAAAAACAATTATATAAAAAAAAACGATTTGTATCATACTCCAAGTAAAGATGGATAGGAGTTCAAAGCTGGAAAATAGGCATGCATATATGGAGATTGCCAATGTGTAATCTACAATAATAATAATAAAGGGTCAAGAATAACTTGAAAAGTTTTATATTATACATACACCAGGCATAATAACTCGTTCAATATCATTAAAAATCTTATCCCATGATTCACCTTGTCTTGGTGCTTCATCACCAATCATAGGACGCATATAACCAGGTTTAACATTTGGAAAAACACGTCGTGTTCGAACATTTGTTAAATAGTCAGCTATAAAATCAATCATTTCTTTACCTCGTTGTCGAAATTCATCAGCATCCATGATCAATTTAATGTTTATTTGTAAATATAGAACAAAAAAAACGAATGAACAAGTAAATCAATTTACTATAGATATATATATAAGTATTTGTTTATTGTTAGCGTTCTCTTTCAATCAAGAATTGAATGCATTGCAATATGAGAACTTGTTTTCTTTTTTTTTTTTGCTTTAATGAACTCAACTTTAAAAGCACGCTAAATATACAATACCCATGGTATTGTGTGACTCAATCATGATTAGATCTTGTCAATCAAATATTCGCATGAGAACTTTATCTTTATTTTTCAAATTCAATATGTCGAAGGACAATTACACAGGAGACTTTTTCTTAATTAGAAATTATTTGAATATATATTTGTCAAATGAACAATAAATATAAATAATCTCTATAGATTTGATATACTGTAAAATATTTTATTTACAAGAATTGAACAGAAAGATAAAAAAAAAAAAAAGAAGCAAATTATTCACTAAAAAAACAAAGAATTTAATCGAAAAATGCTATAAGATAAAGGATTATTTACTAAAGTTCAATTAACGATCTATGACATTGATATGTAAAAGTTATATAAGAACATATTATCTTTCTTTTTTTCTTCTTATTTACGCACTTGAAAAAAAACAACAGACATCACGTGATCTTGATTTTTTTTGCCTTTGTACTATTTAATATTACTAATTATGAGATATTTCTAATTATTAGTTTTTTTATTAGATTTTTAAGTATAGTTAATTTTACATCATGATTAAACAAGAAAATTTTACTTTATAGGATACTGCTTTTTTTCTTCCTTAGTTTATATTTGAAATAAAGATAAATATGTTTGTCTGACAAGTACATTAAATATTAACGGATACACAAGAATAAATGAACTTCTAGGTATTTTTTTGAATATCTCTGTCAAATTGCACGCATATACTTGAATATTTTCTCAACAAACAGTACTTGTAGTTCTCTAAAAGACCTTAGGAAAAGTGATCATTCGAAAAATGGTGATGAAATTATAAAACTTGATTAATCATACAGTATTCCGAAATGGTTTGCTTTTCAATGTGCATTTTCATGAAACTAATTATTTCACTTATTCTAAAGAAACAGATATAAGTTTCTTGTATTTTTATGTGTACTTGTTCTAGAGTTTTACATGGGCTACAAAATAATCTATCTAATCTCTCTATATTTAATCAAAAGAGTGGCATCAAATCGATAGTATAAAAAAAGAGTACTTTGATAGTGAACTATTTTGGAACATTATAGTGTCTATCAAATATAGTTCCATAGCTATTCGTTGGAAGACATTGTTTATCGAATCGTATTTAAAAATTGAAGTAATTAATACATGAAAAAAAACGTTTCGTTCCTATTGAGATGAATGTAATTCTTTTATTTCGATAACGAGGTTTATAATAGAACATATAGCACATTCACAGTAGTCTTTGAGACATACACTATGAGCATTGTAATTTTTTTAGCTGCTTACTTCTTCATTGCAGAAATTAACAGTATATGAAATATCCTGTTCGGTGGCTTGTTGTTACATTGGGTGGCATGTCTAAAATTAGTTACATTGAATTCAGGTGAATGAGAGAAACTTGATCATATACGTAAGTTGCTTTGAGATCTATGTGTCTATCAATGCACGTCAACTGCCTCTACTACTAAACTCGTAGAAGACATAGTGATTGGAAGTCCCAATTGAATGTTTCAATATATAATTGTCAATTAACTGTCGTTGATCTTTGATGAGATAAGTTTTCTCATGTAGTCTCTATCCACGCTACTGAATTGAGTTCCTTCAATCATTTTTGGATCTTTTTTTGCGAGTAGATAATTATTATTCATATGTTCGATGTTGCTTTTGTTTTACTTCTCTCAATTAGTTAATGAATTCAAAAGATAATAATGAAAAAACACAGAAGTTGAATATTAAACAATGAGTTGTCAGACAATACTATGTGTATATCCCTTAAGAATATTATATTTAAATAAATTTTGATTTTTTCATATATAATTTGCAAAGAATATTTTTTTCTTTTCTAAATTAGCAATCTATTCATTTTAATAATAATAACAAATAAAAGAAAAAATTATAATTAAGAATAACAAAAATAAAATATTAACAACAAAAATCACATATATATATATTTATAAATGTTTCTTATTCATTTTTATATTGTATTATCCAAATGTCTAAAAGATATCGAATCCATATTGTTAGTATATCAGCAATCATTTTAAAATAAAATTGTAAATTTTGAACCTAAAATTTCGTGCCAATTAACATCAATTTTACAAATTGGAATTTTTAATTGTTCTACAATATATAAAAGTTCAACATCAAAGACTTTCAATAATTAAATTTATAATATATTTTTTTTCTTACCATCGTTCAACATGCATTTGTAAAAAAAAATTTTCTTGTACTTTTTACATGAAAATAATTTAAAACAACATTGTGTATTACGAATTGATTTAATAGCAAAATAATCATACTTCAAAATAAACAATTTTACTTTTAATTATTCAAAAAAAAAAGTCGAGATTTACTTGTATAATAGATTCTTTTTCTAAATGATGCCTTGAATCATAAATAACAACATTATTATTCTTCAATTAAAACAAAAACGAAAATTCGTTTCTTGGTATTTTGATTCTATCCAAAGTTTTCTTTTCAAATTTCATAAAACTCATTGATCTTGAGCACTTTATACATCCTAAACAACAACAAAAAACAAACTTCAACTTTTAATACCAATTTATTAATACTCTCTCATTATCAATAAGATTTCATTCATATGTAAACGATTGATCATTTTCCTTAAGCCCCCCTAAAAAAAAAGTCAATTTTGTGATTCATAGCTTGTTAGATAGAGCTAAGTGTCTACTTTTGAATGCACTATAGTTTATTGGTTCTAAGGATATTACATAGGCTTTTCTGAACCTCTCATAGAGGAAAATAGCGTTTTTCCTAAAAACTTTTGGTTTTTTCTCAAAATAGGATTTTTGATTTTGCCCTTAATATTTATTGAAAACTAACCGTTTCGAACCTACACACCCTGGGTTTTCCGTATTTTACTAGAGAAGTCTTCTAGAAACACAAGATAGGAAAAAAAGAGAAATCGGGCCCTGTTAAGTTGTAGCGCCATGTCTTGGCTATATTTTAAAACCAACCCGAACTTTCTAGCATTTAAAATGGCGGAGAAATTTGGGACGCACGGAAACCTAAATTTTAACCCATAACCTTAAGCCAGCTCTTCCTAGACTCAATATATCGAGCCAAAAATTTTTACTGTAAGGTGCCTACCCCAAGATACACCTCCACTGAAAATTTCATCAATATTGGATGCTCAGAAAAAAAAATTGTTTTTAGCGGGGGGTCCCCTTAAGATATTTTTGAATTATTGTCAATAATTTTCTAGAAAATATGAGTTCTCGTCTTCTCTTTAATTACACAGCTTATGCATAGACAACGCAAATAACACAGAGCTGAAACTTATACTACATCTACACTTATATAAGTTCTAATTGCACTAAAATTTTCATTTCATTTAGCAAAATCATAACGACGGTGGTCTCAAAAAAAGCGCATTGCTCTATCTTTGACATTTACTGATGTCAAACTTCAACGATAATACTCTTATTTCGATATCTATAAATGATAAAGTAATGTTCGAAGCAAAATAAAAGACAATACGATTCTATTTTCACAATGTTTGATCATGCAACTACTATTAATTACCGTTGTTATGCAAAATGAATGATATTTTAATTTTAGTTGGACACACAAGAATAATAAAAAATAAACACATTTAAAAATAATTATTTAACTATCTGAAAAACAAAAACAAATGATGTTATATTCTTTTCTTTTTTTCTTATTTTTTGTTTATTTAATCAAATAAATTTTGATCAGGATCTGCTTGAACAAAAACATTTTCAAATCGATATAAATCATTATTATCATTCCAACAATTAGCTGAACATGTATAAACAAAAACAGTACCAAATTCAAGACCTAAAAAAAACAAAGTCAATTATATTAAAATTATTTTAATTTAACAAAAAAAAATTTCAAACCTATTTGATTATCTATTTTAAGAAAATTAACAAGTGCTGGCATTAATTGAAATTCAAAAACACATGATGATTGACAATAACGACATTTTTGAGTTGTTAATAAAGTATTTTCATCAAATTTTGTTAATATTAACGGATTACCAGACCAATCATATCTTTCAAATAAACATATAATTATCTTATATTTAAAAAAAAAAACAAAACAACTGAATATGAAGATTTTATATCTTTAGCTTAGGATGCATGTGAAGCATCCTAATCTATTTATTCTCACATAGCTATACTTATAATCTTAAAAATTTAATTCTTACCGAATAATTTGATCAGGTGCATATCTAATTTTTTGTTGAAATCGATAAAAAACTACATCACCATGTTCAATATCAGGTGTTTTTTCATATTTTCTAAATATTATTTGTATGTTAATATTCACGAAAAAGAAAAACTAAACTAAACTCTTACTCTTTTCCACTTTTTGTTGTTTCATCATCATCTTCATCGATATCATTTAAATGTTTTATTTTATTTTTTAATTTCTTTTTTTCATTTAATTTAGCTTCATTAATAATAATTTGTTCATCATCAATAATAATATAATAAAATGGAAAAGATATATTATTATTAGATATATCTAATATTGGTTTATTTAAATTTGTTTTTTTCCATTGATTAAAAGCATCAGATGATGCAACAGATGTAGTTTTATTATTTGATTTTGTTTTTGTTTCAACATCTATTTCATCATCATCATCATCATCACTTGATAATTTTTCATCTTCATCTTCAATTTTCATTGAATTTAACATTATTTCTGGTTCTTTTATTATTTCTTTTTTAATTGTTGTTATAACAGAAGATGGTTTTTTATCATCATCACTATTCCATGCATCAGCATCATCACACCAATCAGTAGACGATGATGGAATAGTAGTTGATGATTCAATATTAATTGAAGTTGATTCTGAAACAGTTTCATCAAATTTTTGACATCTTATTACAGTCCAACTAAAAAATTATTTATATAAAAAACAGAGTTCACAAAAACAGGAAATAACTAACAAACCTATTTGATGTATTCCAACAAGATGGATTTCGACATGCAAATAAATAAATAGCACGATCATATTTATGACCTTCTAATGGACAATAAAGTTGACAAACAAATATTTGTTCTGTTTGACATGTTCCACAGAGAAGACAAGTTTTTAATTTTATTGAAACTTCTTCACTTGGATATGCCTACATTTAATATATATATATATATATATCGTTTAGAAACAGAATAGATCATTTACAATTACTACTTACAGGTTGTCCACCAATTCTTGAAATAGTCCAATTTGATGGATCATCATCATTATCTGTCTTTCCTCCTTTAGGTTCATCAATAAAACCAAGTAAAACCATCTGAAATATAAACATAACAACTATCATATACAGTCATTATGTTTGTTGTTTCCTTTGAAAAAATATTATTTCACACGCACATACACTCCATAGTATCGAATAGTTAGAATAAAGAAAGAATAGATGCATAAAATACACTTAATCGAACCTTACTGTTACTTTTTCTTTTACAAATCAATCTAGCTTTCAATTACTTACACACATCAAGAAAAAAAAATCATAGTGAACAAATAAGGACGGAAAGAACAAAAATAATCATTTTATTCACTCGGTTAATTAATAATAATAAAAATTTTGTTCTTTTATAAATTAAGTTGAACCAAATAGAGAAATTGTTGAACATACTCCACATACATCCTATATTTAGAAAAAAAAAAACAAAACATAATATTTATCAATATATAACAATAGAGAATATTATTCTTACTGGTTGCAATTCAATACATTTTGCATGAAAAATATGTAAACAAAAGAAGACAGAAACAGGAGGATTGGTAGGAATATCTTAAAAGAATTTTTATTAAATTAGATTTATATTTTAATATAAAAATTTTTTACCTGGACTGTATACAGGATTATGACATTTAGCACAAAGATCAGTATCTTATTTAAAGAACAAAAACAAAAAGATCAAAGATAAAATATGCAAATAAAGAAATAAATTACCTTTGACTAAATAACCACTTTGAAGTAATGTTACTGTCTTTTTTCGTAATGCTAAACAATCATGAACAATTATTTTTCGACAACATTCTGATAGAGACATCTAAGAAATTAATGAAAATAAATATTGTTTAAAATGAAAATATAAACAAGTATTTCTTAAGATTTATAAACAATTGCGAAAGCATCCCACAGTTTAGTTAAGTTTGGATCAGAGATGTCCATCGCGGCGCGACCGCTGCCGCTACCGCCACCGCGCTGCTGCCGCTGTGGCAGTGGTGGCGCGGTAGCGGTTGTTTTTTTCAAATAACCATCGCGGTGCGACGCGGCAGCGGTCGCTTTTTTAACTAACTATCGCGGCAGCGGCGCGGTAGCGGTAGGTTTTTTTGGAAAACAATGCAAAAATGCATGAATTTGAACAGAATTTCAATGTTTGCAAGTGCAAAACTATGAGATTCAACGAATCTTATCGATTGGTAACCACAGCTCTAGTCCTGAACAGTCACAGATCATAAAATTCACAACATTATTCTAACAATCATTGCGGCAGCGGCGCGGTAGCGGCGCGTTAGCTTTTTTCTTTTATCGTCGCGGCGCGGCAGCGGTCAGTTTTCAACCGCGATGGACATCTCTGGTTTGGATTCAAAAGTCTAAGTAGACAAAGCTTTTCAAAAACGCGTTTAAACGCATACAAAGAGACATAAAATCTTGGAAAAATAGGCGCGTTTGATTCACAATCGTAGTTTTCAACTGTGAACCAAAAAAGTCCACTTTTTGTGCATTTACACGTTTTTTAGCCAAAAAGACGCGTGTAAACGCTTCAACAGAAGACAAAAAATGGCTATATTTTTTATATTCATGAACTGCAATCATAATCCCAACAACGATTCACGATTATAAAAAACACGATCACTTTTTGTCTTCTGCTGAAGCGTTTACACGCGGTTTTGGCTCGCAGTTGGGAACCGCGATTCCCGGTCAGACAAGAATTTGAAAAAACGCGTTTAAACGCCCAAAAAAAGCCGTAAACACTTGAAAAAAGGGCGTTTTACGGTCACAATCGCGAGCGAAAAACGCCCATCCGAACGAAAAAAAATTATCGCTCATATTTTTCTATGAATTCAATTAATGAATGTAAATTACCTGAATATTATAATCTTGCATTATTTTACATAATGAATCACGTAAACCAGGTATTTTTAAATCACTTCTAACTGTATCAATTAATTGTTGTAAATTAATATCACTACCAGCATGATTTAATAAACCTCGAATAAAATCTATAATCAATATAAAAAAAAAGAAATTTTTTGTTAAAAAAAAAAGAAAATATGAATTTAATGAAATTTTTACCTGGTTTATCAACAGATTGTTCAATTAATTTTGTCCATAATGCTTGATCACCTGTTTCACGACAAAATTTAATAGCTTCTTCAATATCATTTAATTTTTCAAGAATTATTTGTAATGCAACACGTCCATTACCCGCTCTTCCTATGATTTAGTTGATTCAAAAAAAAAAAGAAACTACATAAAATAAAAAAAAACAAAAGAAATTTGTACCATAAAGAAAAACAGTTTCACGATGTAATTGTTTTTTATCACATATAGCTAATGCTTCTTGTAAATTATAATTTCCAGCTTTACGTAAAAATCCCATTAATTTATCTGGTTCATAATCAGCATAAAGTGATACTTGAAGTGTATGATAATCACGAGAATCATTTGGATTTTTTGCAAATACAGCATCAAGATACTATGAATAGATATTACAATAATAATAAAAGATTGCCTTCGTTTTTTTTTAAATTTTATTAAATTATACGAACAGCATGAAGATATCGAGGATTTTTTTGTAGTACATTATAAACTGATCGAACCTATTTATTTATAAAAAACAAAAAGAAAATTATCAATTGATAATTTTTAAATTACTTACAGGTAATTTATCCATATGATTAATTAACATATCAAGTGTTACCTAAGAAAATAAAATTTGAATAAAATTATATAAAAATATTTAAAATTAAACTATTCGATCTCAGTGACTTACAAGAGACGTTCTGAATTGAAACAATAGACATTATCTAAGCTCAAATAAGCATCCTGAATAGAAATTTATGTTCTTAGCTTATTGCTATGGAGATATTTCTCTTTTATAGCATTATTTAAATGAATGTAGAAGCATCAGAAAAACTAATTTTCAAATTTCGACTTGAAACTTTGCATAGAGTCAAGCCTTAACGAGACCCGTTTGAAATCGAAATTTGAAAGTCAATTTTTTTATTGTTATGGCATTCATTTTAAAAGAAAACCGTAAAAGTACTATAAATTGACAACAAGAAGTTAATCGAACGGACTCTTTTCAAAATATACATAGCTCATTTGAATCTATATAATACACATAGTCTTAATTCAAAAGCGACTTATCCGTTTCTTATTTAGCTATGTATAAAGTAAATGTCAATGAATTATTAAAAATACAAATAGGATAAGGAATCCTCAGACATTTCGTAAAAAGTTATAGCTGTTTTACTGAAAATTTTCGTTCAACAAAAATATTTCCTTTACAAGATATTGAACTTCAAAAGAATTACATGGAATTATGAAAGATTTCATGAAATATAAATGATTTTTGAAAATCTAATAACCTATAGCGCGAAAGTCTTGGTACAAAATGTTTGCTTAATTTTCTACCCTTTAGCCTTGATTAGAGAGAACTTTCAAATCTGTATTATTGTAGAGCATTTAGTTTTCTACAAAGCCATGGATTCCAATAAACTGAAGCTCCAAAAAACCAAAGACTATGTACATATTACTATTCTCTGCGTAACACGATATATTGTCAAAAAACCTTTTTTTTTTAAATGTTGTTTTCTAGAATATAACAAATTTTGGAGCTATTGTTATCATATTAAAAAAAAAAGGAGTAAACTAAACATTTTGTAGAGCATGCTTCGCACTACAAACTGATATATAAAACAATTTTTTATCATTTGAATTGAGATAGTTTTAATCAAAATACAAAAGTCTAGTGGAATGAAAAACTGTGTGCAGACACCTTTTGTTGGCCTATTCAATTAATTTGTCTCAAGTTAGAAAATAATTTTGAATATATATTTAGAAAGAGCGTGAAATTCTGATTCTAACAGACTGATTTCCATCATCTTTAATCAAGGCTAAGGGATAGAAAGCTAAACAAACATTTTGTACCAAGACTTTCGCGCCATGAATTATCTCATTAAAGTAACGTTCTTTTGAGTTAAAATATTATTCAAACGGCTATAACTTTATAGAAAATACCTGATAGCCTTTATCATTTTTTGAAGACCTCATGGAAGTCTATCTTATTCATCGAATTCTAACGCAAAAGTGATTTTTAACTTGAAAACAAAAAATCTCTTTGTCAGTATGTGTAGACAGAAAATATAAATTTAAGTTTATTAAACAAACATTTTTATTGATTGACATAAGTTTTTCAATATGTGGAAGAATTTCTTCATGAAGATTTTTTCGTTCAATCAATTGAAATATTTGAATATTATCCATTCTAAAATAAATAAATAATTAAATCATTTATAAAATAAATATAATCATAATTAATATACTTTAAATAAATATCTAATGTTTTTGATACATTTCCTTGTTTTTCTGCTCTATAAAATAAAATAATTAAAAATCTTAATAAAAAATAAAAGAATTTTTTTTTATTTTACATAATTGCTGAACATTCAAGTAATGCTTTTGCTGTACGTTCATCATCCATTTGTAAACGAATTAATTGATCAATTGTAGTTAAATTATAAATATCTGATGGCCATTTTATTAATAAATCTTTTAATTTCTATATTAAATTTAATTCAATATATATATATCTGTTAAAATGTTTTTTTTTATATTGATTTACTTCATATTTCTTTTGTGTTAAATATGTATTAAGTACTTTTTCATAAATAGTTGAATCAAGTTTAAGTGTACTTATTGGAATATAAGGTGTTATAATCTAAATAATAATTTATAATATTTATTATTTATTATTTATTTTATTTACATCAAGTTCATTTCGTTGAATAAATGTAAGAATTTGTTCAGCCCATTCTTGTGATGTTGTATAAACAGTCGGAAATAATTTAACAGCTTTTTCTGTTTCATTTGTATCCATTAAAGATTTAACATACGCTTGATAGACACTCTATATAGAAAAAAAAGTTTTTTTTTTTTTTTGATAAATTTAGTTTGAACCCTTTTGTGTACTCAAAAAGTGAGTACAGTCTAGAATCGGTCAGTGTGTCCGGCCGTCCGTTTACACGATAACTCTTCACAATTATGTTCGATTGAGCTGAAATTTTGTGCACAGAATTGTCTCATCAATATCTCGATCGAGTTCGAAGATGAAAAGGCTCCGTCAAGAAATGGCTGAGTTATCGAAAAAATTGTCATTATTGACCAGACCATCCCTGAGGGGGGGGTACAGGGATTTTTTCAAAAAAAAAAATTTTTCTTAGAATTATTCACAACATATATAAATCGACTCAGTTTTTAATGTTGATTCCGAATCTGATATTAGTTTTGAATCAAATCGTAGCTTTCTAACAAAACATCGCCTGAAAAAGGTCTCAAAATGCACAAAAACTGCATCCAGAAAGCAAATTGCCTAGATATGTCTCAGATGATAAAAAACAAAGTGAATATACCTGTTCACTTTTTGAAGTACACATAACACTCGGATTTAAATCCGAGGTTTTCGCATTTATTTTAATTGTTTTTTTAGTATATTTACTTGTTTTGTATATTTTTTGGGTTTTTCATTAATATTTAAAGGTTTTTCAAAAGCTTGTATTGCTTCATCAAATTTTTTTTTATTAATTAAATATTCAATATGATCATCATAATTACGACGTTCAGCTTTAACAATATCAAATGGACTTAATATAAAAAACCATTGTTCATCTGCTAAATATTCTATTTATAAATTAAGAACAAAAAAAAACAAAATTAAAAAAAGAAAACATATTATATAAATTTTACCAAGTTGAAATTGAAATGGAGATGTTCTTTCATCACAATACATATGAAATGGATCATGAGCTTTTTCTTCATATGTTTTACCTTTTGATACTAATACAGTTAATGATGGTTCAGATGTACCATTCTAAATAATAAACAAAAAAAAAGGAAAATAAACAATCCGAGAACAAAAATAAAATAGTTACAGATATACTAAAATCTTCGATACCAAATACAACTAAATCACGATTGACAGATGTTAAACCACATGCAAAAAATTCAATTTTGAATGATACAGCTATTAAAAAAATATGATATTAAAATGAATGACAAAATTTTAAGACATTTTTTTTTGTTACAGTTGTATTTTCTCTTCGGAGAAAGAAATTCTTTTGAATATCGAATTATTAATATGTCTATTTTCTAGAAATTGTAAGTTTTTGAAAACTTTGTACATCTAGAAAAACTCAATTAGACTAGTTGTCATAAAGAAATTCATAAGTTTCGAATTAAATCTCTCAAAGATATAAAACTTTCAAAACGTAAATGATGAATATATTATCCATAGCAAAAAGAGCCTAAATCTTGAAAATTTCATCTATATTTCTTTAAAATTTGTGAGTCTTTTTTTTTGTTTATGAAGGTTGAGTTCTCTATGTGTACAAATTTTTAGATCAAAATTTGATAACTTTGTTAAATTTCAATAGAAATCAAGATCCTTTTAAGAATTTTATTAGGGTACTGTATAGTTTTTCTAGACAAAATACCATTGACATTGGAAAAAGGCAATTAAAAAGCTTTCGTACTCTTAATGAATATAGACGAGTAAATCCCACTTTATCTTCAACAGACAATGGTTCGATACATTTGTAATATTTTTTTTTTATTATTATTATTGAAGAACAGACAAAAATGCCTAAAACATACATTTTAACAATGATTTTCAATTCTTTTTGTCTTATTCTATACCGAAATATACAGTCAAAGACAAAAGTTTAAACGAAAATGTATTTTTGATTTTTTTTCTATAATAACAAGCATCTAACTGAAATCTAAATAGTGATTCGGATAGCCAATAAAGAGCTCTATCAAATGCATTCTATACCAAAATTTCATAGATGATTTAAGGTAGCAAGGTTTCTAGAAAACCTAAAACCGTATTTTTCAGGTCTAAGAAGACTTTGCAATAATTCGTTTCTAACAGTACCAACTTAAAGAACACAAAATTCTGAAGAAAATGAATGATCGCCGTCTTTTCTTTCAGAATTTATACGCATTACAAAAACTGGAAAAAAAAGTGAAATTTATTAAGAAACCGCTAAGAATCGTATTTTTGTGATGCTTATAACTTTTGAAAGGAAAGGCGGCGACCCTTCATTTTCTTCAGAATTTTGCGCTCTTTAAGTTGGTACTATTAAAAACGAATTATTGCAAAGTCTTCTTAGACCTGAAAAATACGATTTTGGGTTTTCTAGAAACCTTAACGCATCTATGAAATTTTCGCATAGGATGCATTTTATAGAGCTCTTCATTGGCTATCCGAATCACTATTTCGATTTCAGTTAGATGCTTGTTATTATAGAAAAAAATCAAAAATACATTTTCGTTTAAACTTTTGTCTTTGACTGTACTTTGGACATTGTATCTCATGAAAGATGATATATTGTAAAAGAGTACGTAAGATAGAAGAAAATCTACTCTACAAAATGCATAATATTTCAAAAAATTTTAGACTTCTTATCAATATTCAATTTTCTCATTTATTATTATGATGATATCAATTAAAAATTCTACTACTATCAGATATTTTTTGAATAAAAGACTCAAAATTTTGTAAAAATTTCTAATCTATTATGTTATGATGTTCTTGTAAATCTGAAACTATGATATTCTATTTCTATAGTTATAAAATATTAATTATTTTTCTTAAACTTTACTTTATATGAGAAATGTCTACTATATAAATTATATTATTAAATATGAAGAGCGTAGTACTGACGTTCTTTCTAGTTTAATGAAAATAAATATGCATCCTATGAAACGAATACATCAATAAATGCTAACTGAATATCAGCATTAATCATTTCAACTTATTGATGTATGACAACGAGATCAAATATAGCATTTCGAAAACTATCTATATCCCTCATTTTTTTTTTGATATTTAGTAATCTTATAACGATGATGCTTTACAAGTATATACAAAAAAAACATTCAACATAAATAATCTTTTTTTTTTAACCTGTATTTAAATGTTTTTTAGGTGCAGGTGATTGATGTTCATTACTAGTTTCAGTTGAAATTGATATTATTTTAATAGTTTTAGCACATGCAATAGCTAATGTTGTTGGATCATTCCATGATATTTGACTTGGATAAACACCACGTGGAAGTCTAAAATTAAATATTTATTTTGATTTTTTTTTGCTTTATAATATTAAAAAAAACAACAATAAATATCATACTCTTTTTGACCATCAGTTTCTTCAAATCCAACTAATCGTCGTGCACGTAAATCATAAACACCAACACCCTTTTATATATGGAAAAATAAAATAAAAATTTTGTTTTTAGAAAATAATAAATTAAAATACTTTTTCATTAGCAAATGCAATTAATGTATCTTTCCAACGAAGTGTATGAATAAGTCCACCATTTAATTCAAATAATGTTGTTGTTTTATGTCGACCAAAAGTACCACGTTCATTTAAGATAAGCTATTTTAAAATGAGAAAAAAGAAAGAAGACATTTTGAAATTAGAATTTATATTTTTTTTTAATTAATTTACAGATGTATCACCAGTAACAAACATTTTTGTTTTAGTAAAATTTGGATCAAGACAAACAGCTCGAATTGGACGAGGAAATGTAGTTAATTGATCATCATTTTTACTGAATAAACCAGAAATTTTAACCTGAATTAAAAAATAGATTTTTTTTTTTTTTATTTAAGATAAAAATTTATCTATCAATTTTTACTTTTCCTTCTTGACAACAACTACCAATATAATCTCCACTGTCATCAATTGATATTGCATTTACTGGATAAGTGTGCTAAATGAAAAATGAACTGATACGATATATTCTATTACAAGTGTATGAAAGTCGGTAGTCTTTTTTTTAGTTTATTGCCTAGGATGAAAAACAGTCCTTGCTTTTTTTTTTTAATCATAAAAATAGTTTCATTTCAATATAGTAATATTGATTACCGCTTTAATTTGATATTGTGGTATAATATGTCCCATATGATCTGTAATTAAAATTTCACCTGTTGGTTTTCCAATAGCAAGAAATTTTTCATGTACAGCAATACAACTAAATTCAGCCGGTGCATTTTTATCGTTATCATCGGTTTTTCGAAGTCCAGAGGCAAGTGCTATTGTAGAAAATTTAAATACTGGTTCATCGTCATCATCTTCTTCTTCATCATGATTTCCTTCAGTTCCTACATTATTATTCGTATCAGGAGACATTATTTATCTATATATTTAAACCAAATAAATAAAAAAAAAATGAAAATATCTATTTTTCAATTTTAATTATTCACGACGTCAGATGAATACTCTTTGATTTGTTATTTAGTTTTAACCAATAATAATATATAAAAAGCCACATCTATCGGTTAGATTTCTTTATCCAATCGTGTTCAATGAGAACAAATTGATAATTATTTACTTACTCATTTTTCAACGATGGTTTTGATCACAAAAGAATAATAACATCATTTTGGTAACCTTCTCAATAATGAAGGAAATAACACAAGAAATTCGTATTGATGATATGACTTGTGACAATTGTGTGCAAACTATTGAAAGTACAATAAGTAAATTAAATGGAATTCGATCAATTAAAGTATTAAATAAAAAATAAAAGAAATTTTATGTATAAATTAATATATAAATTTTTGCATTTTTTTTCTTCTTCTTCTTCTTAGGTTTTACTTGAAGATAAATTAGGAATTGTTGTTTATAATTCAAATATAATTAATATAAATGATATTCTTAAATGTATTAATGATTTAGGTTTTACTACTGAACTTAAACAATTAATAAAAAATAATAAAGTTGATGTTGAACTTGGAGGAATATCAGATGAAAATATTCCTATTGCTATTGAACGTATATCATCAATAGAAGGAGTTTTAAGTGTTAATTTTCCTTTAAAAAATGATAGTATTCATGTAGAAATATTTTATAATAAAAATCAAATAGATCCTTATACACTTTATCAAAAAATACAATCAATTGGTTATAAAGTTAATCCAAAATTAGAAAATATAACACAAGCTTATTTACGTATACAAGGAATGCATTGTAATTCATGTGTTATGAATATAACACAAACAATTGAAGATTTACCTGGTATACATCATATTAAAGTATCATTTGATGATCAATCAGCTAATATATTATATGATTCAAATATAATTAAATTATCAATTATTATTCAAGAAATTGAAAAATTAGATTTTCAAGTTGCAGTTTCAACAATAAGTGATGAAGATAAATCAAAAGGTATTTGAATTGAAAGATGAAGAAACAAAAAAAAAAGGAAAGAAATCTTCTCTATTTTAGATTATATCAATAATTCGGATATACAATTATTATCAGGTTAGATATGACAATAATTCTAAACACGAAAATAGTATCATATTTATTTCTGTAATATTAATATTTAGACGCATATGTCAAATTCTATTTGACATAAGTATTTTGGATTAATTTTTAATGATATTAGAATTGAGGAGTAAATAAATATCAATAGAAGTATATTATAATCATTCTATGAAATATAATATTATTTATTAAGCTGCTCTAATATCGTATATATTAGTAGTAAAAAAAAATACATCTTTTTTCTGTTAAAATTAATGCTAATTTTGCATATATTGATTGATAATTTAATATTGTAAATATATAGTTTAATCCTAATTTTATGGCAGATAAATATATATGAATCTTTTTTTTTTATTATACATTAATAAATGATTTCATGCTGTTTATATAATCTTTTATCTTCTATGAAACAAAAAAAAATGATAATTTATTACATTCTATCATAATTAAATAGAAATTTCCGTAAACAAACTAAATATATTAGTATGAATATAAGAAAATAAAAAGAAGTAATGCATATTGACTCAAAAAAAAAAAAAAGTGAATTGACTTAACTGATAAACTCACATCGTTATATCTTCTAAAAGATAAATATTAATGTTTGCTTAACAATAACAATCAAAATTTCTTTCTGTCAAATACATCATCTCAAAGAAGTATAAAAGTAATAAGATATCAAAAATATATGTTCATTTCATATCTGAGAAATTTTAAGTAAAAGAATTCGATTGAATCGGTACATTCGTATTACTGATTAAGAAAAAATATTCGCAAAATGAAATCGGATCGAAAATATGGAGAAAAAAAGTGGCGACATAGTAGAGAATCATCATAAAATTTATTATATGAAAAAAAATCATTAATAAAGCATATAAGAGTATCATTGAGCTACCTCTATAACTTGTTTCTATTTTGCGACATATTGTTGTTTTTACTTTAATTAAGAAAAAAAACAAAAAATAGAATAAACGAGTTTTTCTATGTATTAGTAACAATAGTTACATTGTATTTCAAGTTTTTTATTTCTTAGTGATTATGCTAATAGCTATTTTTTATTAATTAAAGTTAATGCAACATTTGTTCGTTTGATTGAAGATAAAAATCAAAAAAATAGTTAATAAAAATTCGTTCATTATTCTTTTTAAGGTAAAAAAACTCATCAATTAAACTCAAAAATGAAAACACAATCAATAAATATAAATGATGATACAGAAACATGTTTTGTAAGTATAACTGGAATGACATGTGCTAGTTGTGTTGATTCAATTCAACGAAATCTTTCTAAAGTTGAAGGTAATTTTAAAAAACTCGTCTGTTTTTTTCGTAAATTTGAAATTCTTTATTTATAGGTATTCATTCTGTATGTGTTGCACTTTTATCACATAAAGCTGAAATAAAATATAATCCTGAATATATTATTCCATCACAAATTGCTTATTTAATTAATGAACTTGGATTTCGTGCTGAAATACTTGATACAATTGAACATGGTCTAGATTTTATTGATTTACATGTATAAAAATGAATTTCAAAAAAAAAAAACAAAAAATTGAGAATATATTTTTTTTTTTGGTTTTATTAGATTGAAAATATGACATGTTCATCATGTGTACGAAAAATTGAAACTTCAATAGGAAAATTACCTGGTATACATAGTGCTGAAGTAGCATTACTTACTCATCGTGGTAGATTTACATATGATTCTTCAAAAATAGGTCCAAGAGATATTATTCGTGAACTTGATGTAAGAAAAATTATTTGAATGAAATCATTCAAAGAAAAAGTTTGTTTTTATTTTAGTCTATGGGCTTTCCTGCGGTATTAGTCGATGAAGATTCTAAAGCATCTAATTTAACAAAAATTCATCGTCAAGAAACTCGAAGGTAATTTATTTGATTGTACATCTCATCATTGAAAATTGATATTAATAAATTTGAATTTCAACGATCGATATCCGTGATCTTCATTTAAATAATAATATTTTTTTTCTTGTACTTTTCGGATATATTTCTTCTTGCATAGACATTCATCAGTAAACAAAATAATTTCAGACTTAGCTATGATAGATCTACTGACAGTAAAATAGATCGTCCAAAAATTGAAATTCTGTAAGCATAATAAAAAAAAATGTTCAAGCTAGAAACCTTAGAGCGTTTCCATGTAGTGTTTGAACTAATTTGATAGATTCGAAATGCAAATTGTTCGTCACGAACACAAAGTTAAAATTTGAATTCGGTGCATGTGTAGTTTAGAGAGATATTGTAGGTGTTATCCTAGAATATCACCGATAGTTTTATTATGAAGATTGACAAAAACAGGTATAAAATGTCTTTTTTTTTAATGTTAATCGCAGATGGCGTAATTCATTTCTACTTGCTGCACTTTTTGGTATACCAGCAATGATAATCATGATGATGTTTATGTTTAAATGGAAAGATCATCATGAAGCACCACAAGTTATGCGTGGTTTATCTTTAGAAAATCTTATTATGTTTCTTTTATCAACACCAGTTCAAGTAGATATTTTCTTTGTAATTTTTTCGTTTTATATTTGTTCTTTATTAATAGATAATTAGTGGTCGTTATTTTTATATACAAGCATTCAAAGCATTAAAACATCGTTCAGCTAATATGGATGTTTTAATTGTTATGGCAACAACAACAGCATATGTTTATTCATGTTTTGTAGTTTTATTTAATATTATAAAAGGTCTTCCAAGTCCAGTTACCTTTTTTGATGTACCACCAATGCTTATGATGTTTGTTGCACTTGGTAGATGGCTTGAACATATAGCTAAGGTTTGTTAGAAAGAAAATAAACATTCATTAAAATAATAATATATCTTATACAGAAATATTCATATTTCATATCTCTAGCTTGTTTGAATCAGTCGGGTTTTTATTCATAAGAAAAATGCTAAATAAATACTGCGTAGCACTAATATTATCGACTGAAAGTTTCCTATTATTGTCTCAGTTGCTCTTAGTGTTACATGTCTGGAATCTTTACGATATGTATTATCTTAGAAATGTAGACAAAATGAGACTGGCCTAATATCGATCGTTTGAATTGTGAAAAATACTTTTGATCAATAGTGTTAGTTCTAGACAGTATCTATTATTTAAAAGCTTCTTGATGAATAATAATTTTCATCAAGAAAAAAATTAATCCGATTAATAAAAGCAAACGAGACATATTGAATTTTAGTTATAGAATGTAAGACTACTAAAAAACTTGAGATGTAACGAAGAAATTTATTGTTGTCCTAGACAAAACAATAAACTTGATGCTCTTTACATAGTCAAAAAATAAAATTTTGAAGCCTTTTGAACATTTCTCTAGTATTTAAAATCCACTATGATGATATGCTTCGCCTATTTTCATAGAAAAATTTTACTATGAAATAAATGCGGAAACTTCGGATTTAAATCCGAGAGTTATGTGTACTTCAAAAAGTGAATTAGACAGATGAGTCATCCTAGAATGTGTGGATATCAAAATTATACTGGGAAACCTTTCCTATAAACTGTTTATTTCTGTTGGCTATTGGTCCATCAATAGGGCTTGGAGACGAATAGAGCTCAAATTTAAACTATTTCCCTTGATTAACCCTAAGAAAGTCGTTTTTTCCTATAACTTGATTTCTATTGGTCACTGCTCAACCAATAATATTTCGAGGCAAGTGGAGCACAGATTCGAGTTCTCAGCCCCAGAAAACCTCAAAGTATCAGCTCTATGATCGGAAGATAGAGCTCGAATTGTGAGTCAATTAGATCGTGGACAAAAACGGAACCCATTTCCCTTTAACTATCTTTGTAATAAGTGAGTTAGCCCTCTTGCTACTTTATGTTTTATTTACCATTTTGTAGCCCGTGAAATTCTCTATCGAATGGTATATAACAGTTGGGGTTTTAATTGACTATGATAGGAAAAGTCTTTTACGAACGCGGCGATGGGTCGATTTTTCCATAGGAAGCTATAGGGAAAAATGGGTATTTTTGCAATAACTCAGGAACGGCTCGGCCGATCCTTCTCATCTTCGAACTCGACCGAGATATTGTAAAGACTGAACTGTATAGAAAATTTCATCGTGATCGGACTCTCTTTTCGAAAGTTATCGTGTAAACGGCCGGCCGGCCGGACGGACGGCCGGACGGACATACTGACCGATTCTAGAGTGTACTCACTTTTTGAGTACACAAAAATATACTTCATTTAATTTCAACTAAATTAATGTTTTATATTTAGGGAAAAACATCTGATGCTTTAACAAAATTATTATCATTACAACCTCCACAAGGAATATTAGTTCGTTTAAACGAAGATACTGGTACAATTATTGAAGAAAAAATTATTCTTGCAAAACTTATTCAACGTAATGATATATTGAAAGTTGTACCAGGTGGTACAATTCCTACGGATGGTCGTGTTATTCAAGGTACATCAACATGTGATGAATCATTAATAACTGGTGAAGCAATGCCAGTTGAAAAAACAATTGGTTCACAAGTTGTTGGTGGAACAAAAAATTTAAATGGAATGTTATTAATTCGTGCAACACATGTTGGTTCTGAAACAGCACTTAAACAAATAATTAAATTAGTTGAAGGTGCACAAACATCAAAAGCACCTATACAAGCATTAGCTGATAAAATTGCAGGTTATTTTGTACCTGTTATTGTTAGTTTTTCTGGTATTACATTAATTTGTTGGATTATTATTGGTTATACTCATTTTGATCAAATAGAAAAATATTCAATGGTTTGAATTCTTTTTTTTTTTTTTTTTATTCTTTTCAATATGATTTATATGAATTTAATTTTCAGTATCATCATTCTAAAATGAAACATCATGAAGGAACAAAACCAAGTCAAATGGAAGTTATACTTGAATTAGCTTTTCGTTTTGCTATTACAGTTCTATCAATTGCTTGTCCTTGTGCTCTTGGACTTGCAACACCAACAGCTGTTATGGTTGGTACTGGTAAGTTCAATTTTGGACTGAGAATATATTTTTCAATAATACAGACAAGTAATATTGTTGAAAGATACACGTTCTCAATATTTCTCTCATAAAAAGAAAAAAGAAAGTGAGATTTTTGGAAAAAGTCTAACATTAACTCTAAGATATAGTCGTCAATATGTTGAGAAAAAAAAAATTCTCAACTGAATCGGGTTACGTCTTGTTGCCTAATGTTACTAACGAGGAAAGGCCACCAACTGTTCAATCGCTTTTGCGTTATGTAGTTCCCAAAGAGTTATGTATACGCTGAAAATATTTTGGGCGGATAGCTTATTGTTACGAAAATAGTTCATTTGTAAGGTATGGGTTTTTTATTGAGTGCCTGGGATCCCTCTCAGGAACATTAAAAAAATTGATTTTCGAATTTCGACTTGAAACTTGACATAGAAATATTTCTTAACGAGAATAGTATTTTCTGAAAGTTTTAGGCCTTTTGATTGTTTGTTTCATCAAATCTGCTACTTTATTTGAAGGATATAAAATACAAATTTCACAATAGCAGTGTCTAATGATAGGAACACTAGAAAGATCTGAAACGTTTGCAAAAAGTTGTTGTTCTTGGAGCGTCTTTCTATGTAAAGTTTCAAGTAGAAATTCGAAAATCAATTTTTTTAATGTTCCTGAAGGGGACCCCAGGCACTCAATAAAACCCATACGTTACAAATGAACTATTTTCGTTACAATAAGCTATCCGCCTGAAATATTTTCAGCGTATTCATAACTCTTTGGAAACTACATAATGCCAAAGCGATTGAACAATTGGTGGCCTTCTCTCGTAAAGAGAAGACGGTAAAGTAAAATAAAAGAGTATTGCGACACATAACTTGTGTTTTCCTAAGTTTTTTTTACGCATACTGATAGAACTTTCAAACAAAACCAACATTCAAAATATCTTTTATTTTTTTGTATTGATAATCAAAAAAAAACCAAATTTAATAAATAGAGAAATACATATAGTTTATTTCTATATGTAAATAAACTCTTTGCTATAATTTTTTTTCTTTCATAGGTGTTGGTGCTTCACAAGGAATTCTTGTTAAAGGTGGTGAACCATTAGAAACAGCTCAAAAAATTCGTACAATTGTTTTTGATAAAACAGGTACAATAACACAAGGTAAACCAACAGTTATCGATACACGTTTATTTCTTCCAAATGATTCCTATTGGACATTAAAACGAATGTTAGCTATAGCTGGTACAGCTGAAAGTGCTTCTGAACATCCATTAGGCAAGGCTATACGAATATATTGTCAAAATTTTTTTGGTTGTGAACAATTTGGTCATTGTGAAGATTTTAATGCTATTTGGGGTTATGGTTTAAGTGTAAAAGTAAATGAAATTGAATCTTTAATAAATAAAAATAGTCAATCTAATGATAATATTTCATTAAATGATAAAGTTTATTTTGTTTTAATTGGAAATCGAGAATGGATGGAAAGAAATAGTATTCATGTAACAGATGAAATTGATTCAGCAATGTCAAAACATGAACATGATGGAAATACGGCTGTATTAATTGCTGTTGACAGTAAAAAAATAATTGAAAGTCTATTTTATTCTATTAAATCTCTATTTTAGATAAAATTATTGGTATGATTGGAATAGCTGATCCTATAAAACCAACAGCACCATTAACAATATTTGCTCTACAATCAATGGGTCTTAATGTTTTACTTGTTACTGGTGATAATATTAAAACTGCTCGTGCTGTAGCAACACAAGTTGGTATAAAAAATGTCTATGCTGAAGTATTACCAACTCAAAAAGAACGTTTTATTGCAACATTAAAAGAAAATAGTCGTAAAGGTGAAAAAGTAGCAATGGTTGGTGATGGTGTAAATGATTCACCAGCATTAGCTCGTGCTGATGTTGGTATTGCTGTTGGTACAGGTGCTGATGTAGCTGTTGAAGCAGCAAGTATTGTTTTAATTCGTGATGCACTTGAAGATGTTCTTGGTGCAATATTATTATCAAAAAAAACTGTTCGAAGAATAAGATTTAATTTTTTATTTGCTATTATTTATAATCTTATTGGTATACCAATTGCTGCTGGAATTTTACTTCCTATAGGTATATCATTAACACCATGGATGGCATCAGCTGCTATGGCTTTATCATCAGTTAGTGTTGTTATGTCATCATTACTTTTAAGAAATTATCGTAAACCAGATATAAATATTTATAATAATAATGAATTTAATTTATGGTCAATTAATAAAGGAAAAAATATAAATGTTCATCGTGGAATTGATAATATTGACCGAACACCTAATGGTTCATTTATTTCAAGTTTACGTGGTAGTCGTTTAGCACAAATCTTATCTGGTGCTGTATCAGCTGTAAAACAGCAAGCATCACATTCATTATATAATAAACAAAAATCAACATTATTACTTAATACAAATTCCATTGATGATGAAATGGAATTGCATGTTATATCATGAAAATAATGGTCCAAAAAAAAAAAAAAAGAAACCAAAGTGTTGTCACTTTTTTTCTATTATGTACTCTCGTGGTTAAATATCTTTTTCATTACGCTTGTAAATGCACCGATTATCTTATGTTTGTTGTGCACTATATTGTGTTATGTATCAGATAGATCAAATTTCTTATTTATTGAAATATTAATTCGCTTATTTTATGTAAATATATTATTGTTGTAAAGAAAATAAAATAAAATCTATATAAAAAATAAAAGTATTACAAGATATTGACTCGTAAAATGGATTTTTGTTCGTTGATCTTAGATGAACTGATTTTTTGAAGTAACTATTATTCTACTCATGGTAGAAGAACTATGTCTCCTTTTACATTTCAATGTATGCACTTTACAAGAAAATCATCTGTTTTAGTGATATAACGATAACAATCTTTTTTGTTGGAGACATCCAACACTGATAGTTGTCATAGCATGGGTAGTTACATTTATAGTGGAAAATACTATTCTGTTGAAAATTGTTCTGCATTCAATAGAATCCACTATGAAAATAACAATGATCAATATTTCTTAAAAGTTTAAAGAATAATTTACGATTTATATAAATCGGTGACTGTTACTCTCGTTGAAATTTATGTGTGACATATCCTGAGTATCTTTGCATTTCTGTGAGATTTACAGAGACAAATACTTGTCTACGATTCGCTTCACACTATTAACGAGTTTCAAAAATGCAACGCTATCCAGCAAGCAGACCATATATTTTCGTAGTCGTGTGGGTGGTAAGACACTACCACTTACGATATCGTTCTTTTTTGTTTTTTTGATGAAAAATTATATATGCATTAGCAACTCATTTCGATATTGCCGTATTTCATTATCAAGTCTTATGACGGTATGCAGCTCGTTTACGTTTCATATACCTATAGCAAATAGTTGTATGTGGTAGTGATTTTTTCTCGATGGGTATATATTAGGAAGAGCATAGAAAAATATATGATATGACTATTGTCAGTGAAGAAGAACGAAAATGCAGGAATGAAATTTGTATACTCCATTCTCTTCTTTCTCCCCTGATTGTAGTGCATTTTGTTTTCTTTGTGTTCTCTCTTAGGCACACATTTATTTATACATCACGTCAACGGATCTTATGCCATTATATTCATTGATGCTCCAATAATCCAATGTTGTAGTGAGATCATCAACCATAGATGACGTTAAGTGACGAAAAAGACTCTTTTACTGTCCATTTTTTCCGCTGGTAACTAGTCAGAAAACGCCAACTTTAAAATAATAAACTGACTATTTGTCTAGGATTTCTGCTCTGAGTAACACGATATCATATCTTTGTGATTCAGCGTCGTATATGCTCGATAGTTTCATTACAACAGGACATTATTTGTGCATCACGTAGTTTGACGATAGGTGACCTGTTTGCATATCATATCTCTTACGGTATACATTCGTATGCGAGATGTATCTTTTTTTGCTATATATAGGCCTGATAGAGACAACAGAAAAAAAGGAAGATGTACTATAACCCGAGAGAAAAGAAAAAATGGTAAGAATAGTTTCTCCATGACATGTTTTTTTTTTCTTCACTGATAAGTTTCATCTCCTTTTTTTTTCTATTCTCTTCCATCGACGGCAACTATATAAACGGGTATAGACGAGGCATAACTGTATTTCAGATTGCGATAACATTTTGGATACTTTCTATAAAAAGAAATCATTGGGAGTATATATTTTATTTTCACTTGTCGAATATTCGTATATTATAATATTTGAAAAGAAGCTACAAAAGTGTAATTACACGGTATGTTAAAATTATTACATTTTGTTCCATACTATGAAATTACGTCAATAAAAAAAATAAAATTTTGAAAATTTAGACAAATAGTTTCAGGAATATAATGTAACACACAATCGATTAGAATTTATATCTAAATTTAACATCTTCTATTGAACAATATATTTTTACTCGGTTATTTATATGTTCTTTTATTAGTAATACATAGATATACGTATATATAATATACTGTTGGTTTATGTATTAAGTCATATCTTATTTTGATGTAAAGATTTATTTTTTCGATAATAATAATAATAGTATTGTATCTTGAAGATGAAAACTAAACCATACACAGAAGGTAAAGATAAAAGAATAAATTACAAAAAGAGATATGTGACAATGATGATTGTCTCAGATCGAAAGAAGAGATAAACTTGCTATAATCAAAGAGCAAACTATAATATTATTAGACAGAATCAGTGAATATTGACATTTGTTCAGAAATCGTGTACAATATAGGTAAAAATGAAGTTATATAGATATGATTGCAAAGCTTCATTATAAGATTGCATATGTAAAGTACAAATATTACAATGAAGATGTAGTTAAAGACAATTTCCTTATAGTACAAAGATACATAGAAAAATTCGCTAATGAATTTGATTGTAAGCATCAAATAATTGATAAAATATATATGGTAAAATTATCAAAGTAATTTTTACATTTATTTTTCAGTCTTTATTCAATATTCAATGATGAAGTAGAGAAATTTCGTTCTATTCCAGGAATGCAATTGTACTTGTTCAGATTAATAAACAAGACGAATACATAATATATTTTATGGACAATAGTCACTTAGTTGAAATTTAAAGTTTATAAGAAGATTGGGTCGATTAATTAAAATAAAAGAAAAATAAGAATGAAATAGAAAGTATGATTAGAGGAGCACAACTACACTGCGATCACACATTTATCAACATTAAGTATTATTCATCAAAAAGAAAGTTGAAGAGAATTTACAGAACGTATCGCGTGTAGATAATGTAAAAGAAGAAGTTCAAAAGAAGGAAATTTTATCAATTTTTCTAGCGGGCTTGATTCTGCAATAAACATTTTAAAAGTTACTCTAATAATACTTACTCACATCAAAAATGAAACTCTAGCCACTTTACGATTATCTATATTTAAACTTTTATCGGAAATAATTGGTTCTATTGATTAAGGAGAGAATCACATAGACCAATTGAGAAATACAGTTTGACATTGTTTTCAAGATAAATTAGTCGAATATCAATTAAGAAAAGAACCAATTTTACAATCGAAAAAAGTTAGTGTTTGAAACTTGTCTATTGGTTACTTCAAGAAAGCTAATTACAATATTTTGTAATAGAAAAGCCTGAAAATGCAGCAAATTATAATTTAGAATTTGAAAACTCGCAAGAAGTTTATATTCTTTCTCACATAAGATCAGCTTTTTTTCTGTGTAATTCTCAAGACAAAGAAACTCATTGGAGAAATTGATTTTAGATTTCAGACAGAGAAACAACATTTTTTGAGTTAGAAATTAATAAAATTTCAATTCTGAGTGAATTTTTCAAACATTTTTATTATAATAAAGTTAACAATAGTTTTTCTGGTGAATTACTCGATCTATGAATACAAAAAATTGTCTTTTTAAATATTAGTCATAATGTCTGTTACAGAAATATTCCTTTCGTAAATTATTAATTTAATATAAAAAGTAAAAGAATTAAAATTATTCATTTCTGTAATTTATTAAAGAAGGGTGTGAGCGGATACGACTATGACTGTGGATGTGTCATGTAGATACAAGAGAGAATAAAAGACTGACGCACACCTCCTACATGTTTAATTTAATAAAATACTTGTATATGAGTCAGTAAGTACAGATGCAGCTTTCTAGAAAGTCTCATCGTTTCCGATGGTTGTTTTCATGTAGAGCGTTGAGACCTATCTTTAGCCCTCATTGAGGTCTATATGATCGTGAAATACACCTAGAGACATTCATTTCGACACAGATAATAGTGGTGGATGCGATGTATCTCTTAGTATTTTAGAGAGATAAAACTAGTGCATCTCACTATAATGCTAAATTTTACAAATATGTATTGAAGGAAAAGAACAAGTGATCACAAATGAATCATGTGGCGTTTTAAAAAATCCCATTACCCTCAGCATTTTTTTTGATAACTAGCATGATGAATCACACGAGGTCAACAGAAATATGCAGAAACTCGTCGGCTTGTATTCTCGCAGTAACAAATAATTTTCTGAGTACTAGCAGATTTCTACTCTTATTTTGTGGAGATCTGTGCTTCTGAGTTGTTTAACGTTCGTTTTAGCAAAAGCCTTTCTTATGCCTGTGATTAAGTAATCACACACGCAGTTCAGTCAGTTTTCATGCGTGTTAGAAGTAAGTCTTTGGTAAATATGAATACCCGCTAATCCAAAAAAACGCTTTATCCTTGTTGAGACTGTACATTTTTGCCAGAACTCGTAACAGTAAAATGGAGACATTTTAGGTTATGTTTGCAGCATCTAGATTTCAATAAGCGTATATATAGACTCGAATACGTACTATACCCAAGCATTCAGGTCGAAAGTTTTTCTTTCTCTAAAACACATTAGTATGTATATTGGCAAAAATCAGTTCGATCGGTATGTGTGGTCTTTCGGTGAAATTCATTAAAAAATGACGTTTAATTTTTCTGAAAAGTGTCGTGGCTAAATCCGTCGAATTGTTGGCTCTCCACTACATATTCAATTGACCGCAATTTGATGTTTTCGACTAAGCAAGAATCGTAATCATTTCCATTTATGTGCTCACATTTCTTTCTTCAGATCCCTACTGTTGGGATAATTTATAGCAGTCTATGTTAACGATTATTTGATGAGAAATTGCTGTGATTTTTTTCTATTACCGAGAAAGACTCGGTTGGATTTGTTTTATCAGAGCGGAGATTTTGAACTATTCAGCCTCTCATGACGTCTGAAAAACGCAGTAGCTGCAATTCCGTGAACATGCAAAACTTCGCCGTCGGAAGAAATGAAAATTTCAATCATATACTTATCAACTAGTTTTATCTTTTATTGAATAATCCGTCCTTGTTTTATTCTAGCCACGACATCCTCAAGCACTGTTTGCTATTGTTCCTGACAGGTGTTGATAATACAAAGTCGAATTAATTTTAGCCAGAAATTCATTTATTCGACAGTTCTTAGTAACACGATAAAAACAAAACAATATGTCCATACCTATTCCACAGCCTCAAGAACGTTTTCTAATTGGAAATCTCAATGAATTAGATTCCGATTTTCCTTTGGGGTCTTTTCTAAGACTTCAAAAATTATACGGTGACATCTACTGTCTCAATATATTGGGCTGCAGAACTATCATTATATGCAGTCAAGAACTCGTCAATTTTGTTTGTGATCAATCAAAATTCGATAAAGCGCTTAGCCGACCTATAGAGGAAATTCGATCTGTTGCTGGAGATGGTCTCTTTACTGCTCGTACATCAGAGCCGAATTGGAAACTTGCACACAACATTTTAGTTCCTGCCTTCGGACCGCAAGCAATTCGAAGTATGTTTCCGCAAATGATGGATATTGCTTCTCAATTGATTTTACGTTGGCATCGCTTTGCCGAAGAAGAAATTGATGTTTGCGATAATTTTACTCGACTAACATTGGATACAATTGCACTTTGTGGATTTGATTATCGATTCAACAGCTTTTATCGCAACGAAATGCATCCGTTTGTTGGTGCGATGGCCAATGTTCTTGCCGAAGGTGCTAGACGTTCTCAACGACTTCCGTTACAAAATACACTTATGCTTAGATCTACAAAACAGTATCAAGATGATATTGCTTATATCCACAAGCTGTGTGATGATATTGTACAATACAGACGCAAGCATCCAAATGATACTAATGATTTGCTCAATCGAATGATTAACGGAAAAGATGAAGAAACTGGCCTTCAACTATCTGATGAAAATATTCGTTATCAAATGGTCACATTTCTTATTGCTGGTCATGAAACAACTTCTGGATTGCTCTCATTCGCTTTTTACTACCTTCTCAAGAATCCACAGGCTTTCCAAAAAGCACAAGCAGAAGCTGATCAATTTGATGAAATCACCGTTGATATCCTGTCCAAATTGAAATATATTGATGCTATTCTAAAAGAAACACTTCGACTGCAACCTTCAGCATCATTTTTTTCCTTACAGTCGAAAGCAGATAAAGAGATTCTACCTGGTGGCTATGAAATCCACAAGAACGATCGAATTTCAGTCCTGGTACGTCAATTACACCGCGATCCTAAAGTCTGGGATCGTCCAGAAGATTTTTTACCTGAGCGAATGCTCGACGGAGGTTTCGAAAATTTGCCACCAAATGCCTGGAAACCTTTTGGAAACGGTCAACGTGGCTGTATTGGTCGATCATTTGCCATACAAGAAAGTGTTATCGTTACAGCACTGATTCTTAAACATTTCAATCTTGAATTTGTTGATCCTTCTTATGATCTTCGTATTAAACAGGTAGGAACGATCAAACCTGCAGGATTTAAAATACGAGCTCGACCACGTCAGCAAGTCAAAATTCCATTAAGCATCAGCGTCAAGAAACAAGAAGAGACGGCACCTGTGCAAACACAGTCGGCCGAGACAAATCGGTTTCAACCGTTATCCATTCTTTTCGGCAGCAATTCTGGTTCATGTGAATCGTTTGCCAGAACTTTGGCCTCTGAAGCACCTACGCATGGATTTAATGCAACACTTGCAACTCTTGACTCAGTCGTTGGATCAATTCCTTGTGATCAACCTGTAATCATAGTGACTTCCTCGTACGAAGGCGAACCGTGCAATAATGCAAAACAATTCGTAGCATACCTTGAATCGAAACCGGAGCTCAAAATCAACTATGCAGTATTTGGAGCTGGCCATCATGATTGGGTTAACACATATCAAAAGATTCCAATTTATATCGATGAAACCCTTGAAAAAGTTGGTGGTACACGCATTGTTAATCGTGGAATCGGTGATGTTGCCGGCGATTTCTTTGGTGCATTCGAAGCTTGGAAAGAGAATCTTTTTCAAGTGTTATGCAAAATGAATGGATTACAAGCTGTGATCAGTCAAGAAAAGCTTTCCATTGAAATTGTTAATTCGACAAGAAATCTTGGACAAATAACTGATGTCGGCATTGTAACAGAAAACAAATTGCTCGTTGAAGCAAGTGAACTTGGACCTGCAAAACGACATATCGAAATTGAGCTGCCAAAAGGACAAACCTATCGTGCAGGAGATTATCTTGCTATATTGCCAACGAATCCATCAGAAATTGTTCGTCAAGTTCTTAAACGTTTCAAATTATCTACTGATACTCAAATTAAAATCACATCGTCTACAGAAACATTTCTTCCAACGGGTTATCCAGTGAGTGCATACACAATTCTCTGCGGTTACGTCGAACTGAACCAACCAATTAGTCGAAAGCAACTGGAAACACTTGCTGCACTGTGTAAAGATGAAAATGAACAAACACAACTTCAAAGTCTCAGTGGTGATGCATATCAAAAAGAGATTCTCGATAAACGTCTTGCAATACTTGATATTCTCGAACAATATCCATCATGTGACCTTCCATTTCCGCAATATCTTCGAATGTTACCATCACTTCGTGTGCGTCAATACAGTATATCATCTTCACCTTTGTGGAATCCCGAATCGGTGACACTTACTATCGACGTACTCAATGCTCCAGCATTGAGTGGACATGGGCAATACTGGGGTGTTGCCTCGAATTATCTTGCCAATCTGAAACCAGGCGATCGTCTCAGTTGTAGTGTCCGAGCAAGTAACACGAACTTTCATTTACCTACCGATACAAAGGTTCCAGTTGTAATGTTTGCTGCCGGCACTGGGATTGCGCCATTTCGTGGTTTCATGCAAGAGCGAGCAGCACAGATGGTGTGCGGCAGAAAAATTGGTCCTACTATTCTTTACTATGGATGTCGATCAGAACAAGATTTCTTATACATGGATGAACTTGATAAATGGTCGAAAACTGGTGCAGTTCAGGTGAAACATGTCTTTTCACGTCAATCAAAGAATGGCAAAAGATACGTTCAAGATTTAGTTTGGGAAGAACGAACAGATATTATTAAATTGTTTTCGGAAGGTGCACGACTTTACACTTGTGGAAGTGCAACGAAACTTGCTGGATCATTGAAAACTTGCTTTATTAAGATTATTGCAGAACATCGTCAATGTGATAACACTGAGGCAGCCACCATTTTATCAAAGGCTGATGCTAACAGATACAGTGTCGATGTTTTTGCATAATGATGTTTTTTAGCATGCTTCTTTTTAGTGTAGATCTAGATATCAAGCTTCAATATTTACGTAGTTGCGAGTTTTTAGTTTTCAGAGATGCATTCCTAGTTTTCATTTATTCGGAACATCATGAATAAAAACCAACCAGACAAACAGCTGATCATTTTGTTCAACAAAGAATATCCCATTTGAAAGAAACATCATTTAATACTTGTATTTGCCAATGGAATTGTTCGAGTTATAAATAAAATGGGACACTCTCGCGCCTCCTACTAAAATATTCCCATAGCAAAGATACGGATTTTACGTAATAGTTCTCTTTCCTCTAATACTTTTCTGCTTACTTGAATAACACAGAACTGAAACGAATTACCAATCTCATATTGACTTCGTATATTCACTTAACAGGGTTTGAACGGTGTGATTGTGGGGCCAATTTTCTCTTTACACCTACATCACTGTACAGGTTTCAGCACTACAGCTAGAAAATAAGAACTAAATTTACATGATATATGATCCAACAATATTATTATTTTAAGTACCTCTTCAGATAATGAAACATTGAAGTTTAGATCATATACCAAAGCACATCATCTAATACGATGAGAAAGTTCATCAACATCTGATGCTCTTGTTAGGTCAAACGAATACAAACATTTTTTCGCTGAAATTTCATTGAAAGTAATGTCCACTATATTTGAAAATGGCTAAAATAGAAAAATGCGACCTTGTTCATCGGTTTTATGAACTAAAGTAAGTGGAGTTCAATAATCGCTATTTCAATATTCAACAAATCTTATTGTTGACGTAAGTTGATTTAAACAAATAATAGACTTAACAACTACTGAAAAAGCTCTGTCGTGCACAAAACTCCCATCGTGTTTTTATCAGTAGCACGCACTCGTGCAGATTATATAATATGACTTATCTACAGACTTATTTCATTCTTTAATGCCCCCTATGTTCACTAAAAATTTCATTTCAAGGAAAACATGCGTACAAATATCAGTAAGAATCTTCTCAATATTTATTGGTTTATTATTCATTGAGAGTAAATACTTGAAACAATCGTGTAAATATTCAAATGTAACATCCATCTTCACTAGATTATTATATATAAAGAAAGAAATTTGTTAACCATAAGAAGTAGATGATAAAAAAATGATTGTTAGAATCATAAATGTTACTATCTTCATTTCCGATAATACCCAATTCTGCCATATCCTCATCAAATAAAATAGTAGGCACAATAGTATCCACGACAGATTACACAACATTCATTGGTAATTATAAACGACAAAAAAATCGGTATGATTACTGTTTTCTTGCATACGCAGAGGGAAGCAGGATTTTTGCTAGCTTTAATGATGAAGCTAGCATGTGCCTTTTGGTTTTTTTCCAAAACATTATCTACTTTTTTTTGAAATCTCATCTATCATTTGAGAATATTTGGATTTCTCGATGCATGAGTACATAGACACATCAACTTCGACATTGAATGTTTGCATCGTGATTTAGCTGTGGTATAATAAAAAAAAAAAAGAATTATATTATTCTCATTTTGTGGTAGGTGTCAACCAATCAATCATTTCAAATCAATTATTGAAATTTAATCAGTGACTGAAGCTACGGGAATAACCAACGTTTTACAAAAATGATAAAGAGTTTAATAATTTGATTTGATTTTATTATTGTCAAAAAATTCGCGTTTTTTCTGATAGCTCGTTGCAAGCACGCCACAAACGAGAGAAAGAACTGCTTATTATATGCCACCGAGAGAGAGCGAATGAGACAAGAACCAGACAGCCTTCGTATAAAAGAAAATATGGAATCATTGAATTTCTTATATAAAAAAAGGAGATTACAATTTCTCTTATAGAAAAAATAATAAATGAGATAAACATCATATTTTGTTCCATGCATATGAATGTATTGACGAAAAATATCGGTAACTATCAAGGATAATTTCTAAAACTACGTCGTGTAATATGTTTTCCATGGTCGATTTGGTACTTTCAAGTGTCTTTTATTCAAAAATAGTGATGGCGAGAAAATCAGCTTACCACTACTTATCCTTTATTTTCTATAAAACAAAATATGTTATACATAAAATATACTAAGAAACCAATTCAAATCATAACATTCCTCTTTTTCTTTCTTCTAAATAATTAATAGAACTCATACATATATATTATCAAAGTACAATCAAAGCTACCTGATGAGATTCGTCGGCAAAATCGAAATTGCGATCATGGCGACTGATTAGAGTTGATAATGAAGAGTTTAGCATCCGAAGAGAAAACAATTTTTTACGATTGCTTTTCTATTGGTTCCAAATCAAAATATCGAAGATACATCAGCTAGTGTATTTTGAACAGAACAAATTCACCCTTTTTGCTCTGCATAACCATCTCTAAACTTTTAAATAATGTTCCCTGAAATATGTGTTTTCAGCCACTGTCTCCATACACTTAAGTGTATTTTTGATATTTCTTTTTTTTCTAATAAAATCAAATAAAAAAATTAATCAGGTGACAGTTGTTTTTTAAAAGATAAGCAATGGTATCGATTTTCTTTTATGAAAAAAACTGAAAGAGCATCATGATCATCTCAAGTTATTTGTCAACTCAAATTAGTTGTATTGCTTCTTCTTTTTATCATTATTCTTGTTCCTTAGTAAGTCATGAATTGTTCATCGTTATCGATACAGAACTATTTGCTCAAAAGGATAGGACTTCATAAGAGCGTGATATAGCTTATTACGCGCTTTTGCTGATAATCAAGATAAGTTATGTACAGAATGAAAATTTTCCGGCTAAGGAATATATCGCAGTGTAAAATTTCGTCCGATTGATTAAATCTTGACTGCTAGGTATGGATGTGGATGAATGTAGGCCTTCTATTCACCCACACCCAAAATGCAACTTACTTTGTCACATTGTTTGATCGAATAAGCGCATTTTCACATTAATCGAAAACATTATTGGTTCACGCATTAGCACGTGCATGGTGAGTCTCTTTGTATGCTGGAAGCGCATAGGCAAGAAGGAACAAACATGCATCATGGACCTTTCCTAGCTTTTCACAATCAAAAGCCTCTGTGATGAATTAGAGCTATACTTAATCACCCTAACTCAGCGCTGAAAAAAAGAAAGCATTAGCAGCTAGTAATAGGTAATACAATTATGATGGCAATAACGGGGTAGCTTGTATGTGAAAGGAAGTGGTGCGGTTAGAGAGAAAATCTACGGAGGAACAGTGAATTCCCAGCATTCCGAATCACTGGGAATGCAATGGAAATTTTTAGATTCTTAAGAGTACGGCGAGAATCTCTATAACCTCGAAAGTAATCCTATGAATACTACAGGAATCACAAAAGTATGTAATTTAATTGGATGAAATACACTGAAAATACAAGTCATCCTTATGTCTAGAAAGCGTCATTTTTTTTACTGAAAGTTTTGAAACTCATTCAGTTGAGAAAACATCATCGATATATGAAAAATAAATCATATATTTTAAATAGAATATGAGAACGCTGTCGCTATATGTATAACGAAGATCAAACAATGAGTAAATTTGTTGTAATCTTCACAAGTTACTTGAATTTCTAATCTTAGTAGTAACGATTAAAATGAAATCTTCGATGAAAAGAATAAAAAATTAAAGTGTTTCGAATATCAAACTTTGACAAATGACAAATCGGAAGTAATTACATATATTTTTCCACCATGTATGAATTTAATGAAAACAACAAAGTACGTGATCTTTATGTATCATTTATAACATCTGCAAGCTGCGTACTTCAGCATGTTGATTATGGCTTTTGTTTTACACTAAGCCTTCTTAAATAACTAAAGAAATGCCTAATACTAATACATTTGTGTTGCCCAATAAAGGTACGTAATCTTATTTCACAGTGATGATTTTTGTAATAGTCTTGAAAATTACTGATTTGAGGGACGCGAAATCGTTTAAAGTTATGAAATTCAAGGTGAATATCGAGGATAGGGTAAAAGTGTTGGTAGGGGTAAAAGAAAATTCTCCTTTTAATTTTAACTCTTACCTATTCTCAAACTTGAATTTTTTCTGTATATATTTTAACGTTATCAAAGTCAATTTTTCTTTCGTTGCGTATTGTGATCTTTGCTGCTACTCCACTCTAATCTGTTTAACAACACTATGGTAACTATTATTTTTTTCTTTTCGTTCTTTATTTGAGACAAAGAAAGAAACATGTGCGTCGAATAGTACTTGCTGAAATGAGAAGCGTAGATACGTAAAACAACATATAAGCTGACGCTGTGAAGGTAGGCAGTGTAACTGAATAGCAAAGCTCACGAGTATAAAACGATTGACTTGTCAAAACCATTTGTAGTAAATAATTAAAAGAATAGAATTTTGTTTCAACTGAATAATAAGATTCTTTCAGTTGTAATATGTTAAAACTTGTATACTTGTACTATTTTAAATAAACAGATCAGAAGAATTCTCTCATCTCCTAAAATAATGAATGAAAAATAAGTATTAAATCAAAAAGAATAGGGTCCACATTGTTATGCTTTTAAAGTAATTTTAATACAAGAAAAAGGAATTATTCGAAACATAAGTCACAATGAAACTGAAATATTATTATGCGAACACTATTTGCGCAGCTTGCGTCCTGTACGAAATCTTCTATAAATTTTTGTATTGTTATTATTTAGAATGGCATACGTTTCTTTGTTTTTTTTTAGTTCGCCCAATATTTTCCATTTCATCTGATTTATTTAATAGAAATTTTGATTAACAAATTGATCGTCATATATATTTTAAGAAATTGTTAACAGTAAGAATAGTATAGTCTTTATCTTCTGGAGTTAAGAACGTTGTAATATTTGACAATCATATTGCCATGAAATAGATAAACATGTAGATCATTAGTTTATTCGAAAATTTTAACAATAAATATTCATTTCTTGAAGTTGTTGATTTTCTGCGTGTTTCTCGTTTTGATGTATAATATCTTAAACAAACTCAAGAGTGAACAACAGATGAAAGTGTCATAGGCTTTTATTGTTCATCAAAAGTCTTCCTTTTTGTTTTTATTCAAAGCAAGTTAAAAAAAAAAAGTATATTTGCTACTTTTGGAAGTCATCAATTTCATATAAGTATATAGTATATAAATGTTCACAACCATCAATCTTATTTTTCAATTTTTAATTAGTCAGAAGGCTTAGTTTTCTATAATATCTATAAGCAAGAGACTAATATTACATAAATATTTCTTAATTGTAATTGAATTTCGATTTTTTTTTAGATATGCACACTAGACTAGAACATTTTCCCAACGAATTACTATTTGATGTTTTCGGATATTTTGATGCTCGAGATTTATTTCATGGTTTTTGGGGACTCAATAAACGATTCAATCAACTTCTACAATCACTTCGAAATCTTTCTCTTACAATAGAAAAAGATGAATCAAAGCTGATTTCATTATTTGCGTGTCATATCAACAGATTAGTAATCGATACCTGTCTCAATATAGATTTCACTCAATTTCCTTATTTGCATTCACTAGTGTTATATCAACTGACAGAAAATCAATTGAAACAGATTCAAGTAAAACTTATACCTCACCTTGTTTATCTTTCAATACCATCAGATAATACATCTTATGATATACCTCGATTAATTCAAAAAATATTTTCTCCAGAACTATTTTCACTTAGACATGTTAATCTAGGATATCTTTATGTATCACAGTTTCAATGGTCTCAATCACATTCTCTTCATTCAATATCTGTTTGTTGCACTTCATCAGTTATGGTTCTACATATTCTTGCATCATCTCCCAATCTTTCTACTCTTCATGCTCATTTCGAAAAAAATAACTTCAATATTTTTCATGAGATACCATCAATTACAAATCATCCTCTCAAATATTTTACGCTCTCAGATCCTTATAGTGTGTTATGTTTTAAACATATCGATACTTTTCTTTTATATATGCCATATGTTCAACGAATTAAATTGAATTTCAATTGTGATGTTCCATTTATTCGTTTCGCTCAAACTGTTTCAAATCGATTGTTGTATTTACGTCGATTTGATTGTCATATTGATAATGCACCAGATGATGAAATAACGAGTGATGAAACAATACGGCAAATTCATCCATGTTTTAATTGTATTCAATGTACCATAGATGATTATGGATATCGAACATATACAACAGATTAAGAATTTTTTTTTCTTTTTCAAAACTAGACATGATTTCTAAATGTATATTCGTTTTTGGTTATTTAATACTTGATTTCTTCATCCATAAAGCAAATTCCTCTAAAGAAGATATTTGTTTTCTTATGTTCAGTCTTGAAATTAACGATTGAAAGAGATCACTGAGGTCTGCTCGCAATTGTCTTTGTTCTCAATTTAGTGAGAACATGGATGTGAGTGTGGATATGAGTATGTGGGTGCGATTATTGTTTTGTTGTTGAATGACAAAGTAAGACCCACACCTACATCCTACGATAACTATGAACTCATGATAGATTTATGAAAGTGCAATGTATGGCAAATCGTCTAAAAGTTTATTGATGTTATGTACCATTTCATCAATCTTTTAAGAGGGGCTTTTGAAGTTCAACAACCTCTTTATGTTTCTTTTTGAAAGTGGTTCTGGAAGCTCTCATAAACGGCAGAAAAGAGTTTTTATAAGTTGCACTTTCATGAACCCTTTTAAGCTTTATTATTCTCCGGATATTTTTTACAGTGTGGTGCTCTGAAGGAATTCTGGTTGATATTTTTAGAAGTCAGTACAAAATAAAACTTCTATACCACAGAACTCTCGAATTTCCATTCATGAGGAATTCTATCACTACTGCTATGCAGCGCAGTGTGTTTTAGCGAAATGAAGAGAAAAAAAGGCAGCTTATTACAAACAAACACATTTCGCGGCGAAGAAAAACACCAAACCGCTCTGTTCAGAGTAAAGAAAGATAAGAAAGGAAACGAGAATCATATTTGTGATCTTCGCCTCTTCTTTCATTTCGCACACGTGTTGTTTTTGTATGAACTACATCGAATTGATAATGGGTGGTGACATCATAAGAAAGATTCATTTTCTGACACACACGACGGACAGTTGTCCCGTGTGGAATGATGCGAGCAGCTTGTCGAGTTGGATGAGTTTAAATTTTGCACCATCAACTACTCGTCTCACCATTCATAATTTGCGGGGCAAGGGAAAGAGTGTTAATCTCGACATCAATGAGTTCGAGGAGGTAAAACACGAAGGATTCACAAGCAACAAATTCGATGAAAACAGCAAAGAACATCAAAGATTCTGTAAAGAGAATTTCTTTCCTAAAAAAGTGTTTGAGTGTCTTTCGTATGATCATCTTCAACCACATCTTGCCATATCAGCATTCAGTACGTCCAGATAATGAATGTGATGCAAAACACAAGAATTCTGACTTCTGTTCACACTGCGACTTTACTCCAACTTCGACTAGGCTGAAAATAGAAGAACTGCTTGACGAAGATAAAGAAAAAAAAAGGATGCAGACTAGATTTCAACTAATAAACATCTGGTAACCATTAAGCTCAAATGACATTTCAGACAAATCGTTAGCCATTTGCGTCTATTGTTCCGTTGATATTGAAAATGATGTTTATCCATTCAGAGTGCGAGATTCTCCGAGTACAGGATTGGCCTATACGATGTCGTGCAAATTTCTACACTCTCAGAGATGGTAATATCTGAGCGAGATGCGATGCGATGAAATGTTTCTTATTAAAATGTTCGATAGCAAGCCCGATGTCACCCAGTTTGGTTTTCATATTGATTTTATCAATGACCATGTGCTACCATCGAATATCGAACAAAAAAGCATTGAGATGCGATGTCTTGTCTTAGATGATCAAAAAGAAATAAATTGTTCTGATTAAATTGGTACGCGTAGTTTTTGTGGATTTGTGTGTGGGTATGGGTTTGTGTTGGTAAGTGTGTGAGTGTAGGGTCTAGTTTGTAGATTTTGTTAAGTCGAGGATATTGTTATAGGAACGCACCTATTTCCTACACACCCACATTCATACCACACACTCACGCTGACATACCACCCTTCTATATTTCTCAATAGATTGAATGAAAATATTACCAAATCAGTTGTCTGGTTTGGTTTTTTGTTAGACTACTTGGCAAACAATTGTGTAGGTATCTAACCACACAGACTCTTCGATAAAATAGCTTATCGTGAAAGTTTCAAATTGTTTCGTCGTTCATATCTTAAGATACAGCAGTAATAGAACTCACATAAACTCGTAAATTCGATGCTTTTATATATAGGATCAAATGAAAAGATTCGAAATTTTCAGCGGAAAAAAACCGATCCTGCTGAAGATTTATCTCTGTGCATAATTGCAAGTTAGAATTTGAAAAGCAGCTTTTCCAGTTTTCTAAAGAAAATCGTGACTTTGATTCAAAAGATACGAATATCTCGGCAACAATAAGGTCATAATACGAACTTTTTTTATGATATTGATAACTGATTAGGATTCGCATAAAGCACAATGTCCTGATTCAAAATCTATATATCAGTTGGATGAATTTTCTCGTTCGTAAGAGTGATCATTAGTTAGATTCGATCTGATAATCCTAGTTCGAAGTTCATTTATCCTAAATAAATATTGAACTTTTATTTTCGACTATCGAACTTATGAGTATTTAATAATTCAAGTCGAGGCGAATGGAGAAAAACATGTTTGGAACAAGGCGAACCTTTGGAGAGAATGTGGAAGAAAGCCACGAGCGCGCTGTATGCCACTAGACAAAACTTATTCCGAGCTAATCATTCAGAACGCGTTCAGATGAAGTAGCTTGGAACATGTTCGTCTGCTGACATACGGCGTGTCGTGACTTTTCTCCCAAATTCTCTTGGAATGTTTCCCTGTTCCAAACGAGGTTTTGCTCCGTGCGCTTCAACTTGAGAATTGAATTTTAATTGCAGGATCAATGGTGTAATTAATATAATAAGAACTCTAAGACGCTTGTATGTAGGCTACTCAAACTTCTTCTATTCATAAAAGAGAATGAACGCAATAGAGAAAATATTTAATAACTAACAATATTTTCAATAAAATATTCTATGGTTTCAATTGAAAAACAATAATATAATATTCTTTCCGATGTGTTACACAACCAAAGATCACGAGAATAAAAATGCACCTGAATTTCTTTTTTTTTAATGATTGTTGACATTCTATAAGCAATCATGAATTCCATCGGATATTTATTTTTACTGTGTGAATGTTGACTTTTTGTTATTTCAAAAAAAGAAAAAAAATCTATTATATGAATGGTAGATATGTTTCTTATCAATATGTTTAAACAAATATGAAGATCTACAATCTATGAAAATAAAAATAAATTATGTTGTATATGAACTTCAATACATAGATTGAAAAAAAAACATTAATTCTCATATTCATAATACAGAAATATCTTTCATAAAAGTAATTTCATTCGATTCATTTGATCAATTTCTTAGTCGTACATAAAATATATAATTTATAAGAATGAGAGTATCAGCCGAAGCTGTACCGGTATCACAACAGTTTTCTCCAATTCGTTCTCAATATAGTATTGTTGATGAACGACAAGTTCAACCATTTCAACAAGAAAAATATCAAGCATGGACAACAAAAGCTTCACAAGAACCTTTTATTTCGAATTCAAGCGTCAGGTTAGATTTATCTTATTCTATTATAGACAAAAAAAATAGAATTACTTTTTTTATTATTCAGTGAAAATCAATCACAATCTTGTAAAAAATACGTGACAGCAAAATGTATAATGACATTTCTTATCGGTTTTATTATTTGTGGTATTCCATTGGCTGTTATGTCGGCTTTATATGCACAAAAAAGTAAATTTCATTTTATATATTATTATAATTATTATTTTTATGATTAAATTTAGAGGCATCATCTAGTAGCAGTTCAGGTAGTCATGTCGCTCAATTAAAACTCTATTTTTATTTAATAATCAAATCATTTTTTTCCTTAGATTCTTCAAGTAGTTCTGTCAGTCTTCCATCACAATGTACATCATATATTTCGAATTCGGATTCAACACGTCTTACAACTTATACAAGTTGCATTAATTGTTTTTCTGATGTAAGTGGAAGTTTTACAACAGGCTGGTATAGATTTATGAATACAGCTGGAACTCGATTAGCAACAACACCTTCTAGTTATGGATCATGTGGTGTTTCATATCCAACTTGGTATAATGGTACTTTTCCATCAACTGCAGGTTCAATTATAACAGGCACTGTTTGTGTACAATGGAGTGGCAATTTATGTTATGCTCCATATATTACAACAATTTCTATTACAAATTGCAACGGTTATTATGTTTTTTATTTAATACCAATGACTACAACCGGTATACGATACTGCACAACATATTAATTCAATTATATTTACATTAAAAAAGAAACAATTAACTTTTTTCATTTGAATTCTTTTTTCCATTTGAATTTGTTTGGTTTTACTCTATTCAAATAAATAAATATATCCTATCTTATCAAAAAAATACTTCCTTCAATTCAAATACTTAATGATTATATTCAAATAAGTTTTCGATTTTGTATTAGAATGAAAAAAAAAAGAATCAATATGAAAAAAATCAGAAGCTAAGAAAAACGAGACAACTTGTCAAAGCAATCCATCAATTTTTTCATATTCGAAACAGAAATAAACATGAAAAAATTCATGAAAATACAATTTGACAAGAATAAATACTTATAATACTCACTATTCTATATTTGATATAGAGTGAATATCGAACTAAATAAATTGACATTATCATAGATTCAATCTTTTTAAAGATAAATTCATGGAGATTAAAGATTAAAAAATAAAATCACTACTTGTTAGTTCTTTTCTTATAGAATGCTTTTAACAAAGAAATACTTCTTTCATAATAACAAATCGTATGCTAGTCAAACCAAAACAATAACAAGAAATCTCTTCTCTAAAAAAAAAATCTTCTTTATAATACACCTATATTCGACGTGATCGAAAGGAATGTTATTTTCATCATTGATTGTTTTCTAGATCTATTGAATTTTGATTTGTTATTTCAAATAGAATGAAAAATCAACGATGACTTATAAAAGCAAATCTAAACATATATATTTTGATGTATCGACTCGAAGTAATAGATAGAATACAAACAAAATTTTTCACATTTATAATCCAATAATCAAAAACTTTCACGATAGCATACTTCATTGTGAACTAACAAAGAATGATTGATGATTATAATACAGGACGTCGAGTAACTTCTTGGGATACAAGTGATCCTTCAAAACCCATGAATCCATCACAATTAATAAGAGATGTTCCTTCATTATCCATGTCATCACAAAATGCTCTCGTACCATATTCAAAATATACTGGTCAAGTTCATCCACAATACAGTATGGATGAACAACAAATGCAACAAATACAGTATCAAACAAAATCATGGAGGCCATCAAAATCAAATCCAATAAATATTGAAACAGGGTAAACAAAAAACATTTATCATACGAATAAATAATTGATACATTTTATTTAAAATTAGATCAAAATCAGGCACAGAATGGATAAGCGTAAGTCATGTTCTTGGTTTTCTTCTGGGTCTTATAATCACTGCAGTTCCCCTAGGTATTATTGTTACCTTTTTTGCATTATTATGTAAGTTTCTTAACATCTTATTAATTTTATCGTATGGATTTTTTTGGACTTTTTAAAACCAATTTACCAGCAACATCCAATAGTTCAACAAACAGCACCGCAGCTAGTAACACTTTTTTTTTGTTTTGTTTTCTCTAAAACTAAAATTATTTTGTTTTTAGCAACAATCTCTACAGCAATCAGTTTACCTCCTCAATGTACAACTTACACCACAATAAATGATGCGACGCGTATTGTTAATTATAGTTCTAGTTGTTGTTGGTGTGACTCTGGTTATAATGGTTGGTATAGAATAACCGGATCATCAGGAACTCAATTGGTTACATATCCTGTTAGTACAGGTTATTGTGGTTCAAATCAGCCATCTTGGTGGAATGGTACTCATCCATCAACTATTGGTGCAACAACATCTGGTACCCAATGTGTTAGTTACAGCGGATATCTATGTTATTCATCATATTCAATTAATTCAGTTCTTGCAACCAATTGTAGTGGATATTATGTCTACTATTTACAACCATTGACTTGCATCTGTTGTAGCATCTATCCACGGTACTGTACGATGTAAAAACCGTCGAATTCAGATGAAATTTAATAAATTGACACTTTTTTTTTCTTTTAATAATTTCCTTATATGTTCTATACTTAATCTATTAATAAAAACGAATACTCATATCACGAAAAAGTCTGTCATTTTTGTTGAAAGAATAGAAAGAAAAAGTAAGGATGCATGTTATAAAGAGATCGGAAGTAGCGAAAAATTTTTTGTTAGTTGGCTAGAAATTATTGAATATCATTTTCTGATTGTATTATACATGAATGATTCATCGAGACGTAGAATCAACCAGTTAATCGTATTGATTTCTTCAAAAAGTATTTTGTCTTTATAGACAACAAAAAAATCGAGGTTATTTAACGTAATGTTTAATGTGCACGGTAAAGACATTTCGAAAGACGAAATGCTTGCTTCTCACACGATATAGGCTGTAGCAAAATACTCTGAACTATAACAATAGTGTGTAGAAATACGAATTCACCTGTCTCCTTCTATTAGCGAAGCGGAAGAATGACTTTAATAAGACATTCGACACGTTTTGAGGAAACGAGGATGAATTCAAATTTTTATCCCGATACTTTAAGACTTGTTTTAGATTATCTTTTTTAAAAAAGGACACCTACACATACGGATTAAAATTAACCAAGGATTACTATTCCAAGAGGGTTGGTGTGGGTGATGTTCTCCTTGCATCCACGCTCACACACAAAACATGACGGGACATTCAGAGAGGAAGGCGCATTTTGATATCCAAAATTTGTTATTTTTTAACCAATAATAAACATAATAGATTTTTTTTAACTAGCATTTTGTTTGTTTTTACCGGTCTACATTTTAACTTTAGCTGAGTAGAACTTCAATCATATGTCATTCAAAAAAAAAAATAGTTTACAGCATGACAGGACCTTTTTTACCAAATTTGTGACAACGGATACTTCACGCCGGGACAAGCAAAATAAAAACAACATCGTTAAATCAAATAGTATATTTTGTGGCCTAACTTCCGTAGATACTAAAAAGAAAGAAGCAAATTTTAAAAATGGTTTCTTAACAGAAAACCTAGCGACAGACAATAGCTAGAGGGATGATTTTAGCAGATGAAGTAGCCGCGCACGTAAGGTAAATTTGCTGAAACAAATCGTTAAGTTTGGTTGAGAATTCTACGTCATATAAGTTTAAACAATACCAATGGTTTGTAATCGTCTCATATACATCAAACGATTTCTCAATTAAATAAAATTGAATTCTGATTTCAAATAGTCATTTGTAATAGAAGATCTTTTTCATACTCTATAATATTGTTGGGCATCATGATTTATGCTTTTGTTTTCCTTACTCAAGAGAAATTTTATTACAGCTATATAACATTAAACAAAGACTCAGAAATCTCTACAAAAGTCATTTTATTGTTTTGGCTGAGAACTAGTTCTCATCATTATTAACTTCAGCAAGTTATGTTTATTGTTCTAATTTTTCGCTTGTTTTTAATAAACAAATCATATGATCTCGTACAATACAAAATATTCTTGCTTCATTTTCACTGCCGCTGTATTAGCTCAAGTTTTTATCAAAGCAATAATGAAAAAACGATTGTCGAAAATGTTCTCTATATAATAGATTTTATTTTACTAGATAAATTTTCTTCTAAATATTGCCACCAGCTATGTAATCTATGATTCTTATTATACTGACAACCAAGATTTTTGATGCATAGTTATGACTCTTCTTTATATTCTGTCTGAAAGATTTTGTCTTGAAATCTTTTAAAGCTTATCAATGTTGCATTTGTCTTTGCTAGTAAAATCGATAAGAATGAGTAAAACATACAATATAGACCTTGTGCATTTATATATTTTGGATATATTGTTATGTATAATTTTATCTTGTCATTCTGCACCTATTGTATACTTGCGATGAAACAATAATTGAAAATATTATCACTTAATAACCCAGATTTTTTTCTTGACATTTAAATGCACTAGTTCTCCAATTTTTATCTACACTAATTATTTTACACTTGGTCGTACACACGACGAGGCGTGACCAAGAGCCCACTGAAGCAATCTTGCGACTCTGGGAATAAAAAAATGAAAAATCCCATTTTTTTCATGTTTTTCACATGAAAGTCACCATTTTTATTATTTCATGGGGATAATTGTTTACTGACTTTTGGCCGATTCAAACAAAGTATATTCTCACATCTGACTCACCGTTGGCTGCTTGAATCGAATATTCATTATCAATATTACAATCGGCTACTCGAATTCATTGAATCGCATTGAAATGTTCATAGCGTTTTGTGAAAATGGCGCACTCTCTGAAAATAACTGTTTCCTGGAAAACTGCAATAGGTTCGGAAGCCAATTCAGAACTCTTTAGAGTTTTCCGAGAAGGTTTCCGGACACTTCCAGTGGCTCTGATTATGCCTTCTTGGTTTCCTATGGTCTTCGTTTTAACAACCTGAAAGTATTACAGAATACCATTTTATTGCTTTCAGAAATCGCTAGGATTTCATGAGACATTAATATTGCTAGAAAAACGGAGTTGATATCTAAATGGATATACAAAAATACTTTTGCAATTTTCAAAGTCTTTCATCGTAAAATTGAAAGGATTTTCGAGTATCTTGAATCTCAAAAAGGTATAATAAAGAACTGAAGTCGTTTTCCTGCTTCTTATTTGAGATTCCCCAAAAGTTTTCGAAGTTTGAAAAATCTTTAGACTATTTCATGGGAAGATCATGATCAGAGCTCAAAGCTTTTCACAACAACATTTTAGGTGCTCGAACTTTTATTTTTGACCTTTGTTTTCGCTCTGTCTAAGAGATTTTTAGCTAACTAAAAACTGTCCACATATATAGTATAACTTATTTGCTTGCCGATCATTCTTTCTGTGCATCCTTTTTCTGTCGAAATTTGAAAGTACTTCATACTTTCGGAGTAGTCCTATCTCATCTTTACATTTTTAAGTCAGTCGAAATTTTGAATACATGTGAAAAAATATACTGTTAACCGTTTGCCAACAAATAATAACTATCATTAGTGTCAAGACTATTTTTTATGTTTGTCTAGTTTCATTAAATGGCATTAAAATGACGACTTAATGTAACCATTTTAGCTTTTAAAATTTTTAAACAGTGAGAGCATCAGAAGTTTCTGTTCTCAGATTATCATTATAACTCGTTTACTCATAAAAAAACCATACGGTTGAAGATTCTCGAATCAAATCAAAAGCTTCACGTTGAACACATATATGTACAGATTATTGTCATTCACGTTGTATTTAAGAAATATATATGTAGATCGTTTTGAAAAGACTGATAAATCATATCTCTAGTATTGTCAGATATTTAAAAACTGATAGCATCTCTTTTTTTTTCTTTTTAGATCATGAACGAATTGATCCATAACGTCAGTCTCATTTCGTTACATAAAAACTAATAGTTTCATTTCCTTCATCTGAAGTTTGGATAAGCATCGTACAAGTCGTAAGTTGTATATGCGAATTAAAGAACTATTTGTCACTTTAGGTTTGTTCTCGATTCACAACTAGAGGTTTTACTGTAATTAATTTTTTAGGCTTACGATGTATCGAAAACTCTCTATGAGTTTTTTGGGATACGGTTCTTTTTAGAGAATACCATCATTGGCAACAAAACTAAGACTTCGAATATTCTTTTTTTTCACATGAATTCGTTGTTTTTTTTAATTTTGTGCTCCAGTGTCGAACGAACCAAGTCGAAACTGAATTCTAGAAAAGTATCACACGTTCGATTTCGTACAAAAGGAATAAATCCCACTATTATTTTAAACCGTATTCGAAGTCTCTTTCTCAACGAGAATGGCTAGAATTTCAGTCATTGACAACATTCTAGATTTTTCTGTTTTGTCGTTTTCTTCATAGTCGAGTTCATTGCATCGCAGAGCAAATATACTCGTTACAATGCAAGCTAACGTCTACTTACATTAAACCATGTTAGTAAGGAAGAGAACCAGATGTATGTGGATAGGACGCAAAAAAAAATGAAGAAAAAAAATGAGTAACATAGAGAGATAATAAGAAAGAAAAAAAAAATAAAACATCGCCTTGGCATATATATGAAACGAATATTTGTTCTTTTTTGTTGTCAGTGCTTTTTTTCTTTCCTACTACATTCACATCACGCATGATGATCGACGAAGATGACGACAGCAATGAGTATGCATACGAGGTAATCAACAATGAAAGAGATGCACGTTTATGTGCTCAACTCACTGCTGAAGAATTTACCAAATACAATCCAATTGCAGTCTTCGATAAACTTACATCGGATATTTTATTTCATCAACGTGCTTGGCCACTATTAGTCGATGTTGTCGATGAACAATTGTCCTTCCTTGCACGACATCTACCTTCCGGCGAAATTGTTGGTGCAGCCATTGTTGGCGATCTATTTCTTGCACATACCAAACGTCCATACGATGTTAATAGTCCTGCACATTTCCTTGCAATTGGTGATTTATTTCATGAAATAAATCATTTGTTTATTTCTCGTGATTTTGGTAAAGAATTAAAGCCAAATTCAGTGTTAAATATTATCACTACTGCCGTTCAAGGTGAACATTCTGGCCAAGGTTTAGCTAGTCGAATGACTAGGATCTTGTGTGATCATGCTCGAAAATCAAAAGGTTTTCAATATGCATTTGTTCAAGCAACACATCCAGCTGCACGACATATTTATCTGAATAAAATGGGTGGCAGACAAGTCAGCTTAATTGATCCAACTATATGGCGCTGGAAACAGAAATTCGATCGGCTATCCTATCCATATAAAGATTATTCAGATAATTCGATAGAAAATATTCTTATCGAATTAATAAGAGATGAAGAAGGCAATTAACTGTAAAACAAGAAGATTTTTTTCCTTCAGTTTCTCATTTGATTTTCTGTAATATCTAGAATTTTATTTTACTTTTCGATTTTATTCTAACGATTAAAATAAAGAACTATATCCACATTCGATGCTCTGAATTTCGGCTCGAATATCTTGTGCATTGATTATCAAAGCCCAAACGGTTGCGCTATTACATTAGGAGAACAGGAAAAAAGTATGCAATTGCATTTTTTCGACCGCTTTAAAAAATGTTAACAACAAAAAGCCAATACAGAATATTCACATATGCTTCAATCCATCTATACTCTACGAAAAAGTCAGACAAAAACATGATCTATTTCAGAAAAAACTTCTTCCAATTTCTGATTATAAATGTAAAGTACAATCATACTCACTTCTAGTTAAATCGAGACGCACTTTGTTTTTCCTCCTTGTCATCATCCATTTGAAATGGTCTCTTTCTTGGTCTTTGATGTAATATCATTAAATCGTGTGAATAGAGATCCTTGAAACAAGCTACAATAAGATGAAAACGAACCAACTTCTGTCCTAAGTCTCTCCATTCGCAGTGTAGAAATCGAAGACTCGATTCGAATCCAAAACGTTTCATTGAACTATTCGAGTTTTCGAGTATTCACGTATACCCTTAACAGATTGTATTTGTCATACTTTACCCAAAGTGACACATACGATCTGTGTATTCTGACACTTTGCAAGTACCAGGCGTCTAGCTCAAAAATTCTTCATCTTAATCGCTATTTTCCACATGCACATACATGAGTAGGCAATCAAATAGTCGAATAGACTTTCTGACTCGAATCGAGTTTTCGACATCTATATACATGTCGTCGACCGTAACCACTTTGAGCACTTCTAAATTTACGATCAAGAATCGGGAGCTTCTCTAAATGCCTGATGGCGTTCATCTTTTTGTGACACTTACGTTTTCTATTGCCCCACATCCGAGCGAAAGATTTCCCATTCTACTCGAATAGAAACTTTATCCAAAAAATGACACTTTGTTTTACAGCGATCAGTTCAATCCTCAATATCTCTCACAACGAGGTTTTATAGTGATCGAAAACATCATGTATGCCTTTTACCCAGATAGGTTTCTCTTTCATTTTGGATCGCTCCAGTTGCATGTTATTGAACAACTCGCCCAAGATCATCATTCGAATAGTAGAGTCAGGTTGTTCAGTGTGATTTGGTCTATCTTCAATACTCTGATGATGAGCATCTTGCGGTAACCACCGACTCTGTGAGCCATTTTCGTTACACATGGCACGGATGATTTGTAAAAAAGGCGATATTCATTATCTGGACAGGATCATGCATCTGGATAAGTATCTGTTTTTTATAGATCATAGTAATGCAATACCAGCTACTGTGGATTATGTCATGAACGAGCGATGGATGAGAAAACCTAAGTTCAGATGATCTGATGGTTTAATGATTGAATCAAGGACGAACCTGATCTCACTCAGTTCATTCAAACTGGCGCCACCATCGGTCACTATCAGTACGAAAACTGATGGTTGATTGCTCGCCAATGGACTCGCCGCATGTACATGAATCAAGGTCGCTGTTTGATTGAACAAAAGTTATCAACAAATAGAAGCAATGCTTACAACAATGTAGAAACGTTTCAATATCAATCATGGATCGGCTTCGAAGCGGGCACTTCGTTAATTGAACTGACCAGAGATTAACAACCTTTTGACACAGATTGTCTCGTCTATAAGAGCTATCCGATCAAAAAAGCTTTTGGAAATCAGTGAATTTGTCAACATCTCACTTTAGATATCGAAATCATGTCTGACGAAAACTTTTTTCCTGAGTTTGTCGTCGTATTAATCTTCCTATGTGTTCAGGTTAGTGCGACTGCTCGTTTAGCTCGCTGGATTTAACGTCTCGAAGACGTGCATATCGATGTGTATCAAAAATGCGAGAGTAACGCCTCAACAACAGCAATCACTTTCGAACAGATCTTTCATGAAAGTATGAGTCTATTCCTTCACGTACATGACAATATTCATACCCAAAACCTTTACCAAAAAATAACTCTGTCTCGCTTTCTGTAAAGTTCATTCGTAGAGTGATAAAAAAATTAAAATGAATTTTTTAAACATTACAAATCTCATTGAGAAATATATGTGTAATGACTGTTGTAAAATTATTGTTATTTCCAATAGGTAAAAAATTTTTGCCTTTAGAAATTTCATTAGTGTTTTCTCTTCATTACTGTATCACTCTTGAAATTATGAAATACAAAAAAAAAATTGTGTCTTATCTTTCTCATCACAGAATGTCGCCTAAGAAATAACTAACGTAATGGATTGTTCTTGTGCCATATATTGCTTTTATGTCAAGCCAAGTATAACGAAAGAGAAAAATAATGTGTTATACTTTTATATGACATTTACGATTATAATAATAATACAACAAATCTAACTTCACTCAAACATTTACTCATTGAAATTTTTCTACAAATTTTTGCTTCACTTCCATTCCAAGAAATCGTTACCGCTTTCTCCGGTCTCAATTCATATATTGATTCAATTATTTACTCACTGTGAAGTATAAATTACATGATCAAGCATAATGACACCCACACTATTAACCTCTTACGTTTATTTTCAATTCAAATCACTTGTCTGGTTATTGTCAATGCCGAAATGATTGTCTTCACTTTGCAAATAAACCTGTATTCACTCATAATAAAATATGGTACTGATACACAATTTAATAGCATTCGTCCACAACATTTTTCCATGCTTGCAATTCTTCATATTTATACCAAGGAGCAATTTAAGTCATTCGTAAAAGATTCATTGAAGAAGGATATATCCTGTCGTCTGTTTTCCCTCAAAATCGACAGCTAAAGCCGTTTACTCTTTTTTAAAAACAATTTTTGATTGCTGTTTCCATAAACTCGATACTAACTGTCTTGATAAAAATTGATTTTTAATACTTCATATTGGGTGAGGATGTGTTTTGCGTCTGTACCTATGAGTAACGGTGTAGCCAGGATTTTTTTCAGCAGAATTATCCAGGGGACACAACAATACTCCACTTCGCCACTCATTCCTACCGACACCACTCACATCCTCTTGTAATATAATCCATTGATGAATGCCATTCCGCCATAAGACGTTACATATTATGGATATTTCAGCCACTAAGAATACAATTTACAAGAAGAGAATATGGTGGAAGATTACGATGAAGCAAAATAACTTCAAACGAATAATCAAAAATTAAACTAGCCTGTGAACTATTTTCGAACAGCATTTTATACGTTAATGTATCGTTGGTAGCTAGCAAAAATTATTGATTTAATTGAGCATATTTGAAATAGGAGGTTGGTCTTATATTTAAATTTATCATGATATTAAACATGGTCATTTAGAGCTTTTATTTCTTTATGGTTTTCGTTGATTTTCAGATTCGATTATTTGTGTGTATGTTTTACGTCGGTCTTCGAACTTGGGTTCAGCTCTTCCAAATGAAAAATAAGCGTGAGCGTCTTTAGATGTTATGTTTTCATGAATGATCTGTTGCAATTGAATATCGTTTGTCGTTGATACTATTGTTTTCATTTGTCAGTCTCTGTTCATTTTTCTGAGCACCTGTTACAGTTCATTCTTTATATATTTCCTCTTCTTTCAACTATACTGACATAGTTATATTTACATTCATGTTTGAACATGTGATATTTTTTTCTCTTCCTAATTATTCTCATTGAGTTGTTTTTCAGTCTGAATAAACCTTTTGATTTCGCAGCAACTTCATTGGTGCATAAGAATGAAACAGATCTCTTCTTTGCCTTATCTCTAACCTTGATAATGAGTTCAATTGAAAAAAAATGGGCTAATTTTTCATAATAATCATTTTTAAGTAATAAGAGAAAATAATTAATTCGAAAACCAGACTCAAAAAAAAAATAGAACAGAAAGGAAAAAAATTGTCGAGATATGTGTCGTGTCAAATTATTTTTAAAAACTGACTGCAATAGTCAAAGGCTGAAAACAAACAAAATTCTAATTGATTCTCGATAAGATTGTCGAATGCTGTCAAATCTTAAAGGGAAGACAACTGATTAAATTATAAGTGCTTTTCTAAAAAAAGTGATGCGATTGGCCTTGATAACAAAAAATCATCGACGAAATATTCTGTATGTTTTGTTTAATCTTTGCATGACGCAGCATTTTATTTTCTTCACAGCAATTCCACTAACTGTCTCTACTACAACGGGTCATTTTAATATGATATATTTCTTCTGTGTCTTCAATTTTTTCATTCTCTATATTGCAACGAAGCATCGTCTATGGTGATATGAGATTCCTATCAGTACTAAAAAAATTAAAAAGAAAGGACTTGTAATTCATAAAGGTATTAGCTAGTATTAATTTATACCCATATCAACTGTAATTTGACTCGTCTGACTGTCTAAAACTCATGTTTTGATCAATTATCTACTCTTGCTCAAGTAGTTGTAGGTAGTGCTACTCGAGTCCAATTGGATTCGAACTAGCAGTATCTGGTTCGACTGGATCTTTGTTCGCCTCAACTTCGTCTTCTGTCAGTGTTCACTGTCATTCCTTTCTCTGGGCTCACTAGTACTATGTATGATGTGCTATTCTCTTCTGGTCCGCATATCATATTCTCACTAGTATCACACATTATTTGCTCCCTTTCTTCGCTCGATTGATCAAGATCTCTCATATGATCGATGACCTTTTCTCCATGTTGAAAATCATTCATCTTTCCATTGCGAATAAAGGTAAGCTCATGTCAACTATCCATGTAAAAAAAGAATGGAAAAAGTCCACCTTTTAGTACTTTCAATATTAATAAAGTGACAAAAATTAAATTGTCTTACTAATTTTTATTTTGTCGTTTACAAGTATGTAATGGTATTTTCCCAAATTATAAAGAGATAATATTCCTTTCAGAAGTTCTTCATCGTACTATTCAGTGTCACGGAAGTAACCATATCCACTCAAATATGGTGCCTTTTCTCATTTGGAGTTAAATAGTTCCATCACATTTTGCTGCTCTATTCTCTAAGAATTGTATTCAAAGCTTTTATGATACTAGAATAATAAAATTCAATCAGTACTGTATTGCATAGCTTACTCATGTTACTTTGTAAGGAAACTTGCATGCCTCCTCAGTTTAGTTCGATTCATTGTTTCGATTCATACATACTGTCCTGTGTGAGCTTATCGTATTCTCCCTGGTCATCTTACACAAATAGAAATATTTCGATAAGAACCACTTAATGGCAAAATAATATCTAATAATCAATTATTTGTCGAAAGGATTCAATTTCGTTGTTTTCTAGTTGATCTCAACGACCAGTGATAACTTATTTATATGCATGCTTCATTTTCGTTGAGCTTGAGCGGAATATGGCGTATACTGCAGCATGAATCATCGAATTACTTATTAATATTCTCGCAATATTTCCTTTTGGCAGAAATCTGAGAGGCACTTATACAAAGATCATGCCATTACCCTATTTCACTAGTCTGTTAGTCATCAATATTATCATCGCATTAGTTGTCAATTCTTCTCTCACCGAAAATATCCTCCGAAGATAAGTATATACATGTTTGTAGGTTTTTTGGCATTTTGCTTTATCTGAGTGCAGAAAATTAGCTATGCAATTGTTTGACCTAAAAGATTCGTGAAAACTGGTTTGAGTAGCTAGACTATCTGTGTAAAATCAAATGAACTAAAGTTACTTGCTGTTTTTAATCATTTCAACTGGAACTGATCACTACCTCATTTGGTTCATAATAAATTTAATAGTTTCTAAAAAGCTATATGAAAAATTATCGTCACTGACATTTATACTGGGAATAGTCCTAGTGCCGAGTAATATTGCTTAAATTGCTGCAAAAGATTTTTTCGTTCTGGAAAGAATGAAGAACAAAATAGAATTTGAAATAAACCTTAATAAGTTTTTTATTCAATTATGGAATTCCATGACAAGTTCCGTCTATGTTTTTTTCATCAAGACTTAATGACAAAATAGAACGATATTTTTTTGTATCTTATATTACGATAAAAAGGTCAACGCAAACTTGGATGCAACATGTTGGTTGCAGCTCAGATTGATTATCTTAAATCTTACATATTAATAACCTACTACAAGCAAACGGCCTTGAAATTGTCAAAGATGTTAACTAGCATGATGAAAATTCTTCACTAGAATCCATTTTCTCTTGACACAAATCAGCACTTGTTTGAATCCAATCTTTTATGAAACGCAAGTAACAATCATTGTGAAAATCTAGAGCAAGAAACGAAAGTTCGAACGAAATCCAAAAATTCAATAATTGTCTTTTTTTTCTCTGTCCTCTTTTAATATAGGCCCAGACAAATTCATTGAGACATACATCTCATGCCTTTACAAATCTAAACAGAATATAGCATCTCCAATGAAAGACATATCACTACAGAGTTCTCATGTACAATAAAGATAGATAGATCGTGTTGCATATTTCAATGTCATAAATACTGTGCTGACAACTTTTGTTTTGATAATTTTTTGAATTGGTTTCGAACAAGTTTCTGTATTCTTGTTTCACGTAATACGCCTTTATCTTGTGCAAGATGCTATTTTTTATAGGGAATACAATTTGATATATATAAGGTTTTCGATTTTGTTAAGTTACAACATGTTCAGTAAATATTTTTTCTTCTGTTTATCTTATCGAATATTCTAATTTTCTTGGATTTGATCTATTGCTCTTCTTCTTCTGAGCTAGTGCAAGATCTATACGTGATTCCTACATTTTAAGACTATCACAAATTGTTTTAACACAAGTGTTAGGCTGATTTTCATTGAGTAGTATTGCTATTATCTTCTATTTCAAATCTTTTTTTAACTTTGTGTAAATTAACTTATTCGTTTTGTTATCGAACACAATCGAAATTCCAACTATTGATTCATTGCTATTTTATAAATCACAAAATCATGAAATGCTTTTTACTATCAATAAAATAGCACATGCATGCAAAAATATCGGCGCATTTTATGTTACCAGGTCGAAACTACCGACTTTTGTTAATGATTCGCAGACACTTCACTAATTATTACGTTTCTCTGAGTTACCTGTAGGCATAAAATATAAAATATCTAAAAAAACACAAAGTGGATAATCGTGGTTATGTGTGCAGCAAAAACTTGGAATCAGGTAAGTTACGTGAATGGATATATATGGGTAATGAAGATGGTGATAGTTATGCAAAGAATCAATGGCTCGAAGAAAATGAAATTCCAGGATAGAAAGATGTAATAAATTCTCATTTTAAATTAATGTCATCTACTGAAAATATACTCTATCAAGCATTTGCATTAGCACTCGGAAAAGATCGACATTTTTTAGAAGATAAATTTCATCGTGAACCGACTATCTTATTACTGAGATATCCAACAGGCGGTGAATGTCCCGAATACACAGATATTGGTTTTCTAGCTATCAGCTTATTAGATCCAGTTGGTGTCTTGAAAATTAAAACACGTGGAAATAATGAATGGATAGATGTACCTGCTCATCCAAACACATTTCTATGTCATATCAGTGATGCATTAGAATGGGTGACAAATGGTTTGTAGTATTCAGTTCCACGTCGAGTTAGACACCGTAAACCTAGTTACCGTTATGGCATCGTTATATTTAATTGTCCACATACTGATAGTGTTATTGCACCTCTAGATCATTTATTCGGAAATAATTCAACTGAAATTAATGAATACAAACGACCGCCTATCGTTTATACAAATTTGCACCGGATGAAATTGAATGAATTAACATATTGAATTGACTCTTTAGAAATTCATTTAACATCACTGGATAGGTTGTCCGATAAAAACGGCACTTTGAAGTTTTTGAATCAAGTACTTTTGATGAATTTCATTATAATTTGTGATTAATACTGATTTTATTCTACAGCAACTCACATTCATACGTAGATGATATGAGATTCATTTCTGTTGCTTGACTAATGTTTTGTTCTTTCAAATGAGTATCTTCAAGTTCTTTTTCACAGAATAATGCAAAATGATTTATCTGTCAGCAAAATATCGATCAGGAATATTTTGTGGACATCACTTCTGAAAATGTACAACTCAGAGTAACACATCACCAAAGTCACCATATGGGGTATGATGTAGAACATAGGTGAAGTTAGCACCCAATTCGAGAAATTTCTGCACCGATTGGTCCAGAAAGTATTCCAATTTGTTTCACTCGTGTTCCAAGTAGAACTCGGCGTGCTCTATAGAATGGTGCTGTCGGATTTGCTTTGTCTTTTAGCTTTCACTTACAAACACTAATGTGCGGATTCTCCCTATCCTACTAGATGCTAAAAGAGCAATTACAGCATCCATTTGCGTAGGATCCGTCCAAAGTATGGCTGTGAGAGGTGCATCCACACCCACACCCAAGATATACGTTAAAGGAAACGTGTCTGGTTACTTATCTTTAACACATTTGCGGTAATGTGAGTCATTGATGGCTCACGGCATATTTTGGAGTAGAAAATAATAAAAAAAGATTCTTGTTGGGTGGATCTAGATGTGAATGTAAAAAAGAAAACGTCTAGCAAGACACTCACACTACTACACATTCATATTCAATTCAATAACTCTAAGAAAAATCGACATCGATATCGAAATAGTTTGAGTATATATCGCCGCAGGCGCTTAATCACATCATCAATACATAAAGTTTTTCCTTTGCGACATTTTCAAAAAAGAAAGAAAGAATGATGACAATCAAATTTGAAGAAAATTAATCAATATCAAACGAAAAATCAGTCTTTGAAAATGTGAGTTGAAAGCCAGTTTATGCTTCGTTGTGGTCGTTGGTTTCAGTCGATCCCTCGATGGTATTTTTTGGAATCTCCGACGTCAACTGAGCATCGACAATGCTTGCATCTAGAATAAATGATTTAAAGATCGAAAATAAAAAATCAAACATGGAATAGGGACGTATAACTAATTTTCTGGTTTTAAATATACGTATTTATGTGCCCATTCTAGAATATGGATGCATTTATTTAGATCTGTACGAAATTTTAGTTAATTTCATTATTTATGTTTTCTTATAATAGATATCATCGACAAGTTGCTCCTTGAATGGATAGTCTGACTGATTTTTGCTCCTCTTTATCACCTCCAGTTCAGATACAATAGAGTTTTGAAAAACAAAAGGAGTTTTGATATATATTGAAGCAACAGATTGTTCCAACATTTTATGGAACATTTCACCGACACCATGGTGTAGTGCATGTCTATTTATTTGCTTATGGATATGGTTGGATTTGTTGTTGTAGCAGTGAGAGTAGAATAGATGATTGAGTGGGTGTCGATGCGGATGATGCTATTGAAGGGTGGAAAAATATTTGTAGGTAGGTGGATATGAGTGTTGCTATTCTCTTCACTTCTTCAACAACTAATAATCTCAACTACCCAGCCATTTGACATACAACAACGCTGCTACTATGAGACTCAGAAAATAAAGTAACGTATAGCGTCTGTCTCTCTTGTTATAACCTAGTCTTGCGTAAAATAGCAACCTAGGTTTCAATTCAATGCAAAAGATCTCCTCATTCCAAACAGCTATCGCATCGTGTCATAAACAAAATCAGAATTTACTCTACCTGGCTGTTCAGCCGTATTTACTTCTGCCTTTTCAGGCTCAACAATAGCATGCATGTCATTTTCTGATTTATCGGGAGCAATTTCTTTTTGTTTGTTTAAGTGTTCATGTGTTGCTATTTTTACGTGCACATTTTTGTGTAAAGCATGAGCATTGGGCGTGCGATGTGGACTATGCGAAGTCCGTTTGCCATGTGATTCTGTGTGACCGGACGTTTCTGTTTTATCATGCGTATCCGAATGTTCATGTTTGCCTTTATGTGAATCATGACCAGCTGGCTTGTGATGTAGACTGTGCGGAGCATGTTTACTCTGTGAATCTGTGTGACCTGATGTTTCTGCTTTTCCATGCGTATCCAAGTGTTCATGTACCTCTTTATGTGGAACATGAGAATCCGGCTTTCGATGTGGACTATGCGAACCATGTTTGCCATGTGATTCCGTGTGACCGGATGTTTCTGTTTTTCCATGCGTATCCGGGTGTTCATGTCCATCTTTATGTGAAGTATGAGTATCCAGCTTGCGATGTGGGCTATGCGAAGCATGTTTACCATGTGATTCCGCGTGACTGGAACTGTCTATTTTCCCATGACTATCCACTTGTGCATGTACCTCCTTATGTGAATCATGAGCATCTGGCTTACGTCGTGGACTATGCGAAACATTATTTCTATGCTTATCAGTGTGAGCATGTTCTAGAGCATTAGAATGAGTGCTATCTGCTGTTGCGGCTTCAGCCGGTTTTGCCAGATCATGCGTTTGTGTATCTCCAGGAACTATAAAAAAAAATAGAAAGATGAAAACGCAGATAAATATGGACTACAATGCATAGTAATGTAAATATGATGAGACATTAGAAATATGCAAAGTATTGTTAGAGAAGTAGTTGAAAACCGAAAAATTGCTATGGTGTGTGATAATAGAGAATATCAAGCACTTTCAAATCCTATTATCATTGCCGTACAGCTATACTCTTACTACCACAATCAACCCAAGAAGAGCGATAGAAATAGGAAAAACTCTCGGTTTGTGAGAATCTTCAGATCTTGAAAAAATCGAATAATTCATGCCGATTATAGCAGTTCATATTTGGGAAACCGCTGGACTTTTGTTGAAAAAAGTTTTCTCCTTCTCATGTGATCTTACTCGATTTTCTATGACGTATATGAAGAGCAAATCAAAGTTTGAATTCATAGCTATATGCTTCTGATCAAAGTACACGTCAAATAACATCAAAAAAGAGAGAGAAAGAAAAGCCTTGAAAAGAAACCTGCAAATTGCTCTCCATATACGCCATAGAAAATTGAGCAAGGCTACATTTATTAAAAAAAGTTTTTGTTTACAAAAGTCAACTGGTTTCTTCATTTTGAAATGTTATTATTAGTACTACTGTTTCGACTTTTTCAATCTTGCCGATTCTTCAAAGAATCGAAACGTCTATTTTGATCAATATTTTGCGCTCTTTACCCTGATTTAGTTAGACACAAAGCCAAATTTCTTCTTCATTAGGAAAAACTGAAATTCGAGAATCTTATTCAAACTTTCAGGTAAATCAATGTTTTTTTCTTAAACTGAGACTTTTTCAAAAATTTTCTAACCAGATTGTAGCCCATAAAATAATGTAAGTGATTCATAAAGTTTTCAATTGTAGGAAAGAAGATTTATGAAGAAAAGTTTGACAGGAATCTGATGTGTAAGAAAGTGCCCTAAACTTTTGTCTTCTACTTTATAATCACTTTTCTTAAAATGTATTGTTATATCAAAGACATTCTTTTAAAAAATTGGAAAACTATTCTTTTTCATGCGAAAACCTTGCTGCTGCGAGTGAAACATATTTTCTGTTAAGATTTGACTGAAATTAAAGTGAATTCTAATAGTACAAATAACGAATCTAATATGTTGAACTCTCATTTGAATCAGACATATGTACCTTGATGAGCATCTTTCGTATGAGTATTCGTCGGAGCATGTTGTTTGATGTGGTTTTCGGCATCCGGTTTGCGTCGTGTTGTTGTATGTTCATGAGCTTCCAATTTTGCATTTCTTGTACTTGCTGTTCCACTGTGCCCAGTCAAATGCTTATTCTGATCATGAGTTTTGTCATGAGCTTTGTTCGAATGATCAGTTATTTTTTCATGAGCTGAGCTCGATGAGGACATTGTATTGTTTGCAACTTATTCTGTAGGCAGTAATAAATTGAAATGTAATGATTCTTTTTTAAACAAGAGAGAGAAGCACTCAATCTCTAGAAGTAACAATAATTATGTCGCTGAAGCGACAAGTCACAATCTATTTCTTGATGATGTTGTGTATGGCAATAATCAATTTCAAGTTTTTTTTCTGAAGGAAAGTAAAAAAGACAAAAAAAAAATGCAAGAGAAAAAATCTCAGCGAGTAAATAATCCGGCACTAGTCAATTTTTTTTAAAGCAGTTCATTATCGAATGTGCTGAAATGCAAAGTATATGATTGAGTATACAATGTTACTAACATTTTAGAACTACTATTTGTACTTGATAGCAGTTTTCGATGAAATACGCATATCCATATTTGTGCACTGGCCAAGTCACTTAGAAGACGATTTTACTTGAAATGCAGCTGGATGTGGATCTATATGACTGTAGCTACGTGTGCGAGTCATTGTGCAGGTGGATGTAAATGAAGGAAAGACAGCCATTCACACTCGTTTTCTATTAAAACCCATTTTTAACAGCATATAAAATATGTCAATTAATTTGTTTTCCTGTCATAGTTCAATGAAGACAAAAATCAAAAGTTTATAAATAAAATCAATCGTTCTATTCTATCGTTCATGTTCGATTCCTTTCTTTGTATTTTACTCCTCTTCTTTTCTTGCTACTTGATCTATCTTTCTTCAACTGTGTTTTTTTCCAAGTATATTCTACTGTAAGATGGGAATAGATCAAGAAATAGCCACCTTCCTTTTCTCTTTCTTTTTCCCTATATAAATAACTGTGTTTTCGTAATAAAAATTGTTAATCTTGAAACGAGAAAAGAAATCTCTTTGACCAATCGATAAAACTGTAACACTGACAGTTGACTATTCCTTACAAAAACAGAAAGAAAATGCACTCAAGCAAACAAAGATGCCCACCACACTTGTCTCGAATCCGATAGATTTTCAAGATAGTATTCTTAATAAACAATTAGATAAGAATCAAGATCAAGCAGTCGAACTAATTGTGAACATTGTTACTGATCAAACAAAGCGAATTGAATAGTGAACATTCAAGGATATTAATGAATGGTTTCATGAGAATACTGTCCGTTGCCAGCAAAAATATGCAGATATGCGAGAGCAATATGCTCGTGAATATAATGAAACACTATATCGGGATCAATTTGCACACCTTGTCGGTTCTCTTCATCATCTTCAATCCAGACGAACATAATCATATTCATAGGCATAACAGAACACTGATTTCACTGTTACTTAAATTGCTGAAACTAACAATAGCACATATTGTGTTGTATCAACTAAAAACGAACTAATTATTCTTGTTGATGATGATTGAACACATTCGATCCGTTCTAGTGCATGTCTCATTTCAGTTGTATATGCGGCTAGAGAAAGAAAGATACGGATACAAGTCGAAAACAGTTATTATACTTTGAACAATTGATTCGAATATGTGTAGACTATATGTTTGGTCACTCTTCGAATCTAAAATGAGGGTCAAAATACGAACGAATACATTTTTAGTTATCCATTAGAGTAAGATGAGATAAGAAAAAAGTTCTCTCTCTCTATCAATGCTATTGTGGAGTTTTTATTGTGAAAATGTTCAAAGTTATATGAGTCAGTCGGTGTGAGCTGCATCCAACGTCCAAAGAAAGTGCTCATTCGAGAGTTTCAGGTCTTGTTTAATTTAAGATATGAGATAGGGCTAAAAGTTTCGTAAGCATTGACATAAGCCGTCTTTAAGCATAATGAATCTTCAGTTCTTAATCAATTTTTAGGGAAAATTGTAAGGAGACAAATGCGCTGTAAATGTACACTCATAAGATCCGTCTTCGCTTCAAATTATTGTTGAAATAAAAATTGCATTTGCTCAACATGAGAAGATGGGGATGCAAACGGATATCATGATGAAAGTTAAGAGGAGACTTCCAACTATACTGACTGTTAAGTTTTGCTGCAACTCGTCGATTTATCACATATCTAATCATTGTTTAATCGTGCTTTATCAGAATACGCGAAAGGTTTCCGATCAATCTCGATGACTGGTCAAATCTGAGATGGTTTTCATGATACTGTTTATTTCATCAAACAAGACTAATAACAACAAAACTCATAGTTAGCACGCCAAACAATTCCAATCTTATCAAGGTATTGGTGCGTCGAAGACCTTTTGGGTCAAAATCCTATCCAGTTCAAAAAAAACTGAAACACTCCAGATAAAATTCGTTAAATAAATTATCACACCAAGGAAAGAGCTCTTGGAGCGTTATAGAAATTTGTCGATTGTCTCCAACACATGTAACTCATACAATAACACTTAAATCATGGAAACGATATGCCATGTCATCTCTGCTAATCTATCGAATAAATAGTTTTCATTTGTTTTCTTTATTATACATAATAATATGTCTTGCAAATTCCGTCATGTCATCCAATTCATAACTGAACAATAAGAAAAACCAATGGAATTACAAAGCATAATGGCAAGCCACAGAAAAATTATCTACATTGTTCAATCAACATATTCTGCTTGATAGATGAGAATGTCAATCAGATATTCTGGCAATAGCAATCCAGCGTGTGGAAGTATAAGACGTTTAATGCAATAATAGAAGACTGAATTTTTATTTAGTTCATGTAATTTTTTTTATTCATAGAAGTTTATAAAATATAGCAACAACATTAAGTTTTACATCACAATAACAGTATTATTTGCTAGTAACATATAGACAATGATGACTAGAGTGAAAAAAGATTAGTATAATTTACCCGGGATTAAGGTTTGACACAGACGGGAGGTGTTTGAACCTAGTCAACAAGACCCTTGCTACACATATTGCAACGTTTTACGATAATAGAGATTTTTTTCTGACATGTCCTGTCTGTCTCTTAGACAGACAGGAAAAGAGGAATACGATTTTTCTCGCTATATATATTGAAACTTCTATTAACAAGTATTTGACACAAAACAGTTATGAATACACACAATCTTCGGTGTTTAAGCTGTTGCTATTCTCATTTTTCGGTAAACAAGTCGAACTAATTTCATAAATTCATCTCTAAACACGGTTCCAGTTAATGTATAAATATAAAATGGCATTCCAAAACTCATAAAACTCAGAAGGTAAAATAGCTGAAAACAAAGATTTTCAATTGTAGACATCAATAAACTTTTTGAAACATTCAACGTCAATGTCAAATAGAGACGTTGAATAGCCAATGGAATATTAAATATCGTTAATAGAATAATTTGAACAATTAACATTTGAATTAATTGTCGATCTGTTTTCTTCATTGTCATTGTTGTGCCATGTGTACTAGCTGTTGGTGCAATTGAGCTAAGTAATTTTCTTACATTTAGTACAGTTGCATATCCAAATATCAACATAATCGTTGATGGTATAAAAAGGAATGCGAGTGCTGAAGCAATTTCATTGTACAAACGACATGCCATATCTTGACCATAACATGTCAATGGAGAATTTCGAAGATTTGGTACATAACAATAGAAAGTTTCAGCAAATATCAACGATCCACCAATAATAGCAAAGATCATTAATCTGCGCGTGAAACGAAGATTGCTTAGATTTCGACGACGTACATCACGGCAACTTATACAATATCGATCGATAGTAGCATAAGTCAAAAGCCAAGATGAAGCCGTTGTTGATACCCAAACAATGAATGCACGCAATTTACAAATTGTAGCATCAGTTGCTGACATATCAAGTGAAAAAGTAGCAAAAACTCGACTGATTAAACCTGAATAAAGAGCAATGAGACCAGCAATAGACGCATAATAAAAATAGACAGCACATGGATTCGTTCGATGTTTAGGTTGATGAAATATAAACAAATTCAAAACATTTCCAATCGTACCAAATAAAAGAATAGCTATTGAAAAATAGCGATTTATTCCAAATGTAACTATTGCCAGTGTGGAAATTATACTAGTAGATGTTGTGTTCGACATTGATGTCAAAAAAATGGAAAGCAAAAAACTTTCTTTATTTGACTAATAATCTTATTATGCGTTGGTCTTTTCTAATTATACTACTCATTTCTGAGTGACATCGTGATTATATTTTACTGATGACAAAAGCATAAGTGTCAATGACAAATTGAAGCAGTAGTTTAGTGCTATACACTATAATCATGTTTATTGACTTAATTCATATTTCGAGAATATGTCAACTTCAAACACCACATACCCTTATACAGGAAACAGCAAGAGATCAGTATAAGAAAGAATAACACGGAAAAGAAAATGAAAAAAATAGAGGCTAAGGGTTATTTGTCATTTATGAGCAAGAATAAAATAAAGTTAAAGTGAAATGAAATAGTTTTAAATTTTCAGTTGATTTCAAGTTTGGCTACTCTCTTAATCTTCGATACAATAGTTGAATTTGACAGTTAATTTTTAATAGTTTGATCAATGAGAGTGTATTTAAAAAAATATATAAATCGTTTTTAGAAAACTTTATTGAAAAGTTACTTCATTTTAAAGAAGGTTACTGCAATTTGCAGAAGATATATGATTTGGTTCAATAGAGATTTTTTTGATCTTAAACGACATAGCAATATATATATATATAGAACGTAAACCTTTATTCAAAAAAACTTTTGATTGACGTGATATCTAGAAAGCTGTGCATGTTATAAAGAATTATATGATGCTTTTTCTACAGATAATAATTATCAAGTGTTATATGAGATAAAATTATATGCATGTAATAACAGGTCTTGAAGATAATCTAAAACTTCAACAAATAATTACCGTCGGTTGAATGTAAAATGAGCTCTGTGAAAGAGAATTCTATATTTCAGATATATGTCGTAGTAGAAATTAAAATTTCAATTTCTACTATAGAAGAATTTTAAACTCTACTAAAAACTTATACTATAGAAGTATGTGAAGTTTTTCTATAATAGAAAATAAAATTAACCCTTGTGATCACTGGATTATTTGATTTAATGCCATAAACAACTTATAATTCGTCAATAGTAACTAATTTAAAGTGTTTATGGACCCAAAATTTAAACAGCTCCACACCAACCCCCTTTTATTACCAATATGATGTCATTATAAATAGCTTGTGTGATAAGAAACTTTGAACGAAATCATTCGCCTAAATATTCTATGTTTATCAAGTTTCGAATAAAATAGTTCCATTTTATGTAATGTTCAAATGTTTTTTCTTTTGATAGAGATGCGAGAAGTTCAAATTAAATATTCAAAATCATTTTTTTTCTTTTTGTTCTACATATTGCATCATTCGAATAAGGGTTAATTTTATTTTCTATTCTAGGAGAAATTCACATACTTTCTATAGTATAAGTTTTTAGTAGAATTTAAAATTCTCCTATAGTAGAAATTGAAATTTTAATTTCTACTACAACATATATATTGAATAGTTGATTGTTTCTGTTATTGATAAGATAATACTCATTATGAGCGAGCAAAGACTATCGATTTGAGTTTAGCTAAGCAGAGTTTTCATTTAATTCAAAGTAAGAGTTCAAAAAAGTTTTATCAGGCCTCGCAGCGATCCTGATTTCCTGATTTTTCGAAGTCATTCTGATTCAGCCTAATTTTGGTAAAAGATCCTGATTTTCCTGATTTTTGCTGCTTTTCGACACTTCAGTTGGGTACAAACCCGAAACCTTTTTGGTTTCATAGATCCAATTTTTTTTAGAGAGAAGGTGTCCCCTTATTTGACGTGATACTTTCACTATATGTTGGAGGTCTCTGAACTAGAATAGCCCCAACTTGGCTCGCTTGCCTGGACATTTGGGGCGGATTTATGACCGTTTTACTGGATTTTGGACTTATGACACGAGGTTCTCTGCAACAGTAAATAAGCGAATTTCGACCTGAAATTTTGTCTATAAATAAATCTAATGATCACAAGGATACCCTAAAAGTTTCAGACAAAAGGAATGCATCCTTCTGGAGATACTTCGTTTTCAAAAGTCATCCATTTCTCAGAAAAAAGTTCGCAAAAACCGGAATATTTTGGATATTCAATATCTTAAAGAAGATTCATTTGCTTTGTCCGAATTTTTTAGAGTATCCTAGTGACCATTAGATTTATATGTAGACGAAATTTCAGATCGAAACTGCACATTTGTTGTTGCAGATAACCTCCTGGTGTCATAAGTCCAGAGTCCAGTAAAACGGTTATAACTCAGCCCAAAAAGCCCGGACAAGCGAGTCTACTTTGGGTTATTCTAGTCTAGTCCAGCCGACATCGTTGGAATATCTTGACGATGTCCCAACGATGTACGCTTGAAGTTGACGATTTCTGCTGGCACTAGATCTTCTAGGATGAAATGTGTTGATTTTACGATTTCCTAACGACGAGTTGGAAATCATCACAATGTTTCAGCGTTTTTGTTTTGTCATTTCTCACTTTGATTTAATTGTTCTATTGGGAGTTAAGCTAGCTGTTACGTCATTGTCATGTTTTCGAAATATAGAGGCAATGGGAGGATTATTTTCTCTTTACATTCTATGAAGTATCGGTTTTCCGCGGGAGGTGGTACGATTTCCCATTTTAAAGAATATTACCAACTGCTGGAATAGAGCAAAGAATGAATTTCATTTGATATTTCATTATTCCTATTATGAAATTATATGCATTTTCGATGAATAGTATCTATGTTTTGAGAATCCTGATTTTCTGATTTATTAGTTCAAATACTGATTTTTTTCTTGAAAATTTCTGCCCTGATTCTTGATTTTGCATACTAGACCGCTGCGACTCCTGAATTTTATCATAGTATATAGAGATAATTATAATTATTTCTTGTGTATGTAAGGTGAATGGATAAAGATGTCTGCATGAAGAGAAGACGCTCATCAACATCTATTTTTCACAGTGATCAGTGGCGGATTTAGGGGGGGGGGGGCGCTTGGAGCGATCGCCCCCATTCGAAAAAAAAATTTTCGATTTTTCCCAGCAGAAAAGACTTGAAAATAGAGTGCATACTACTACTAATGAACTTCAAAACTCGATTTTTGATCAAAATCGCCCCATATCTATCAAATCGCCCCTTATCAAAAAAATCCTAGATCCGCCGCTGACAGTGATCTTATTTTGAGCATCGTTTTCTATGTTTTTTTATTTTTGTATATCAACGCTCTTGGACCTCGATTAGTTTGTGTCCATTTGATATTAATGCCATGTTATGATGACAATTACATGGTATGTGCAAGTTCAGAAGAAAAGTTCATGACATTCTTAGTAATAATTAGATTTAGCGAACTCTATACATTGCGGCTAATTTAGAAGAAAAAGAAAAGCACTAATTTAGAGTACTCTGCAAAAGACAGCTCATCAAATAAAAAATAGTGCAACTGAAGGTATAAGTTTTATTAATACTGTTATCAGTAGTTTTTTTTAGAAGTTTAACAATGAAAGTTTGAGACTTCAGATTATTTTGTAACGAAATAATTGAAATTTAAAAAGAAATTTGAAATTCAATTTAACAGTTTTTGAATTTCGATTTTATATTTCGCCAATGAGAAGACAAAGAAATACTACACAATCATTTCTGTATTCGGTGTGCCAAGCATATAAATAAGAAACATTATTATTGACACAGGATCTTACATGAGAGAGGATTTCATATTACAAAGTATGAAAGAATATACGGTGAATCTCTAATAAACATTTTAAACATGAAACACTTCGAGTGACAAAATGTAGAACACTGCTTCATGCAGTAGAGGATTTATTGTGATAGGGCACTTCTTGAAATGTAACAGAAGACTCAAAGTTAAGTTTCAAAATCTAGTAATTGCTTCAGAAAAAAATTCTTTGATTCATAAGTTAGATGTAGTTAACGATGATACCAAGACAAGAAAATTCAAGAACAAACGCACCATGATTGTTGGTATTTGTTGAACGACTTACTTTCGGTATTGTAATATCAGTGTTCTTTTATTCTTCACGCAGTGTAGACCATGCATATAGAGAAATACATTGTAGAATGACAGTTAATCCACCATATATGCCTAAAATTTTCGTAAAACTAAGAGAAAATCGTGACGTTTCTCAAATATTAATGGACAATAAGTTGGAGTACACTAGTCATAATATGTTGAATATGAAACGTTGATCTTCCACTTTTATATAAAAAGTACTTTAACAATATTAATTATAGTTGTATTTAATAGAGAACAACTTGACAATTTAGGATTCATCGTCCTTATATAGCATGATGTAATAAAATAAACAACATAATCTACACTAAATATATGTAAATTATCAACACATGTTTGATTGTATAAACATCCAAATGTTGAGCGAAGTAATGTTCCAATTATTGAACATCTAACATTAGTTGTTTGATAGATGCACGATCAATACCTCTGCGATTGATACTATCGCTTCGTTTTCCAAATGAACAAAATTTGTTCAGTAAGGCAACACGCATTAAGAACTGTAGCATTAGTACTATGATGTGTTACCTACTAATTCAATTATAATAAATACGTATATATAACAGAATTTTCAATTTAACATCTGTAATAGAAAATCTGACTGAGATTTCTAATGAAATTGATTAACGGCATTATTAAGCGTTGTTTGTAAAAACGAATTTCGAATAGAAAATCAAGTCAACCATCTTCTATAAGCTCACTAGAACATATTTGATAAAATTTTGCATCTATTATAATACATTTCTTGTAAGTTATATCAACATAAGTACGGGAACATTGAAGTGTATTCGTATGTAAAATTCGCAACTCTTTATATCAAGTCTGACATACTAACTATTTCTTTCGAAATAATAATATAAAGAAATTAAATTGATAATGTGCAGAAAAAAAAGACTAAAATAGAGGCATGCTGCAAATCATTCAAGACGAATGACATCCATTAGGATTGGATCGCTGTTAGATGCTTTTAATGCAGCAACATTATGTTGAATTTGATTAGATTGAAATTTTCTGAGAAAACTGTTTCGATAGTTCTATACTGATTATATTAACCGTCGATTTGAAGACATCATCGATGTATATTTCTTATATGATGTTCGAATTTACATTATGTGATGAAATCGACGAAAAACAATGCCAACACAAAGAAATATGATTACTTAATTTAGCTATGTCTTTTTGTGATTTGTATCAAATTTCTTCATATTCAATAATAACTCTTATTTTATTACAATTATTTCCTTAAAAATTTGTTTCTAAACTCTGTGCAACGCTTTATGGAAGATGGGAATTGAAATATGTTATTAATAAGATTATGGATCGATCTAAACTTTAGTTTATATTTAGTTCAATCTTTCATTCAGTTTAACTATCGATTAGCAGCATAGATAAGGTCACTAATGAGTTCGATGATTGAAGCAGCCAAAAGTACAGCATTTGTTCTTTCCTTGTAAGTATACAAGCTATATGTAGGATGACACTTCTTATAACAGTTATTATAAGATACTGATGCATTCTATGGTTCCATCATTATCTTTCGAATAATTATTTCTATAGAATATTTGGCGAAAATCCACGGATTCGTGTATAGGGTGGGTAACGCTTTGATTTCAAATGGCAGCCATGACAAATTTTATACCAAACTGAAGCACGTCGAAAATAGAACGTATGTATGCTAAATAGTGAAGGGTAAGGCAACATTTTAGTACCGAATTCAAGGAATTCCTAAAATTTAACGGTATATCGCTAATAAAAAATTAATTTCATGAGGTACGGTGTTAATGAGTGTAAATTAGAATATCCAACACGTACACACCGCATCTGCACTCACACTCTCAATATAAAAGTATTTTGTATAGCGAATAAATTGGCTTTTGTTTTTTACTAATCATTTTATCAGAAATATGTTTTGAATAATATAGAAAGGAATATGTGTGAAAAATAAATACTTCAACTTGTACTCGGTGGTAATGTATCAATATCTTTGATAGCCACAATCATTGAGCATTTTTCTTCTTTATTGTTTGACGGCGGTAAACTATTTGAAGACTAGACTTCTGGTTGATTAGTTTCATTCTTTTCTGTCAGTTTTTCAGATACTTCCTGAAAAAATTGAGTTAGCCCATATACTATTGTAGACTGAGCCAAATTTGATGGCTAAACATCCTAAACGTCATTTTTAGTAATCAATATAAATGTGACGAATCATATTAAAATATAATTTTTGCATAATAAGAAAAAAAACAGAATCTTATTTTATACTTAGGTTCCTTTCATTTTGCTGTTACAGAGCATATACATATTTCCAGTAGATTGGTGCGAACATTATATGCAAATCAGTTAGAACTCTCACGCTCTCTCTCTCTCTTGCTAGAAAGTTTATATATTTTTTAACATGGTTTCAACCCAAAACAAGATAACAGCATAAAAATGAGTCATAGAAACACGGCTTCAGGGCGCGGTGATGATGCAGCAGAAGAACTTAAAGAAGAATAGCCATGAGAACCTATATCTTAAATTAATAAAGTTTTCATTATTTTTTTGGAAGTGACTATGTACACATATGTGTACATAGCTCGTCGGCTATATACACTTGTGTGTACATAGCCAAGTGGCTATGTACACACAAGTAGATATAATCAACATATTAGTAAATATGAAGTCATATTATAATATTACATGTATTTGTTGATTAATATAAATTAATTATCTAAGTTTTTTCATAGTTTTATTAATTCTTTATTACATACGAATAGAGTATAAATCATATAGAAAAAAGATTAAGTCAAATAAAGATCAATAATTCAGCAGCATTTATATGGTGCTTTCTCTCTTTGGTTTTAAACGAAACAGTTGAATTTCATTATTTTAAATAGAATACATGATAACCATCTAGTGTTAGCGCTTATCTTTCCTCTTCATTATATCATATTTTTTTGTCGATCACTTATATAAAGAAAAATTTTATATCTTCTTTTCTTAATTGATCGGTTTAAAAATAGGAAACTGAAAAATAGAAAAAGTCAAATAACTTGACATCTGAGAACATAACCTTTATTAAGATAGATTGATTAATCTTTACTTTAATCTTTTTCTCTATCGACCTAATTAATAGTTTTTCAAATGAAATGAAATGAATTGATAATTGTTTTAATAAAATGGACCGATTTCATAGGTATGATGGAAAAAGGCAGAAAGGAAAAATATCGAAAGGGAAAAATGTCGAAAACAAAAATAATACAAATGTAGATGGATAGAAATGCTGAAAACGAGAGTATATTGAAGTACAAGTCTCCCTCACCCTCAATTCAATCTTACGTGTTCATTTTCATCTCGTATTCTTGTTTTCGACATTTTTATTTTCGATATTTTTCCCTTTCGACATTTTTCCTTTCTGCCTTTTCCCATCCATTCATTTCATATAGCCTCATTTATAGCACTAAATAAATCCTCTTATATTATTAAAAAGTCTATCATAATCATTCTCAATGTCTGTTACAGAAAGGTATATGTTGCTATTATAGTTAAATCTAAGTATATTGTTTCGTACTTATCGTAATTCTTCAACCAGAAAAATAAAGCAAGATAATTATTCTCTGTTTAAAAAGCAGTTTGATAGTTGGGCACATTTTGAGAAAGAATTTAGAAATTGGTGCATTAATTGTTATCAACCAATGAATATAAAACGTTCTTCAATGAAATATAATGAAAAAATAACGAGAGAATCATTTAACTATGTTCAATACCAAAATGTAATGTATGTATGTCATTATAGATGTCCTGTTCGAAGACATATAAAAGATGAATCAAGACCAAACCAAGAATCGGCTCGATTATATTGTGAATTTATTCTCTTTCTCGTAGAGAAGAGTCTTGTGAGAATAAATTGTTTGTTTGCTTACTTGTATGTCCGCACTTCAGTGATTGGTCCAAAAGAAGGTGAAGACAAAAAGGATTATTTTCCATAAAACTTGACCAAAGGGTAATCGAGGATGAGGAGTTCGAATCTAAGACTAGTTTTAACTGATTATTAATTAATTATTAACTATTCATTAATTATTAATGTTTTCTATAAAACTTGACCAAAGTTTATCGAAGATAAGGAATCCAAATCTGAGCTCAGTTTTAGCTAACTTATTACTAATTAATTATTAGCTAAATATTAATTGATTATAAATTATTATTATTTTTCGTAAAACTTCACTGCGGGTTATTGAAGGTAAAGAATTCAAATCTGATATCAGTTTTAATTAATTAATTAATAATTAGTTATTAACTAATTATTAACCCTTAAGAGCCGAATGTCCCTTCCAAGGGACATTTAAATAATTGTAATCAAAGTCTTATAAAAATGTTGTAGACAAAAACCAATATTTTTCTGGATTGATATGACTTTCGAGGCCATACCTAGACCAAAATGTAGTATTCAGATGGCTGTCAGGCGTAGCAAAACACCTTTTTGGTCTGATGACTTTTTTCAATAACATCTTTCTTCCCTAAAGTTGTATCTATTCGGAGATGCGACATACAGTGTAGTTTATTTTATGTTACACTCTTAAGCCTATCACCAAGCTATTCAATGTCAGCGTTCTAGAATCTTTTAACCGATCTACTGACAGATTGTGCCGTGATCAATAAAAAATTCCTTTGGTAAGACATTCAGCCTCATAGAAGAATCAAAACAATGTATTTCTAACATGAAACTTGGCTCATCATAGCCCTAGTAGTGTTTAGGAAATTTCAAAATTTTCAGGAACAACTGTTGTTTCTTTCGCGAGATACAGAATATTGAAGTTTTTAGCAATTTTTAGCAAAATTTAGCTGGTTTTTGGATTTCGAATATCTCAGCAAGAAAGCATCCGTTCTAAGTGAAAATTTCGGAGCATATTAAGTATTATCAAAACTATCTAAAGGCAAAGTTTCAGATCGAAATTCCTACTTTTTCGAATTTTTACAGGGATGGATATTCCTGCCAAAGGAGGTTGTGTAGGTCCAGAATAAGAAGAAGGTAATTATTTTTAACTGTAGTACGAGTATACTGAGGGTCCATAATCTCTGTTTTTCTAATTAGATTCTCATTTTTATAAGCGGAAGCCACTTCGGCTTTTAAGGGTTAATCATTATTATTTTAAATAAAAATTCACCATAGGTAATCAACGATGAAGAGTCTAAATCTGTGATCCGTTTCCATTAATTAGCTATTCATTAATTAATTAATAGTTATTAGTTTATTGTATGAAGCTTCATCAAAAGTAATCAAGAACGAGTGATTTGATTACGGGCTCGATTGGAATGATTCAATGATTTAGAGAGCAGGGATATGAGTGAGCCAGAGATGAATAACATATGTATACTAAATGAATAATTTGCTGATAATAAGAAAATAGTTCTTCTACGAGAAAGAGCTAAGCGAGTCCATAGACGAGCGTTACTTGTTTTGAAACGCTATACGGAATTAAATAAAATTGTTTTTATGAAAAATCAAAATTTAACTCATAACGATCCAAAAATGAGAAAGTTTATAAGAATTATTCAGTTTAAACAGATAAAGCATTAGAGATAGAGATGTTCCATCTTTAATGTTTTATGATCAGATATCTTTTACGTGATCATTATGTTAAATGTACTGAAAATAATGAAATTTAATTGTTTCGTTTAAAACCAAAGAGAGAAAGCACTAGATATACTGTTGAGTTTTTGATCTTTATTTGACTTATACTTTATTTGTATGGAATAAAGAATTACTAAAATTATGAAAAAGCTTAAATATTTAATATATATAAATCAACAAAAACATATAATACTATAATATGACTTCATATTTACTAATATATTGGTTATATCTACCTGTGTGTACATAGCCAAAGGGCTATATACACATATGTGTATATAGTCAGTCAGCTATATACACTTGGGTGGATATAGTCAGTCAGCTATATACACTTGTGTGTACATAGCCACTTGGCTATGTACACATATGTGTACATAGTCACTTCCTATTTTTTTACTATTCAAATATTTTAATATTTATTCTCGATCTTTCACGTCCTCTCCACATTTTGCATCGCAATATGAAAGAAGAAACACCAAGAAAACTATTATCAATATCATCACTGTAAATCTCATTATAACATTGTCTACCCTTTAATAATCTGAAAAGAATGAACATAGTCCTACGAGTACCAAACATATATAGATTCATAATTTTAAATATAATTAATATCTCACGTCTATTGCTGCCACCATTTATTTGAATCTGTGATATATTATTATAATTTTTCTCTTCATTGGCACGACGAAGTGTAATCGTTTTATTACTACCAAACATATTTATTTTAGGTATCTAAACGACTCTTAAGATTTTATAATCTATTATCTAAACTCTTTGAAATTAGTTTTTTTTAATTTAGCATCAAAAGCTGAGTAGCAAAATATTATTTTCATAGATTTAAAATCATTAACTCAAAGAAACTACTATAAATAGATGTAAGCTTACAGCATATGTTTAAAGACACTTTTCTAAAACTATCTTGGTGTAGGTGTAGGTGTATATGTACGTAAAACTCTTCTCGTCACTCACATTCAAACTTCCGCACCTAGACTCACGACTGATATCATGACTCATACTCCACCCCTCATCCATGTCCAACCGCACACCCTAGATGCAACAGAATTGAAAATAATGCTAATTTAATGCTAACACCAAAACATTAATTCATTCTAATGCCTATAATGCAAAAGCATTAGCATTAGCATTATTTAACATTAATGCTAATTCTCATGCAACAACCATAATACAGAGTCTACAGCACCGTGTTCTTACTACTTCAAGTATCAATCAAACTAAAGACCTTGCATTTTCTTATTTAATATTCTCTTTTTTTGCAATTGGGAGATTTCAGTCATTCACATTGCTTTAAGAAGGGAATACTGAATAAATAGAAACTGGCAAAGTGTTATATACACGAATATGTTGATATCTCAGCCACCGGCGACTGATATCGTTATCGATGAAACGACCAGGATAGATTGCCGACGACAATTATCATCAGCCAATCATCATTATTCAGTAGATACGAAACGAATTCGTAAAACTCTCATTGTTCTCACATCCTTGCAACTTGTGAGTATAATCTAAGAATAGTATCATTCTTTAAAAACAACTACTCGAAAAATGTAAGCTACGACTGTCAGAATTTTCAAATCAACAGTCCTTTAATGATAGTAATCCATCCAGTATTGTAGTTTATGACAAGACAATAAACCTTTCATTTTATTTTTCTAATCAAAATAAACTCAAACCGTTTGTATCTAATAAATTATAGGACAAAAGTGTCAAAGAATATTGATACCCGTAGAAGAATCGTGTAATGAAATCACAAAAAAGCCATATATTTCTATATCTAAGAGCGAGCCATGTCTGAAACGGTAGAAAATAGTATCAGATTTGATTTCTTTGTTCCTTTATATTATCTGTGTTTTCGGTGCTCTAAAGGTACATTCCCACAATGACCTATTGGAGGAAACTATTAATTGACCAATAAAGCTTTAATAGGCAGAACAAAAGGAAAAGAAACTCAATATTGTTTCATGGTACTCTATTGAAGTTTTTGACATTTTATATGGCTGACATATTTTCGCTTCTCAATCGTGCAAACATTTTAATTTGAGGACAAAATAGTTACTAATATATATATTTATGCAACTTCTCAAGGTTCTATGCATTTTATCCTTCGGTGAACAGATTTTCAAGATTAGACAATACGACTCTATAACGTTCATTGGTTATTATCTCACAAAACGTAAGTCATCAGCTTCTCTTTGCACTTTTCTCGAATCTAACAGCAATCTTGTTCTCAATCTAGATCTCCTGGCAATTCTCTACAGTTCATTTGGTTTGTTGGTTGCTAGTGCTTATTCTCGAATAGGACTACTTATGGTGAGTTGGAACATACTTTAAAAACTGTGAAAATGACATGGAGCGGTCTGTTGTGTCGAAGTACTAGTGATAAATTATTTCGTGGAAGCCATTGAATTATTGTGGTTAAATGAAAAACTAAGTATTTATCGTAAACAAAATACTAACTTTCACCGAACCAAATCCAAGTCTTGTCCGTTTAAGAGTAGTGTCATTTTAAAATTTCGTATAGTTAATGACTAGAATTAATTCGATCAGAGTTTCACGATTCAGAAAATTGTGACATTTCTTATTGTTTTTTATTAATTCGTTTACAGTTTGGATGCTTCAGCAGCATTGTATTTCTGGATGCTTTTAATAATGTCGTTATTATCCTAACTGATGTTATAATTATACAAGTGCATGAACGTAGTGTATCGTCCCTGTTTGAGTATGTTAATATAATCACATTTATCGTTAGTTCCATTCAAATTGTTCTGATCGTAAGTATTATGTCGCTTCTTTTATCTTTTTGTAAATCTAATACATATAGGTACTCAATTGTCTTTTCGCTTTCAAGTTTGTCGAACTAGTTAGAGAACGCCAATGGAAGAACATGGAACAAATCTGAAACGTTATACTATTTATTTGTTTTTAGCATGAAAACATAAATATCAGAAGAAAAATGATATTTTTTCTCTTCAGTACTACTGTCTAAACTATCCTTGCAATTAATACCGTTAGTAAGATTGAATCGTCAACCAAGATGTGAGTTTTGGTATGAGAGTGTGAATGTGAGTCTCATTGGAGATGAAGAGAAGACTCACATCCAACATCCCACACCCACACTCCACTCTTTGCTAGTTTTGATCAAACAAGCTTTTCACATTCGCATTAATCTCATTGCACAAACTTAAAAGGACTCTCGCGATGGTGAATATAATCAAGAGACAAAAATGTAAGATTATTCAACAATTATGTATGCACCGATATTTGAGACTAGGCTGAGATTTTTAGTTTTGTTCTTAATCTCAGCATGTTTCGGTCGAACTCTAGCTCAATCAGATGGCAGGAGACTCGATATATCGTTTATCTCTGTTAAATGACTGTAACAGAGGCTCTCGGTCTCTTATATCATTGGTTTGTCATATCATGAAAACATTGTTGCAGATCTACGATACCGACACATAATTACAAGCATGCTTTCATCTCTATACTAAAAACAATTTATCACTACCAAAAGAAGTTTAAAAAAAGGGGTGTGGGTGTTCTTTTTCGCAGTATTAACATCCCCATTCAAACAAACACTCACACCCTATTCGTAATCGTAGCGCCACCTTAACGAAAATCTTCTAGAATATCTCTCCAGCAGCTATGGATTGTCGGATGATATTACATATCTTCGAAAATCCTATTAAATGATTTCCATTATTTCTGTTTCCAAGGCTTACATATTGATTTGCATAAAGTGCTGTACGAACTGATGATGATATATAGATAAGTTTGACTGGTGTCGAACTAATAAATATGTTAAGAAGTGCTTGTGTTTGCACAGCAAATACAATATCGGCCAAAATTATTCATACAGCTGAAGAAAATTTTAGAAGTGCTATATTTGCGCAAAGGTTATGCCTTTTAGCTGCAGTTTTTGTTAGAATGTAAAGTAGCATGTTTAATGTGCTTGTAGAAAGCTTCAGCTTAATCTGCCATAAAATGATTATTTTAGATAACAAAGAAGAAAAATCATGTGTTTCAGTTTCCCTTAAAATTGTTCATACAATGATACATGCAATTATGACAATTTTCATGAGTCAACATTTATCAATATCGTTATTTTTAGGACTGGAAATCGCTTTATAACCGTAGAACACGTAGTACTTCGTAAGATAGATCGTTTCCAGATGCCACAGAAATCGAGCAGATAGAATAAAAAATCACGACTGCTCTATTTTGATGCTTAATTTATATGATCTGCATGAATAATTTTGAGCGTAACTGAAACACATGATTTTTCTTCTTTATTATCTAAAACAATCATTTTACGACGGATCAAGCTGAAACTTTCTACAATCCTTTTATTTCAATAGTTGGACAGATTTTATCCGAATACAATGTATTGACGTGTTGTGAAAAACTTTCTATTGTCAAAACATCAAGCGTCTGACTGCTACAGCTAGAAAATAACGTTTTCATGAGTTTTGACAACAAAACGTGTTTAATCAGTAAAGTCAAACGGGATGATTTTTACATTCCGTTTTTTGTTATCATGCCTCTAGACGTGACCATTTTTCTCACATTGAGACTCACACGGTAACCATAATTGGTCTTCAAAAAAAGTTTTTTCCCGCTTTGTTAGTTCAGATGCCTTTTTTGTCTATCACATAAACAGTTGATACATTCCTCAATAATTTCATTGCTTTTTATGCTCTGAAGTTGAGTCTTTGAAAATTGATGTACTATTCTACAGAATCGTTGTATAGGATATGTGCAGCCACTCGTTGATGAGTAAGCATCAGTATCAGGATAGTTCCAATTAACATTTTGAGACGTAGAGATTTTCCAAAGTAGAGATAGGTAGTTGACTTCATGAATATTTTTTTTTTGTTGAATACTTACAGAAAATTATTTTATTTGTTTTGTTGAACTTTCTAAATGTTGACCTGCGATAAAATACTTTTAGATAGATAACCGTTTCGAGATTCCGATGAGAACAATAAGCTATGATATAATTAGACGCAAAAGATATGGCTCATTTACAATCATCAGCCTAGAACACAGCAAATTTTACTCTATATTATATTAAAGATTATGATCGTAACAGTCAATGATGTCAGTAACCTATATTAATCAACAACTGATGTTTTATGCCTGCTCGTTTTTCTTAATCATGGGCACATTAGGGTGTGTTATCTAAATTTTTATTCTTGCAACTGTGGCCAGTTATCAGTTAAATCCGTGTACATTCTATATTCTCCTTGTTGCTGTACACGAATGCGGTCAGTTCGTATTTAATCTTGTTCCACAAATCGTCGGTACTGCTCTAAACATAAGTTTCATTAACATTTCTCCAACATGATGCAAGCTTCGCTATGTTTTTACTAGTAGCTGTGATGTAATTCCTTTGACATTTACATGTTTGTCTACAATTGATCAATTTCTAGTCACGTCTCAAAATGTCCGATACCGTCAATGGAGTAACATAAAATTGGCCCATCGAGCTTCTGCATGCGTCGTTATTATCTGGTGACTGCATGGTACTCTTTGGATTTTGTATCAAATTATATCACCCATAACGGGCGTGTGTGAATACGCTAGTAATGCTTTTCATATCTATGATATCATTTTCATTCTTGTCATTCTTAATGATCTTCATACTGTAATTATAGTTGTATTTGCAATTTTAGCTTATCGCAATATACGCATGGCAAGGGTTCTCTTACATCAAAATGTCGATCAGCGATTGACAAAACTAGTTTTCTTTCAAATCGTTGTTACTTTCATGGGTCTCATTCCATTCGGAATCTACAGGACATACATGATTGTTGCAGCCGCCGTTCAAAAGAATGATGATCAAAAGAAGGAAGCATTGGCTTTCAATGTCAGTTTTCTTTTTGGTTCAATTATGTACGGAGTAAGTTATACCAATTGAAAACTAAATACATTTTTTTCTATGTTCTCAGTAGATGTTTTAGGGACGATTCTACATTTTAATGTGCACATCACCCCGATTTCATCGTCTGTTGAAGAATCGTATATTATTCCGGCGACGAAGAGAACACATTGTCTCCTCTGTAGCATGAAAACGATGGTATCAAAGACAGTTGTAGGTGTGTATAAAGGTAAAGTGTTTGTGCAAACACAAGATGGATTCATTTCCACATTCATATCTATACTCTATATTTTAGAAAGTTCAAACAAAGTCTGCGAGTAAGATTCATTCATCTAATTGATCAAAGATAAACTATAAAAATTATGATATTTTACGATTGATTTTTTAGATAATGCTGATTTATTTCGATGATGTTTATTATTATGCAGAAATTTGCAATCTATATTTTACTTTCGGTTGTTTATCATCAATATACTCAGTCAATAAACACATACAAATTATGGTGTGAAAGCACATGTGGTACTCAAATTTTTCAACCAGACACTAATGCTGAAATCTAATGTTTTCTTCTAACCAATCTATGTTCCAATCACTTAATTTCTGATATTCTTTAACATGAATCTCTTCAAAGAGCATGGCATACTATCATACTTGTTGACTAAATTTCTACTATTCTGATATTGCAAAATAGAAGCGTACATTATTTTATGGTTACATTAACCAAGTTTACAAACGATTTGTAGAAGTGATTGTGTAATCATAATAAAAATAAATACAATATAAATATTTTTAAATCGGTTAATACTGACTACAATATAAATTGCCTTTGAATAGTGCCAAAATAATCACTCATATAACTATGATAAGCATTCATTTGAAATAGTGATATGTGTGATCTCATGTCTTAATTATTAGTATAATGTAGTTTGTCAATGTAATCAACTGCATCCGTACATATCTTTATTTGAAGAGAAAATAATTTAATTTTAAAACAGCTCAACATATAATATATCTAACTTCGATTCTGAGAAAAATCATATTTCAGACATTCGTAACAGATATATGTATGTCTTATAAAAGTCAGAAAACAGTTTTTATGCCATATTGTGTTAATCAATGTTCTTTTCGTGTCTGATTTGAATAAAAAAGGACTATACAAATTATACAGCTTTTTTAAACGTCTGTCAATGTTTCTATTTTAATTATTGTAATTATATTAATCTTATGTTTTACTCGTATTCACATAATGCCATCACTTCTGAAACACCAGATATCGATCGATATTTCTTAATTATTGTGTTGATGAAACACAAAAATTTGGAAAATGATACTGCCAAATCAATCACAGTTATTTGTAGTATGACTTACCTGCATAAGTTGTTTTTGAATTGATCCGTATTCGATTTGATGTATTTTACTGCTACATTAATTGCAAGATATGCATTTTAACATATTTTAAAAAATATATTAAAACAATCTATAATTTTATCTCTCACTTTTTCGAAGAATTGAAAATATGGAGATTTTTGAATAATTTTCTGTGAATAACAATCAACTCTAAATTACAATACAGACTCATTACAACAAGCCTCATAGTTTTTGTTAAATAAAAGAAACATTTGCAAAATGTATACCTTCATGGGTTGAATTTTATACAGATCCATGACTACTTTGATTGTTTTTTTATTTTATTTAATAATAGAGTAGTGACCTATCCGTAAAATTCCTATACTTCTTCATTAAACCTTTAGTACTGTAAAAAAATATAGATTTCATAATGAAAAAAAAACTGGTAATGCCTGAAAGCCTTTATTGATTGTTTAAATTAAAATTGATTCTTGCATTTGTAATCAATTAGTTTACTTATACTAATCATTCAATAATAATCTGCAAAAAGTAAACCATTTAGTCATAGTGAGTCTCATGCTAGTATTCGCATTGTATACACGATAGTTCAATTATTCGTGGATCTGCAGACATGCCATAATCGTTGTATGGCATACAGGACATTTTGTCATACCATGTCCACATGCTAAACAAGTGACAAAATGTGCACAAGGCACAAAGGCGACTGCTCGATAACTTTTCATACAATCTATGCAAATATTGATTGTTGGTATCATCTCTTCGTATTCGAATGTATCAGTATCAATACACTCGGAAGTATTAACAGGCGTTGATTCATAATTATTTTGTTTAATGTTTTCCATGAAATCAAATTATTGCTTGATAATATCGATATTTATCTAGGTAGCGAAAATTTTCATGAACAAAGGCGAACGATAAAGTGAGTAATTATTTCTTACCAAATATCTGGTGTATCCTATGAGAGACAAAAAGTAATATGTCAGTATTTGTGCGCAAAAATATCTCTCAGTTTTTCTACCTAGTAAGAAAAAAGCTGCTTGGTTTTTTCTCAGTTTACTTACGGAAAGAATTACTGGGTTTTTTCCATGCTTACTTCGAAAAAAAAATTGCTTGGTTTTTTCCCAGTTTACTTATGGAAAAAATTACTGGGTTTTTTTCGTGCTTACTTGAAAAAAAATTGCTTGGTTTTTTCCTTGTTTCCTTGGAAAAAACCAGGGCGGCTCCTTGGCATAAATATAGCAACTGTCAAACATACATTCTTTGCATAAATGATCTTCATATTTACCACGTGACAACATGTAAAGGTACGTTTCTCTCGCCTTTTTCTTTCTAGTTTTAGAATGATTCATTAAGATTCGTATTTCAATTTTATGTAACCTACCATTATGATAAGTAAAAAAAAGGAGATAGTCTCATCCCTTTCTAATCTATTTATATAACAATTAGCGAGTTCCTGTGCACATTTCAGTCATTTATTTTAATCAACGAAAAAAAGTTTTTTCAGACGGTGAGCAAATAGCTCAAGATATGATTGAAGCTCTTACATCTACTATTTCAATACAAACTATATTGGAGCATAGATGTGTGTAGATGCTTTCGGGTGTCGAGTAAGTGTTGCATACAAGTGTATCGTGTGTCACTTCATGATATCCAATGCAATTACAAACGCATCCTTTCATATACTGAATCATATCAACATATATTCGTGATACAAGCATCCTCATTGAAACACATCTCTCACACTACGTCTACATCCAACACATGTACTTCAAACCCTAGAATAGCTCTTACCTCCCCACATGCTACATGTAGTCACATCATGACCTTTAACTTTTAATCCAGCTTCAGACAGATACGTGACATGATATATATGTATAGACAGATTCTTTGTTTACAAAGAACCTCAATCTTGAAATTTATTTATAGTATAGAAGTGTAGAATAAATAATATACTATACAAAAGTAATGATGAAAAAAATATTTACTCATCTACCACCTTATGAATACATGCTAGAGAAAAATACTTTTTTATTAGTTAATAGGATTTTTTTGTTAAATTATGTATTTATTCATATTTGTCACATATATATATATAAATAAATGAGTAGACTAATAGGGAAAAATTTGAATAACAAACTTGTAATGTTTTTCTGAACTCGTCAAAAACATCTTGTTTAAAGATGATAGTTAATTATAATCGGCTACCATTTTAATTGGTGAAAGAAATTATCGGAAACATCTTCATTTTAATCACAGTACCCTAAAGCAGTACTTTGTTTATAAATCATATCAATGAGTGTTCAGATGTGACTAAAGTAAAGATGTGCCAATTATCGTCCCAACTTGTTTTTAGAATAGAATTAACGGAATTCATATTTCCGATAATTAATGTTGCATGATAATTATGTTATTCTCCTTTTTCAGGTTCTTTTTTATACTTCCTACAACATCAAACAAGTATCATTGAAACATTGCTTTTACTGTAATATAGCTTGTTTTATTTCAACTTTAAAAAATGTATGAGAAAATAAACGAACAAAGATCATGGCTAATAAGTCAGTGTTGGGCCGAGAACAATAGCGGCTGGGATGACTTTGATGGCAAGCCAATCAGTTTGGAGGGAACAAAAGAAAATTTGTTTTTTTCTCATAGATCATCTAATCGGTTTGTTATCAAAGTTAATCGAATTGTTAGTGTTCTCGATCTTATATTGGACAATAGTGAGTTTTGAGTCAGCGGCCATAGTCAGAATGATTTCTACTCGTCAGGAGTCAAACGGAAATTGACTCCTGACATTTGAATTGCCTATTAGGAAAACAAAAAACTCAATTTAGAGAGGGCATTGATTCTGTCGCTAAACCAACTATCTCCTTCCAGAATAAAAGAGTATTATGTTTTATATCTCAAGATACTGTTAATGAAATTATGCAAAAAAAAAATTGGTGTTCGAAACATTACCATAACGAAAGAAACACTAATACTTGATATAATTATAAATGTCTTCTACACCGTGAGCAAAGAAAAAAAAACACAATTTAATATAATATGAACATTTTTCATGCATTGAATTTCTTTTGCATTTGTTTTTCTATATTGTTTAATTATCTAACATCGAAGATAAAATTCAGATATTTACATATTTTTCATCAAACTTCAGCATCATTACGTACACTAATGGAAGAACTTGGCACTCATCTTGCAAGTCGTATGCTTGCTGCAGGTTTTACATATATCATTAATGAAGGTATCGCTCGTTGCAGTGACTGTGGTCTAGAAGTTTCTCATTGGAAAGAGGATATGGATCCATTTGCTGTTCATTCAGAACGAAATCCTGATTGTCCATTCATTCGTTCTATGAATTTTTCTTCATCAAGAACTGTTCGTCGACGATCGACATTATCAAATGAACAAGAAAATTTTTCTAAGCGTCAAAAAATTGATTTAGAATCTCTGTCAAATATTGCATTTGAAACTAATTTAGTTCAACAAGTGCGAAGACGTACCTTTTCTCATTGGCCACATTCTACTATTCCATCAAGTGTACAAATGATTGAAGCTGGATTTTTTCACTGTAATATTAACGATCGAGTAATATGCATTTATTGTAATCTTATTTGTGAACAATGGATACCACACACAGATGATCCATATGAAATACATAAAGCACTTTCACCTGCTTGTATGTATGTCAAATCTAAATTGATACGCCCTGTAGATTCATCTATTATTATTGTCAATAAAAGTTTAACGGGAACTACATCAGGCAATCATTCACCAACATCAATTAATTATAGTCTATTACGATCTAATGATATTATGTTTACAGCTTCATGTAATCCTGCTTATTCAGAAATACCAAAACGCCATGCATCATTCGTCACATGGCCAAATGAAAATTTACCATTAGTCGATGATTTAGTTCGAGCAGGATTTTTTTATACAGGTACAAATAACATTGTTACTTGCTTTTATTGTAACGGATCATTACAAAACTGGAGTTCAAATGATAATCCAATGATTGAACATGCTCGTTGGTTTCCACATTGTTCATATGCTAAACAAATATGTGGTAGTGATTTATATTGTAAAATTCAAGAATCTAAACTAGTAAAACAAGGTATGTTTCGAAAATTAGAAAATTTTAAGATACAATTTAGTATCTTTTCTTCTCTAGAACATGCCGGAATCAATGAACTACAAGAAAACACAGATTCTCCTAACTTGTCAAATACTAATGTAACTTCATATAGCCAACAATTATTGATACCCAATGAAAGTATATTATCCAGGTTTGTTACTGCTCGATTAGATTTACCCATGTCACAGGATTTGTTGAATCAAAATTTCAAAATATTTATTATTAAACAATGTTGGGAAGATCAATTAAGAATAAAACGTGAGTTAATAAACAGAATATTATCTTTCGAGTATTTTTTTCAATATTTTTCATAGACGAGGATTTTGTATCTAAGTATGATTTGTTTATTGCTTGTGTAATTCTTCAAAAACAAATTGAACATATTAATGGTGGAAAAGAGAATATCGTCATACCGAGCATAAAAATGCAACAAATCAAAACACAAACAGAAAAAACCGGTAAATATTTTTCTAATCATACTTATAATAATGGAAGATGTCTATATTATCTTAGCTGAATCTCACATTCATAGTGTCGATATACTTTTAATCACTTATTCTATTGTATAATTTTCAGTTTTAAATAGAAAGGAATTGTTAGCGAAACCGTAAATTAATTTCGCATACAACTCTGTGGTTTTAAGTAATATTTATTGTTCTAATTCTAATTATCTCGCTATCTTTATAAGTTTCATGTAGATGTTGAAAAGTAGTTTAATGCCTTTTATAGAAAGGCCGTAATTGAAAACAATTCTGCCACGGTTGTTATATCATACACTAAATTGTAAAGTTAGAACATATCGTTTACATATTTGTCTTCTTGCAGTTCTCCTTGCGAGCAATCATTATAATACAATGGAAAATGTTTTTTAAAGTGATATTTGTAAGAAAAAAAGAGTTAAATAAATCGAAAAAGAATTATTTTATTTCAAAATTCTTGCCGTTATCCTTACTTGATGGTTTTCGTCTATTCTAAAAGGTACTTATAGGTTATAGTTGAACTATCTAACTGTTCGGCTGTCTTTGCGATATGAGAACGCAAACAGAAATATATTTTGTCTGAAGTCTATTTCTAAAAAACACTAAATAACTATCTAATACTTTTAAATACGACTAATCACAATAGAATGACAACACTTACGACAAAATGCAATTTTCTCAGCAAATTCTTGTTGCTTAAGGTTGAAAATCATAGAGTAGGCCAAGTGATAAAAGACATATCAACAATACAAAGATGAGTTCAAACGATGATAGTATAAAAAATAAATAGAAAAAGTAAAATCTGCCGTTTAATTTGGTTGAACGGGAACATATACTTACATCTTTGACAAGTAAACTACTTTATTATTATTTTTGAATAGTTGATGTGGTCGATTTTACAGAAGATATTGAAAAAACAATTGAACGTGAGCAATCATTCAATCGTTGGCCTCATTCGTCACCATCTCGACTCAACATGATGGCTGCTGGTTGGCGTTTGGATAGAACAAAAGCGAGAGATTACACTAATTGTTTATACTGTGGCGTAGAACATAATAATTGGAACTATGATGATAATCCTAGGAATATTCATCAGCAATTATCGCAAAATTGTTCTTTTCTTTGTTCATCACATCCAATGCAATTAAGTTCGGTCTCCATCAAACCTTTACATGAAGTATTTACAAGAGAAAAAATAGCTAATGACATAGTTCAACCAACTTCATCGTTTATATTGCATTCTAAATCACCTTATAGTCGTCCACCAGATCGAGAAGCATCATTTATTAATTTTCCTAGTGGATGCCCAACAAATATTGAAGCATTAGTGAAATCTGGTTTTTATTATTTGCAAACAAGTACTTGGCTTCGATGCTATCATTGCCGAGGTCTAGTTAATGATTTTCATCAGTATTCATCGAATGAGATTAATATTAAACATCGCCATCGATTTCCTAATTGTCGTTTTGCTCAATTGCTATCTGAAGAAAATGAAACAAGATCTGCAAGTACTTTTCATCAATATATTTATTAACAGATTATTCATTATAATTTATAATTTCTTCTTTTATTATTGTTTAGATAGGGCTAATGTTTGTCAATGGTGTTTTGTGAATGTCAAAGAAATTGTAGCATATCCTTGTCTGCATTTGACTATTTGTAATTCATGCAGTCAAATAATACATACATGTCCTATTTGTTCCAAAAAATCAGAAGCGTTTTTTAAATTGTTCCTGTAGACACTACAATATGCAAAAATGTATTGTTATTTTTTAATAGTCAGTCTTTATGATAATTGTAACTGTTTTATGTATTATGAAAAACTTTTGTGTCAAATGGTTTTTGTCTTTTATAATAAAATGTACATATTTGTAAACATTAAAACACCGATTCGTTCTATATGTCTCTATGTAAAATTAAAGAAAAACCGATCAAGATATTAACACTCATATTCATATAATCATACTCAATTGATTGTATTTTTTTATTGAACTATTGATAATTACTTGTAATGATATACTACAATATAATAACTTTTCCGATAAAATACACATTATTAAGAATGTTATTTCATCGCGAAGAAATGTTTGACAAGTTTTTATCAATAACAAGGATATTACACATCAGTGTGAAAATATTATTTGGATGTCATCTAGCAATTTAAATAGATAAGAGATCCTTATATTTAAGAAAAAAATTTTTTTCTTGGAAATCAACTTGTAATAAATCTATAACTGCTGGTTTGATGATAATTTACGTCACTTATTACATTGTTTAGGTTGTAAATAAAGTGACATTGTTTTGCTAATTGATGAATTAAATGTAATAGATAGTAATTTTCTTGAATGAATGAATATTTTATTAGCTAATGGTGAAGAAACATATTTATTCAAATGTGATGAATATTTATCATTAATAAGTTTACGTAAAGAAGATGTTCAAAGACCAAGTTTTAGTTATGTTCAAGATTTTAATGATGAATAGTATAAATGGTTTATTCCTATAATTTATTCAATTTGAATTGTAGGTGATTTATGTGATCGAGCATCAATTAATCTTTGTGTATTTGATTTGTTTAGGAATTAGTCTTTTAACGTATCTTATCATATTGCTAATGAATTAACTCAAAATATGTTGATATGCTAAAAGCTGATGTAATTCTTCTTTTTTTTGTCTTCTAAAACCAAATATTTTATCATTTGTTTTCCTATGTTGCTCCGAAATCATTAACTTGTCTAGTTACTAGTTTGCCAAAAGCAACCAACCCATCGTAATGTTATTCATACTTCATTTGCTTTTGTTCATCAATCATTACATAAATTAAATCATATATTACATTAGAAAAAAGTTTAACATATAAGACAATTATTATTACCCAAAGTCAGGTTTTGCATGCAATGCGGCATTTTATAAAAATATTTTATCGAAATATTTTTTTGCTTCAAATCATATTTTAATATTTTTAATTTAGAATAACAGCAGAAGAGCGAACTAAAATTGAAGGAACTTAAATGACTATTCTTGAAAAATTTATGAAACTGTTATTCAACTTAAACAACTACAAATATCATTAGCACAAAAACGAAGAGAATTAAACGCTAAAAATGAAGACGCTAAAAAGAAATTAATTAATTTACAAGAATTACAAATATCTTTTAACTGAACGTATCTTATGATAAGTTCCTTTAGGCATTAATCAAATAGTTTTACTGTTTCTTTTTCTAATCACAGCAATAAGAAGAAATAGTTGAAAAACGAAAAATAATTTTGAAAATTTTGGATAAAGTTGAATTAGAGTGTGTGTGGGTGTCGTCGATAGTCTCGGTATGGTGTAGAGTGCCGATGTGGTTGAGTAGAATGGATAGCTGTACGTGTGAGTGTGAAGTAGGCGTGGATCTTTTCTTCCGTGACACCTACATCCATATCCATACCCCCAGAAATCCGATCGTATCAAAAACAGTGTGTACGTATACTTTGCTTTGAAATGAGATTAACTGTTGATTATATCAGAAAGGTGACTGTGACTGTTTCATATGCCTTAGTAATCAGAACATTTAGAGAGGATCGAGAAGAGCATCAAATAATATGCCAATTAAAAGTAAACCGATAGAAACTACTATAGTAATGGGTAAAGTTATCAAGATGACCCTCATATCTTTAGATTGATTGTTTTTTTTAGTTCTTTACACTTCTCTATTCGAAAAATGAATGCCTCATAACTGATTCCTAGAGTTTGTTTTCCATCTTTGTTCAAAGATATATTTTGAGAATAAACGCATTGATAACTAATTACCCTCTTTTTTCATTCGAAACATTGTAAATATTTCAATCTTCATCCTTTCATTTATCTAGTTTTGTTCAGAATTAAATACTAAATCTGATGTTAGTGAACTCGCACAACCCTTTACCATGCAATGTGAAATGAACAAAGCCAATGTAGTTGACACTAAATTAAAACTTATACACAAGTAATCTGCCATAATGGTCGAAGACCGATTGGAGTAACATATAGTTAGCTGGAGGATGTGGATACAGATATGAACGGAAACGAGATTCATAGTCACATCCACACCCAGTAATCATGTTTTATCAAACACAAATTTGGAAAAGTGTTCAGCTATTGAACATATTCTATTGTACAATTAATAAGACAATACTTGAGAAAGCCTTTTCCGGCAATGATTCTAAAATCTCACCCGATGAACCAGTGAAATTTGTTGATGGATCTTGTTCAGACATGATCATTTTCCTAAGATGTACATCAAAAATTTTATACTGATGATGCTCGATTTAAATTCATTATCATGGATACGTATGACCCCTCGATTGGGCACTATGCAAAGTTTTTATTTCACTTATTTATGGTCGTTGTTTCCATTTTCATGCTTATTCGCACTAATGCCGATCTTGTTCTTATTATCATAATACAGAAGTCAAATTTTTATTTATTGTACTTCAACCAATGTCTATGGTACAAATATGATAAATAGTAGACCTTGATTGCGAACGATTAGGATTAACAAGGCTTAGGGTACTAATCACAGAATAAAAACCATTCGACAAACGAATAGTAATCATTTATTATTAGTATACTTCAAGTATTTGAGAGCATGTTGAGAAATGTTAGATAAATCAAAGCCAGAATAAAAGAAAAAGAGCTACGAAAAAAAACCCATGCCTTTGGGCGTAGACAAATAGAAGCAATGCTATTGAATAAAAAATAGAATTATATACGAAGTCTATTCATTCACTTTGATGTGCATGTGAGAATAAAGCATTATCATGCTTGTACTCGTTCTTGCTATCGCCTTTCTGCTTACTAATTGTGCTCATGCATATTACAAGTGTGACTGTTACTGTCCGTCACGAACAGAGTATGTTGGATCGGCATTATCATTTACATGTTCTTCATCGGCTTGTTCAACTGCTTGCTTAGGCAATTTTCGGCATTCGACTATGTGTTTGTCACCATTAACGACTTTCGGGTTAGGATAAATCAAACGCAAAAATTTCAAATTGAAAATGTTGGATGTATATATCTCTATATTCTCTTTTTTCAGGGCCTGTCGAAAAATGTTTAAACGAAGCAAGGCGCCTTGATAATTGTCAAAAATTCTTGTCTCAATGTCTTCTATTTTATGACTTAACCAAGAGAACATCAAATATATATATGTGATCATTATAAATTCTGTCTAATTTTTTTGTATTGATTAATCTGTTACATTTTTAGTGTTGATTATAGATTTTATGATTGAACAAATATAGTATACTGACTATGGGCTTAATTTATAATCATGTATTTGATACAAATACGACTCGAATTAGTTTTATATTTTTCACGAATGATGACAAAACTTTTATAGGAAACACTGCTGAGAAAGAATAAATAACACAGCCCATTTTATGATTTTTTTTCCAATAAAAGAACACGACCTATGAATGATCAGATGCTTTTCGTTAATAGTTTTTCCCTGTATAAAAAATGTATTGAACCAAGTTGTTTAACCTTTTCGCGGAAAAAAAACATTAGATGTTATTCAAGAATAAATGAGAATTTTAATTGATTGAAATGCTCGATGTTTTTCGGCGTCAGTCAATCTTGCCATTTTAAAGACTAAATTTCTTAATATTATACTATTATCGATTACTAGTGATTATTGTTTTTACTATTAAAATGGATTCATTACTAGCCATGAAAATATCATTGCAAGTTTTCTCTTCACTTCTAGATCAATGAATGAGTTCACCTGATGTGGTTCTACCAACATTCGACTAATAATATCAGTAAATGCGTTTACTAGGGTACATGTATTCAAGGCTGTGACAGAATAGTTGTCAAATATGAATGAGTGCATTTTTACATAATATCGAGGACAACAGAAATTAGATACTTGCTTCGTCTTCGAAGGGTAGAGATAGGTAGTTGAGACTACTTTAATGTAACACATTGTATTTAAAAGGACGAAAGGGAGGAATACGGCCGTTTTTTTCTTTCCGTCAAGTATTTATTTATTTTTTTTACTGTATTTAAATCAAATCAATGCACATGCATCATCACCAAGACGCTCTGAAAACTGCTTAGGATGTTCTAGCTCCTGGATATAACCAATCCAAAAGTGTTTCGTATCCCCACCAAGTTCGAGTCCAAAAGTTTTGAATCCTGCGAGTTTTACGACGACTCTCGATCAATATTTCTAGTCACATTCGTATTGCGATGTTCCCCCAATGTACTCCCTTTCTGGATGAATTCACGTATCACCCGCGCAAAAGCCTCAACTCTCAAGATTTGATACGTACAAGCTTGAAACATGAAGTCTTAGTTCGATTGAACCAAATTTTTGAGTTCTACATGTATGTTCAATTATGAGCATAATACATTTCATTTGCTAGAGGCTTTCTGCTTTCAATCCATATATTTGAAGTTTTTTATACACTCCACGTAGAGATTGACTCAGTTTATTATCGAGCATAAATCCTACTGTTTTATGAAACTTTAGGCCGAACGATCTATTGTCACTAATTTGTATGAAGTCTTTCGAATATTTTTCTGTTTTACCAAGGCACATGTTCATTCATTTGAATTTGTTTACTTGAGCAACCTCAGGTTAAGATAAAGATCTTGCGCAATAACAAAATCATGCTCAAGTAAGGTGTACAATCCTTCGGACAACAGTATCAAAAGACTCGCTTGCACGAAAGCGTCAGAACTTCCATGATATGGTTGTCAGCATTTGTCAATGTGGTATTACTTTACATGAGTATCGACTTTGTACTATCAAAACTAGAAAAAATCCACTACCGACAGTTCGCAACCTGCGCCATTCCATATGGTTCTACCAATAGTTTTTTCTCCACAAATGAAGACAGATGTTCTCAGGATGTGGGCATGAGTGTCTATATTTTACTCTCCCACATCCATATCCAAAGTAATGGATCGCAATAAATGCAATTTATTCATGATTATTATGTGAAAAAAAGAAGAGAAGATTACAAGTCCAACGTTTATGAATTATATTATTACAGACAAGGCAAGATCGCTCTTGGAAAGAGATCAGAAAAAATAAAGAACATATCGAGTTTTAACGTTGCATCACATTCGCCTTGAGCTGGTAAAACGTTGACTGTTTCAATTCGATCAAATATCAGTCTCAAACCTCCATATGTTTTAACTAGTTTATTCAATTCATTACCAAGTTGCATTCTATCTGTATTATTCTTCAATCTGAGAGATAATTCTTTCACATTTGGTGACATTATTAGCCATGTGATCAATGTTCTTGCATTTACTCCATCAAGATCACACAAGTTCATATTAAGATGCTTGACATTGGGTAGTAATGGAATTGTTCGTGAATTAAGTAACTAGAAAAGTAAAATAGCAAAAGAGTCTAAAAGCCAATATTTTTCCAACCACTATCACTAGGTGCAGCTCTGGACAACAGGTAGGTCTGACTCAGAATTATTCCGCTCAATCACTTAAGTTTCTACATCTGTACACATTCTTTAATCTTTCGATAGACGTCATACTTAACTTAAGTCTTTTGCATGTTTAACTTCTCGATGCTAAACGTTCTCATGCTTATCGTTTCGGTTTACATTTCAATCACTGCTAAGTTAGTTCGCTGTATTCTCTCTACTGTTGTCCCATTAAATAGTCAAAGATTTTTTCATTGTGTGATCGAGATGTCATCAAGACACAAAGTTGCAAAAGATTACTGTGACTATGATCATGAAATCCTTTTGCTAAGAATAGATAGTATTTTAAACTTTCAAGGAGCAATATTTAGCTCGATTAACTCCAAGATATATTTTTTTAGATGATTCAAATGTCACGAAAAAATTTCAGTCTTCTTAAAATCGTGATAGGTTTAAAATTCAATCAGCATTTTATAAAGAATAAAAATAGAAAAAAAACGGCGGAAATACTATCACAACTGTTCTTTGGAATTGAGTGTTTTTTTAAAATGAGAATAGTGTAAAGCATCCACAAGTTGTTTCGCTGTCAACCTTAAATACTCATCTCATAGATTAACTTTCTAGCTCATGAATATTTTCGATAATCAGAATTGAAAAACATGATGGAAATTTTATCTTTGATAAAATCTGAACCCTTCAATAATATCACAGCATTTTCGAAAATTCTTCCATGATATTGTATTGTCTTTTATACAACATATGTAATCAATGTAGATAGAAACGAACCTGTTCGAAAGAAAATATATTTGGGAATGCTAATTTCCAATGCGTAAAACTTAGTTCTTGATAGCATGCACGAAACATGTGGCCGATGAAATGCACGAAATCGAAGGTGATTGCTTCTTTTTGGCTGGTAACAAAATTGATTCTTCTTACTTTAGTAAAGTAAACTAGCCATGGATCAAGATTTCCCTTGTTTAGCGACCACTTCTTTAGATCAGTTGAGAATTTCAATGATACCGGATAAATACAGGGCATTGAACCTATAAAAATTTGACCATCAGAATCACGTTGAATAAGTACCGGCGGTTGGCGATCATTTAGCCACCAATCACTTTGAAATTGGTGCAATTGTTCAAGGATATTAATTTCTCTATTCGTATATTCAAAAAGGAAGATCAGCTTCTTAAGACGTTGACATGGTCGAAATAATGTTTCTAGACATCGTCCATCAAACATAAGTTGAGAAGTACGAGTAATCAAGGTGACATGTTCGAGAGATGATTGATAAGAAGTAATTAATTTCGCGATCGAATTAACATATGGATTGTCGACATCATTGACTTTAATATGTAATTGAGCTAGATGTGTGGGTTGTGGAATGAAAGATGAGAGAAAAGAAGAATTATTCCGATAATGTCTAAGTGTGAGAGACATAATCCTCAGATTGGTCAAATTGGGTGCGAGTGCACAAAGACTGAGCATATCTTGACTTGTACAATCTTCGACAGATAAGTGTACTATGGCTGGACACGGCAAACTATTGGCAACGTCGCGTGCCTAATAATTGATTTACATACTGAATAAAATTTCAAAAAGTACATAGATCTTACGCACTTGCTGATCTTCCGTTAACCAATAATTACTACTAAAAAGTGATAATTTATTTGCTTCATCAAGAGGTAACATTTTGCATAGTCGGAGTATATTCATACATGAAATAATGGCACCTATGGCTGAATGACGTTCAACATTCAATTCGACAGTGCAGGATGATGAATATTTGAGAATAATGGTACGTAAATTGAGAAATAAATATGTACATGAAAATATATTTGGTACCGATGTAGTTTCGAGAGAGATTGTTTCGATCACATTTTCGATATATGGCATTGAGTTAATCAACCATTTCCGTGCAATATTAGACGGAAAGCTGAAGTAACGAGCAGATTCTAGAACGATCGTATTGAATCGTCGATTGAGACCAAAAAATGCTTGAACAAAATCAGGTGAACTCAGATAAGAAATCAACGTGAATAGGAGCTCGTTTGGTAACATTTCAAGACAACTTTTCAATAAGAAAGAGGATAAAAAAATGCACGTTCACTGAATAGAAATATCAGCATTTGTTCTTACCTTACGGGAGCGATCGAATCGATTGGCTGTTTATCAAATGTTACTGTATTACTTTGAAATCTGTGATATTTTTCAGAGATTCTATCTGATGTAGTCTTAGGTAAAGTTGAAGAGCCGGTTGTTATAGGTGAACTAATGATCTGGTTGCTACTGTCTTCAAATTCGACTTTTAGCCGTTTGTTGACTGATTCATTATCATCTTTCAAAAAAGACCAATCAACTATATGTGATTAGAAAGTCAATTAAACATTGTACCTGGCTCGTTTCTGTTGTTTTTGCCTTGACTTTTCGTCATCTGATCATCGATTGGTTTCATCTTATCAAAATCTAAAACAAAAGTGGACCAGAAAATTGCATCGATTCGAAATATTTCGATCAGAGCTCGAACCGATGAGAATCTTTAACATACAATGAATTTATGTAATTCGAAGTCCTCTTTGTAAGATTCATGATTTTCAAGAAAGAAGAGTAATTGGAAGCTAGTCTTGTGCATTTTTCTAATGTGTCTGAAAGAACTGTTTGATTATCTATTTGATAGATTGTGTTGATACTCATTTCTTTCTGTGAAATCGTGAAGATCGTTGCCGGCAAACTTTGCGCCATAGTTTAGCAAGAGGATATATTTACTTTTTCAAAATTATAAGCAATGTTAAATCAGGTATTTAAGAATACAGGGTGGAAAGTATTTTCAACGCTGATTTAGTGTTACAGTTGTTGAATGCGTAAGCGAAAAGTATAGGTGTGAATGTAGGTGTGTTTCTGCCGGTATATGAGGGAAATGCTCACACCCACATTCAGAACTGAAACCAACTTCATCAGTACTTCATCTGGTCATTAGATCATTCGTCCTCAACAGTGCTTGTTGTATGCTCTAAAACATACTATTATACTAGCGAAACGTCTGGAAACTACCAGAGCATTTACTCGATATGTTCAACTTGTAGATGTTCTGCTTGGATGAAGGACTCTAAGATATTTAAGAATTTTATAGAAAACCTCTGTCATAGCCATGAAAAGTAGAGAAACATGAAAATCAAAATAACACTCAAACTGTTTCAAAGTATCTAGTGTGAAAATATCAGTTTTTAAATGGGTATATTCTACGTCACACTTTTGATTGAAAAGACAGAAAATGAATGGTAGCAACTATCAGTAAGAAAGCGTGACATAGTCAACAAAAATTTATCCTTTGATCATTAAGCTTTCAAACTTCTAGTTCGGAATTCAAAATGGTTAATACCTATCGGAGCAATAATGAAGAATCAAAATCCATAATCATTTATTTCAGTTGCAATGAATCTCAGCAACAGAACGTTTTACAGGAATATTTTAGGCAGAAAAATGTGTCTTACTCAAGATTTATCAAACTACACATAAACAAATACTCACACATTGGTTATTTACTATACGAGCACAAATGTAATATAGATAAATTAAAACAGAATAGTCAAATCAATTCATGATTATTTCGAAAGAGAATAACGAAAAATAGTAAACATTAATATGCTTTTAGTGATGAGAAATCACTGCTTTTCGAAAGATCTTACGAAACGTATCACGTAAATTCCGTTTTGTTGCACTAAGACACTTGTCTCGATAGGAAACAATTTTGACTTTATGAATTCGATCGAAAATCGGTCTCACGCGTTTGTCTTTTTTACGTAGTTCGATTAGTTGTCTAGCAAATGCCATTTTAACGGTCATGGGCATATAACCTAGATTCAACTCTCTCACATTCGGTGCTAACAGAAGCCATAGAGTCAGTGTTATTGAATCGAGACCAGCGTATTCATCTGATTCCAGATTGAAATGTTTTACATTTGGTAAAATTGGCAATATTGTTTTTGTGCTGATGAACTAAAAATCAATAGTCAATATCATCATCAAAGAAAATGAAGTCAAAACTCTAATTTTGATGTATTGTATAATGTGTCGCGTTATCAGTGACGTAAATCGTTATGATTTTTTTACTTTTTTTGAAGAAGAGTTCAAACACCCGATGGTTCCACCACTTAGAAGGTGTGTTTTTGTCTCTAACGGATTTCTCTAGATGCATCAGTTTCTTCTAAATAAACAGTCTTCAGGCTAGAAGAAGATACTGTCTCTTTTTAAATGACTCAATAGTAACGTCGTCGGATAGAGAACGATCAGAAAACTATAGAAAATGAGCATTTCTTCAAACTTGGAGCATTAAAGTGGTTTTTCAAAAACCAGTTAGCAAACTGGAAGAGGTGTACAATAACTGCAGCTAAAGCTTTGTCAAAAGTTCCGATTATAGAAGCATGAGAGTCAAAAGTGTCATTGCAGGTCGTTATGGGAAAATATTGAAAAAACTTTCACGCGATAACTTTTTTCATGCTTTTCACTGCGCCTCTAGTCGAACGGAAAGATACTACTTGTATGCTTTGAAATCTCTATCTTCTACAAATTTCGCCATGACTCTTTTTTTAAACAGGGTTGCTCTCTTTTTTTAGAAAAGTGTGTCAACTAAATTTTGCGTTTTCTTGTGGTTTCAATAGATAATTGATTCTCTAAGTTGTAAAAAGATGAAAATTTTAAGGGAAATATAACTCGACACATTTAACTGTAAACCAATAGAAAATAAAAAAGTGCCATTCTCACTCCTAGTGACGAAATGACAACTCTAATCATTAAAAGAGATATCTTTCGAATAGAAACGAACCTGTTCAAAAAGGTTGCGCGACGAGGCCAATTTCCAGTATTTGAAACTCAACTTTTGATCGTATGAATGAAAGACTTGATGGATAAAGCGTAACAAAGCAAGGGTCACTGGTTGCTCATTGTTATTTGCAAAACTGATTGATCGAATTTTCGTAAAGTACAAAAGCGGTGAATCAAGTTGTCCCTTATTTAATAGCCATCTACTCCAATCTGTCGGAAAGTCTAAAGATACATTTAAAGCACACGGCATAGAACCAATAAAGATTTTATTTTCATTGTCACGTAGAACAAGTACTGGCGATCGATCAACACCAAGCCACCAATTACTCTGAAACTGATGTAATAGCTGAATCCCATCAATTTCTTTATCCTCACAATTAATGGTAAATTTTAGTTTTCTCAAGCGTCGGCATTGTTGAAATATTGTTTCCAAACGACTTCCATCGATTACAAGATGATAAGTATGAATAATTAAAGTCACATGTTCAAGAGACAAATGATAATAACTAATTAATCTTGTAATAGAATTAAGACACCAATGATCGTCATCTTCATCGTTTTCCTCGCATACGATGTACAATCGAACTAGACGAGAGTTTTGTTGAACACGATTTAAGAGAGGTAGATAATTTGAGAAATCATCAATCGATTTTAGATCTTTAATTCTCAGACTGATTAAATTCGGAGCAAGAGCAGTAAGACAGAATATATCTTTAACTGTACACTCCTCGACAGATAAACGTACAATGGCGGGGCAGGGTAGAGTGTTGGAAATAATTTTCCTCTAAAAAATTTTCATGTACGAAAGATAAATATACTGAAATGTCTATCTTACGCACCTGTTCAACATCAGTCAAGTACAAGCGACCACTAAAAATAGATGATTCATCATCATCATCGTCATAGTCAGAAGAAGGCCAAATATCACATAATCGAAGTATATTCAATGTTGAAATAATAGCAGCCAGTACGGAAAAATTAGCGACGTGTAATTCAACTGTGAAAACATCCCAGCATTTTAAAATGACTGATTGTAGATTGAAAAACAAATGTGAACATGAGAAAATATTCGGTACTAATGTTATGTCGAGAGTCATCTTTTCAATGACATTCTCAACGAATGGCCGATGTTCGATTAACCAAATTGGGGATGTATCATTCGAAAATGTGAAATTACGCGATGACTTATGAACAAGCCAATCAAATCGTCGGTTGAGACAAGAAAATGCTTGAACAAGGTCTGTCGAACTCAGATAGGACATGATCGAAAACATCAAATCGTTTGGCAGCATTTCGAAAGAACTATTCAACAATGGCCTAAAACTAACGATTCGCCTGCTTACTGAATGTAATAAGCAAATCCTATAATTCTTACTTTCGAGAAACTTTGACAGCATCAACGTCAACGGCATTGTTTGTTATCGTCTCGACCGGTGTTGACAGACTGTTTTCGTGATAATCGGATTTTATTCGTTTGATGATTGTATCAAAATCATCATCTTTTTAATAGAAAGAGAGCACATCGAACTAAATCACTCGACTTAGTAACATACCTGAGTACAGTCTGACATGTTTGTCTTGAGCCAGTGACATCTGACTATGAGCGGAGCTCATCTCGTTAAAAAATCTAAAATAGGCATTTAATGATGAACTGAATTAAAAATCAGCTATTGCTTATTGTTCTTTTAAATTTGAAACATTAAATGAACGAATTCATAATAAAAATTTTACTCCAAAAACCCAATTTCAAAGTTGCATGAATCATTCCACACAGTGTTCTTCTCATAGAAAACATCACCCTATACAAGTCGACGAAAAGAGTATTGAGATTTGTCGACTGAGTAATCGAGCTTTTTACGTAACTTTTCGTTCTTCTTGTAATTGTGATGAACTCAATATTGAAATGAATGGGTGTTCTGTATGAGAAAGTTGGTAAAATATTAAAAGAAAAGATGTCTAACTTTCACGGTCACTATCCTGCATATTTTTAACGCGCTCTTTCACATTTTTGCTGCTGTGTTTTGTTCCTTGCGACACGTTTTTCCATCTTTTGATGTAATTGCATCAGAGGAAGAAAGAAACCATGTAAGTTACATGAGTCATTCGGAGACCAGAGAATAATCAGTAATAAAGGTGGTCCGTAAAGAGGGAGAAAAAACCTGAAAAAAAATATTTTATTTGTTGTGACTCTTCCCAAGATGAATCATTCGACCAATGCCTATCGATTATTCTGATGATTAGAAAAAAACACAAATTCGATTTAGATGTGTGAATGTGACTAAGCAAAAGATCTACACCCACACTCTAACTCTGATTCTTCTGACCATTACATTCAATATGGTGAGGTGAGCTCTTAGTATAGAATCTGACATGAAAGCGACTAAAACTCGATATCACTTAATCCGTATTGCCCGATCATGTGCACTGTCAACAGCGACTCCCAGTTAGACAAAGAAAAAAAAATGCGTAAAAAGAATGCTGTGTGTATAGATGAGGGTGGTGCAAATGTTCTTGGCTGTTTCGTCGAGAAAAAAATACACTCATTTTCACACCCCACCCATCAACAGCCAACTTGATTCTTTTTTGCACACATGGGTTCACTCAAGTATGGAAAAAAATCTTGTCTCACCGTTCTATTACTAGTCGTTATAGTTCGATAGAGCTTAGTGTGCTGATTGTGAGAATCAATTTTTTTTCTGAAGTAGACAGATAATAAAAAAGACTCGAAGCATTTTCGAGAAGTCCTAAGCCTAAACAACATTCGAATATATAAGAACTTCTACGATATTCCAATCTTTCTTGTATCCATAATTGCCGAATACCGTCTCGATTGAATCATATGTTTACAAGTAATGATTTTTTCAGTCCTATGAAGTTATTGTTTCTACGAGTGCATCAGCGTCATATTATTTACCAAATATGTAATTCTATGTGGTCTTTCTTATGGCACTATTTTGAACTTGAAATCCTATGTCTAGTAAAGCACTTTTTTCTAACCATTATTCTCGAAATCTATTTTATGTCATTTTTGATTGATATTCGACAATTTTCAAATAGAAGAAACCCTATTTTGGGTTAGGTGTGAGAATTTGAGTGCTCCCGAAATAAGTACCCACTCCCACATTCTCACATCTACATCCTCTGATACCGAAGATGTTCATTTCTTCATATTTTCTATTTATTTCTGCCATTGTATTTCTTTTTATTGTTTTTGTGGAAGTAATATAACGAAGATCATTTGAAGAGAAGTCTTTATTCATCTATCTCCAATATGTCTTTGCAATGGCTCGAGTACTGTGCCATGCCTCATCCAATGCTTGGACGATCTCGTCCGGTAGTGGTCCTTTTTGTAAATCCTTCAGATTTGACTTCAATTGTTCGACACTACTTGCTCCAATAACAATTCCGTCACCACCGAAAGGACGCAATTCGGAGTGATGCACAAGCCATCGAAACGCCGTCTCAGTGATAGTTAGACCATGGTTTTCTATTATTGGTGTAAGACGATTAATGGCATTGAGATAAACATCATTAAAATATCGGTCACGGTAAAGCTTCCCACTTGTGTTTCCTGCGGCATCGGAGAATCGACCTTCGTTCGGAATTTCTAGCGACGATCTGTATCGTCCAGAGAGAATACCTCCAGCTAAGGGATTGTAGACGACTATGTCGATTCCATAATGTCGACAGCAGGGCATGAGTTCCTCTTCCAAGGCACGTGTAAGAGCATTGTACATGCCCTGATAAACTCTTGGACGGATCCATTGGTTGGAAATACAGATTTGCGCAATTTGTGCTACTTCCCAAGCCGCATAGTTGCTCAGCCCGAATATCTTAAATTTTCCTTCTTCGTGCAGTTTATTTATTTCCTCAAGAGTTTCTTCGTACGGAACACTTCGATCGGGTGCATGAAGGTAGAAGATTTCGACGGTCTGTTGACCCAGTTCTTTAAGACTTGTTTCGAATGTCTGACGTAGCTTCTCTGGTTTATGCATACCCGCTTCCACGGGATACACTTTTGTAGCCACGGTGAATCCTTCGTTGAGCACACCCGTCTCTCGTGTAAAAGCTTCTTGTTTGCCATCATTGTATATTCGAGCAGTATCCAGTTCAGTATAACCATATGATTGTAAAACCTTAAACATTTCTTTTGTTCCATCCACAGTCGTGACTCTGGCAATATTTGTCCCTGGAGGACCCATTGTTGCACAGCCCAGAATAACTCTTGGAATCTTGTTACTTGTCATCTAGTAATAATACTTTAGGGTTAACAATTTGTGTAAAATTGAATATAAATATATTATTTGCCTTTTTTGTTTTGCTTTTTTTTCACTCACGTTGAGGCTTCGCAACTTTCACACCACACCATATATTTTCTTATCTTTTCTCCTTCTTTCTGTGTGTCATAGTTTATCCACGTGGATGTTTTAATGAAGGCAGCTAAGAAAAAAAGAAACATACAAAGAATCATGTGCGTACGAAAGTTTATTTATTGTACTTGATAAAAAATACAGAAAATCAACAAGTATCAAGAAAGAACTTCACATTGTGAATTTTTGATAGATTTTATAGTGGATACATTTAAATACTCTAAATCTTACAAAGCATCTATCAAGTTGATAATTAGAAGACAAATATTTTTGTTCCTAATTTTCACTTTTAATCACGTTTTAAACAGATTCATGTGTCTAAATTCAGGCATTCAAGTCTATTCTGTACAAATATAAATTTGGTTCACGCTGGTAGATAGATCAATTCCAATGGGCAAAGAAAAAGTGAGAGTACAATTCGAACTAGAAAAATTGTGGTTATGATTTTCAGCAGTACTCTATTGTACATATATCCTACATTTTTATGTAGTGTTTAGGCATATTTAGTACTAGACAAACAATTTCAGATTTTAATGTCTTACGAATCGTTATATTTTTTTATTTTGTTTTGATAATGTATGAAGATAATTAATCAAATAACATTGTTTCTTATTTTCAAATACTCTTATTCAATGATAAAGTGTGGTGAGAGTTGAAGATATATTTTTATTTGGTTTTTTTCTTCTTGTTAAATATATCCTTAACCAAATATTCTTGTATGTATTAAATCATGTTCCATAACAGAACACGAAATTTTATTTGCTATTTTATTAGGGCATTATCTAAAACTATCGAATCCAAATGTTTAACTCAGTTGGAAGCTTTTAGAAAAATTACTCATTCTACATTCACAACTACAACCATCGGATGAAGCGCTTTTTTTAATTGTACTAACTCATACAAATATGAACCTAATAACTATATCGGTTGTCTCACTAACAGAAGACAAAAGAGTATTTACAAGTATTTTTTATTGTCTTTCTCCATTGATTTTACCAGTCATTCAAGATATTCCGCATCTTCATTCGATCGATTTATTAAATTTCTATATTTTATATTTCTATATTGAAATCAATCAAAGGAATAATCTATAGATCCAATATTCTTTTTATTTTTATTTTTGTACTCGTCAAAAACAATGAGAGCATTGGATATTAAAAACAAATATAACGGAATTATGGTTGTTGACGGTGGCTGTATTTTCCATCTATTGAATCGAATGAGCGAGTGCATAAACAACGAAGATCGTATTCAGCTCTTTTTCTGCAAATAAAAATCATAAGTAAGGTTGAGAATTAGTCATTTACTAATGCATCGATTCTATTACTTGACAACTATACTTTTCATTTTCATTCAATCGTTCGGCAACACGATAGGTATTACTAAAACATGATACTCTTTATCCTCTGAATCCTTGACTTTGTTGCTTCCAAAAAGATTCTTTCCATCACTGTAGACGTCATATGCAATAATTCATTGTTGGCCTCCTGTTCTAACCTGACAATGAATAGATTCACTTGCAACGACTCTGTATGATATTTATTTAGTAAGCGAATATATCGATTCTCTCTCTAAATTGTTTTACCAACGAAACCCATAGTGTTACTAATCAAATATTCATTAATCTAGCATACCTCTATTTAGTTTGGTACTCCTTGGAAACGATTTTGAATAGTACAGGTTGTGAGTGTCATCATGTTTTTTATCACTTTTATCTATTCGATGGGAAAGTAGTTATATGAATATTTGGATGAAAACAAGATGCACACACGTACCTTTTTCGACCAAGTCAAGAAAAAAGAACGTACAGGAGAAGAAAACTTGAGACAATCGAACAGAAAGTTCTAGAATGAAAAGAAGAAAGATTTGTTCAGGAAGTTATGTAACAAGAGAGCTGTATTACCACGGAATTCACTATCACTCAATGGCGTAATGAGTCAAAGTGGGACGTGAGTGTGGACCTTTTTTTTCAGCCACGCACATTCCAAGCATACCAAGACGATAAATGATCGTGATGTTAAAAGAAAAATATAGTTACACAAGTAAAATCTATTTTAAATAGTTGAGTTTCGACTAGGTGTTGATATTTAATTCTTTAAAAGCTCGTCTTTCGTTCATTTGCATATTTTACACTGAAGTTCTTGTTTGTAGTATAATTTGGATTCTCATATTTGAACTCAAAATATGCAACCCATGTTTGTAAGAGATCAGGTATTTTGCGTTGCATTGTAATCAACAAGAACTTTAAAAAAAACAACAAACGAAAACTTTTAAGTGGGAAGCTCAAATAAGAAAAACGTATGTTACTACCTAAGTATTTTGTGTAGCCTTTTTTCTCTGCTCCAATAACTACATCAATTTATAAAAAAAACAAAAAAAAAAGAAAACTTAAGTTACTCCGCGGCGGGGAATCGAACCCCGGTTTCCCGCGTGACAGGCGGGGATACTAACCACTATACTACCGCGGACATTCTTTTTTCTCATGAACTGAACTACACAATACAAACTTCGTTCATCAATAAAGTAATCAAATTTCAACATTCAAGCGAAATGAAAGAAGGATTCTGATAGAATATGCTTATTATGATTTGGATGAGAGAAAAACATTCTCCTTTATAAACATGCAAAGGAAAGGAATAAAAACCTCGCACAAATAATCATTTATGTGACAGCTGACTGTTTGTTTTTTGCTGTTCTGCATGCAAACAGATATTGCATCAGAATAAAAATATAACAACTTCGCAGCAGGGAATCGAACCCTGCTCTTCGGTTCGACAAACCGATATACTCACACCATTATACTACTGCAGACAGTTATTTCGTTGGATTAATGCCTGTATTCTTACATTAATACAATAACAATCATTTTCCAGCAGCAAAATTTTCTCAAACAGTATCAATATTAAAGTTCCTATTGACGTAAAAGCCTATTTAAAACATCTTATAATCTTTGTTAGAATTGTCAATCCTGCTCAAGTAGATGATGTATAGATACTCCAAACTAATCAAATTCTCATATTCTTTGTAAGGGCGTGGATGTGAATTTGTGTCTTTTCTCTTGGCAATAGTAAAAGATCAATCTCTGCTAAATTATAGTAGCAAAACGTTGGCGATAATATGATGGCAAGCAACACAAAAAGTGTGTGGATGAAGGTAAAACCCGCATCTACACCCACACCCACACCATATTGAACTTAAATGATCATCTCAATAAATAGGATTTTTTCCTCTTGTTGATGAACTTTTCGAAATTATTCTTTAACGATTTAATCTTCAAAGTAACTATTTGTGAATCGAATGCCATAGATTTCAAAAATGTTAGATTATTTAGCAGAGTTTATTCCATTTAATATATTATTTCGAGCAACACATAAATCTAGAGTTTGTATACTTATGTTAGTCTCTTTTTTCACTTTTCTTGTGATTTGGTATGAGGTGACGGGCTCATCAATCTTTTTTTTATTCCATTACCTTATCTCAGATTATAGTCTACTCCCGTACATAATACTTCAGTTTATCAAATAATTATTTTATTAGATCAAGCACAATATAGTGAAAAGATCTTATTATGATAAAAATTTATATTTTAATGTTAAATCTTGATAAAAAACAAGATTAATCTTTATAAAATTTCATCAGTCACTTAGCATTTTGTTTTACTCATTCAACAATATATAAGTGACATGGTTGCTTATATTGCATTCATACGTTCTAAAGCGTCTTTGTTTTCTACATAACATCTCGATGATTTGGTATTCAAAGATACGTCAAGATTGAACTGCTTAGAAACGAATAGATCGGGATCAAGTCAGCTAGCAGCGATTGGCTTTCAATACCTCGTCATTTCATGCTTCAAAAAGGAGGAGAAAACATAAGATTGTTACCTAATTTAATTTAATTCAAAAGTAACAACTATTCATTTTTTTATGAAAAGCAATAAGAAAGATGAAAATTGGGTGTGAGTGTGACTCTTCACTTCACTTCAATTCACACCCAAACCCCATTTGCAACCACCCATACCCACACACGAAATGGAAAAGAAGGAAACGAGAAGAAGTAAAGAAAACTATGTTATGCACTGCACTCTGCGTATCGACCTTGAATAACGAAGTCGAGAGTATTAAATAAGACTCGACAGATTTTATTCCTTAACATTTTTCGTTGTTTGTTATGCCATCCATTCATTAACTAGATGTTCTATCATGACCATGTGCGCATCAATTACTTAATAGATGGAAATCTTCATTACATTCGTATGTGGCTGATGAAAGCAGACTCCTGAGCGCCTCCTTAGATAAAGTCGAAAAGTATTTTGATAATTATATCGATATTGTCCTTTTTGGAGTTTATTGGATCGGTTGTAGCTTCGAAATTTACTCTTATGTCATTTCGCAAGATTAGTGTTTTTCTGCCTTCTGATAGCATCTTGTAGAGATATTGTTACTCTAATTTAATTATTCTTAGGAAAAATTTTATTAAAATAACTTGAAAGGCAACAGACATATGATTGTCTCTATGCTTTGATATTATATGTGCTGTACGTATAGAATTTAGTGTTCTTCATTGAAATCTAATTCTTGCTTCATGTTGATTAAGTAGAAAGTTGGTTGGTATTCTTCTTCTTGATATTATTAGCCACCTAAAATAAAGTGAAAATATGTACTGTCATGTTTAATAGTAAACACAAAGAATAAATATGATATAACCGCATACGAAGTTCTTTAAAAGCTCTAGAGGGTGCCCAAGAAGTCACTACTCAAAACAATGAAGTATCTGTGTGAAATTCGGACAAAATAATTTCAATCTATTAGTACTGATAGAGTAGTGTATATATATCATATTGATACAAAAAGTATCAGAACTGACTTGGCTATACAAAAACAGCCCTTCACGAGTAATGGAAAAATACTGTATTTGTCCTCTCAAACAAAGGTTTTGAAAAACCTGTCATATTTTCGATGAAACCTCCATGCATTAATATGGTTTAGTCTTCAGTTTAAGCTACAGATACAACTCCCTGGTCATAATAAACTAAATACTATATGTTTTCAAGTATTTCTTGCTACTATTGTTGGTGCGGTTCATATATATATATAATATATCATAGATAGATGTTCAACTACTCAAATCACCTTGAAAGTTTTAGTACAATTGAGTGGGGACTTGTCGTGAAAATTATAAATATGTTTGATGTACTCATGTACCACTGGAACCAAAGCGTAATGATTAATTTATTTTTCTGTCATTTTAAATTTCATTTTAAATTTCAAGTGATAGTTAGTTGACTAGTATCTTCGACTTTAGAAAGAAATATCTTAAGATGCCTCCTTCTGTAGTCGAGTATATTATGTAATCAACGATCACTTGAGATTCCAAATGGAATTTAAAATGATAGGCAAAATCAAATTCTGAGATCCTGAAGTCAATTATTTTCTGTCTGTCACTCAGTGTTTTTGAGGTAGGCTGGAGAGCAGAAGGAAACAGTGGTTTAATTTTCTCGCCATATAATTACAAATTCCTCAACAATCACATTGCCTAATAACAGGTTTCAACGTTCTGGACGTTATTGCGATTTGTCAGTTTTCAACTGCTGAAGTTTTTCCGGCTATCAGACTATAAAGAATTAATTGAACTTAGTATTCATATAATTCAAATGAAATTGGAAAGTCTAGAGTATGCTCTGTTGTGCTTTACAAGTTCAAAATTCGTTTTTGAGTTTTACATTTAGCCTCGCCTGAGACTACACTGTCAAGCTTTTTGTATTCAAATGTACTTACTCATAGTACAGTTCGTTGTTGGTAATTGGATCATAAATTTTTGTATTCTGTGATTGGCTTGATCACTAATGTATAAATTTCCCGATGCATCAAATTTTAGATCTCGTGGAGTATGTAACTGATTTACAGCTACTCCTGACACCCCTGTGCAACCAACGACACAAATACCACCTGCAGTATAGTTTGTAGTCCATTTCATAATACGCGAGTTCCCACCATCTGCCACATATATATACCTATTAAGTACATAGTACTTTTCAAGAATTTATTTCTACAACTAGCAGTTGTAATGGCAATATTCATTTATTGATTGTGTTTAACAATCTATCTCTCAACTTTAATCAGTTGAGCCTTTGATCTAAGCAAGAATGCGAGTCGATTTCATTATATTATCTTATTGAATATATTCCCTATACTAAGAAGTATAGAGTCTGTAGAATGGCAATCAATCTATTTTGTCTGTCTGAAATATTATTTTTAAAACGATTGTTTAGCTGATTCTGAATGGTTATTTTCATTTGTCCGACTGTTAGAAATCTTATTTTTGTCGGTTTTTGAAGTTTTTTAACTTCTGATTGCTAGACTGTGAATGGATTTACATTTTATTCTAACTTCTTGCGTTTCGATTAGTGTAATTTTTTCTTCATATTTTCGAATTTTAAATAGACTAGTAGTCGTAAAATCAAAAAGATCTTTAATTATTCAGTCTAGAAATAAGTGAACTGGTACATGATGAACATTGCCGGTGCTAGTGCAGGCTTTGCATTAAGAGTTTATGAAGCAAAACGGTAAGTGATCTATCTTTCTAACATACCCATTATTGTCGACAATAATAGAATATGGATTTCTCAATTGCGATGAATTGGAACCAGGTGAACCAGTAATACCGGCTACGGTAATTCCAGTTGTTGCACCAGCGGGCCACATTTGCACACGATGATTTCCAGCATCGGCTATGTACAATGCTCCATTACCATCTATAAAATTGCCATATGGAGCTGATAACTGGTTGGCTCCTGAGCCTGTTCCGTTAGTCGGTGCAAGAACTACGCCAATGCTATTGTATGGATAATACTTCACTACTTGACTATGATCTGAATCAGTAATGTATATGTTGTTATTAACATCGATATGCAAATCTCGAACTTGACCAAGAAGATTTACTGAACTATTACTCGCCAATGTAATCCCAATCATAGAACCAGAAACAAATTGTTGAATTCGATAGTTTGAACTGTCTGCAACAATTACAGAGCCGTACTGATCGACCGCAACGCCTTTTGGTGAATTCAACTGAGTTGAAGAATTGCCTGCAGTAAGATTCCCAGCAACGACAATTCCAATCGTTGCATTAGCATAGTATTTCATAATTCGATTGTTATCTCGATCAGTAACATAGAGCACGTAGTTGTTATCAACAAAGATGCTAACAGGACTATAAATGGATGATAAATCGGAGCCATATGTTCCATTCTGGTTTCCTGCTACTGTAATTCCTGTTTGGTTCCAAGTAGCACATGTTGGAATCGTCAATGCATAAATGCCAGATGGAATGACTAAATACAAACAAAGACAAACAGTGATTATCGGGTAAATAGATGGAAGATGCTACAAGTAATTGTGCTCATTGTCGTAGTGCTTGTAGTAGTCGTTGCTGTAGTGGCAGTTGTCGTTGTGGCGGTTGTGGCTGTAGTTGTCATTTTCGTGATCGTCGTTGTTGCTGCTGCAAAAAGGATGTTTAAATGAAATGGTTATATACCATGTATATGATTATATAATAATCTGAGTAGGAAATCTATATAAAAAGCTAATAAACTCAATCAATGAAATATTGGGCAGTATTTTTATTATGATAGAAGTAACATATTCATCGAAACTCAGTAATTTTCATTCAAAATTGGTTTTATAAGTGTTTTTATTTAAATGTATATGTAAGAAACTCTGATGATAATTGTATCTTTTGAGACAGAAGTCAATAAAGACTCTTAACTATTATGTACCATCATGCGAATTGTACGCACAAAGCCCCTAGCAGCAACTAGTTTTATCATACATTCAAGACTAAGGACTGCTAGGAAAAATAAATATTGAATTCAAATTGATATTAATTCTACTGAAAGAACGAGCAATATTTCCTGCCTAACAACACATCAAGTTGCATTGGTATTGAGCTGGTGTTATTTAATGATCTAGTTTTTGATATATCCTTCAATAGAATCTTACTAGAATCTTAGTATCAGCAAACGGTCAGATAATCTTCGTTAAACTTTCTCGCATCTCAATGTCTTTCATGGCTCGTTCAATAGCAGACTCGTTGCATGAGATGATGCACAACACAATTTATTGGTGTTAGGGTGTGGACATCCTCTTCACCCAAACTCATGCAGCCAAAGCTAAACGTTCATACCTCAAAATGCCACGTTCGAAGTTTTTTTGCCATAAGTATAATCAAAGCTTGAGCTCAACGTTCTTTCATTGTAATCTCTTCTTAGAGCAGATTTCATGATGACAAACGGGCTACTATTGTAATCAGCGCTATTCAACCAATATTTTGCACTTACTTATGGTTTTCGTAGAAACTGTGAGAACAATTGAAATCGCAATCGCTACAACTGCTCCAGCAATTAGTAGGATTAAAAGAAAGCCGATCACTAATCTTCGCAACGTTGAATTTTGGCTGATTCTAGACAAAACCAAAACATAAATTTATCAAATATGACAACAAATCTTTATATATCATGAATGAAACCAACTGATCATTGAGTCCATTGTCTGCGTGGAAAGAGACATCCTTCACTTGGTTCAAATCAACTGTTACGTCTCTCACTGATGTATCAGAAGGCGCGTAACTCTAAATAAAAAATTAATCAGTCACTGGAGATAAGAATTGTAGTTACGTCAATAGAAGATGTGAGGGCAGTCAGTGAGTAAATGGACTAGAGTGCAGCATAGCAACTCTCACTATTTACTAGTATCCTCATCAAAAATTCTTACTTTGTATCATTGAGACTCAAAGTGAAGATGTGGTAAGGGTCTATTGGGTCTGAGATATAGACTGACGTAGGAGATCTAATTTTTCCACTAAACACTTTAACACTAGCATACATCGTGTTTTGTAATGTTTTTACCATGGTAACTTTTCATAACTCACAGTTAACTCTTTACTACTCGTCCCTACTAAAGTAGTTTGCAGGTAACTACTGATGAAACAACCATTGGTATAGAGTATAAGTGTTAAGAATATGAAAATACTATGAACCAATCAATCAAACCTAGTGTCATTTTTAGACAGTGTTTTGGTGACTCAAGTGATTGTTTGCCATCTCGGCATTTGTGACACATTCAATTCTTTCTACTGACATATGGTCTATTCTTTTAAAAATTACAATGAAATCCTTTAGAAAAACTCATCGAAAAATAATTGCTTTTTTTCCAATGAGCCAGCATAAACGATTCTCTCTTGTATTGAAAAGCACATATTCGACCAAAATTTCGTCATCTTTCTTAATGTTAATGGCTAGGTGATGAGCGATCATCTAGTTATCGAATGAAAATAATCAGTTCGTCAGACTGCACTAAATGAAGTGGCCCAATAGTAGGTTTACCGACGGAAAACATGAATACCTTTGCCATGCTTCTACCAAAGCTACTAATTTTCTTGCCTGCAATATCAGACTGTTCAAAATTCATATTCATAAGAAAGTCGTCCACAAGAAAATCTTTTGCAGCATCAATTTTTATTATTCAAAAATCGTGCAAAGTTATGGTTTCCGTTGGAATCACAAATTGATACTTCTTACCAATGATTTGCTTTATGAATATGAGCTCTAAACATTGTTATATTAGTGGTGAAAAATTTAGCTGATTTGATAGAAGGGTAGTGGAAACATTTACATTCTTTCTCCATAAAGCTACTTTAGAGTCACTTCATATTGCCAACTCTACTTTGAAAAGCACGATCCTCAATTATTTTTCATTGTTCCGCTTCAGTTATCGTCATAGGAGTTTTGTATTTTTGTGGTGCTACCTACACTTCTTGAAAAACTTTTCAACATGCCATAGTTTCTCTGATTATTCAATTGATAATCATCCTTTTGCACGTGACTTATCGAAACGACATGACTGCATTCAATATCGAACTTCGGCTGTTCTATGGAAATTCGTCACAAGTTGAGGGGATGGCGTGTTAGTGTTCATAATACCATTCTGTTTAAATCTTAGATCAGATCGCTGGGATAAAATTGAGTACAAATTATTAACTATTTAAAAGACTTTCAAGACTTAAATACGTACTTCAAAGATTGTGAAATAGAGAAACAAACGTTTATACACGACTTGTAAAACCGAAGCATTGCTTTTTCTTACATTCGAAGGCGTCTACATATATCTTATAACAAACGTCAGAAATCATTTGCATTAGTCTCCTAGAATCCTATAAACTCCTTTTGTTATTGACTTCATTTTAGATTAGATCACCAGAGAGAACTCCATGTCTATTACATCACGAGATTTTAATGATTTAAAGGGATCGATCACTAAGGATGCAAGTTGTGTGGCTCGAGAACGGTATAGTGAATATTTTGGAATATCGTCAATCAAATTCCGACTAAGCAGATTGACGATTTTTTCTTATAAATTACTAAAGATCTTCATTGTGATTTTAAAAGCATTACTAGAAAGAACAACAAGCATCCTGTTAGGTATCTCGTTTTATCATTTTCAATTAACATACCATGCTTTCCTGGAGAAGAACATAGCAACGAGGTAAAAACGGAGTAGCAGCTTGCGTACTAGTGGGCATAATCCAACAGTGTGTCTAGTGAGCTAATGCAGAAAAAAAATGAATTCTATTTTGCTTGTAAAGTCAAATCTTGTGTTGATTTTATAAGTGACAAATGGATTGTCGAGCGCGCGCTTCACTTATTGCTCGTTGCTTTCTCTGTCTTAATGGAAAAATGCTGTGCTTGTGCATGTTTTTGTTTACTCGTTAAATTTTTAATCCAACAGCAATCGTTAATTGTATTTACATGTAACTGTATGAAGCGTGGATTACTGTTACATATAATACTTTTAATGAATCAACAATACCTGAGAGTGTCTGGCTCAACTCATAAGAATCCCAGTTGTTAGCAGCGCTCGATGTTTACAAATTGCTTCATACTAGATGATTATATCGATGGTGTATATTAGTAAACTCAGTTGGACTGTTATTCTTTGAAGAATAACACATTTTAATCGAGGTTTGAGCAGATTTAGAATAGCAATCAGCCTCGTAGTCGGTGTACGGGTTTTTTAACGCACATATAAAGAGAATTTTTCAGCACTACTGAATCATTTCAGTTCATTTTTTCTTCGACATGGGCATAGCATCAATACCAAGTACAATACTGAACGCAGTACTGTTCAGTATTAGAGCGAAACACTTGCTGCTCTACGGACACTTCGTATATCACATCGTTATAATTACTTAACCGATGTACTAATTAGTTTTTTCACTAATTGAACATTTAATTGAGTCCATCTTTCTATTGCCTAACTAAAGTTTATATATTAAGATTATTCGATCGATTTACTAAACGCTTGTTATGTTTGACTTATGACCTACAACATTAAGGAACTGATTTCACCAATCATCGAATAATTATCATCGTGCCTAAATTACTGAAGCGTGATAGCGTATGCATCACGGGAAAAAAGCTAGAACTATTTTCTATCTTTCTTAAGGGTTAAATCAGCTAGCTTATTTCGAAGGGCGACAATATTTCTTCGAAGATGAAATCAATAAGCTCAAAGCAAGCAGACCTTTCTCAAGGCTCTCATTAATTAGCTTCAGCTCTGAAATAATTCATTAAATTAGGCTTTAAAAGATGATAAAGAATCCTTTCAAGATGAAATAAAAAAGCTAAAAGTAATCCGAGATTTGTTTTGACCACAATATGCATATCATGGAGCGTAAGCTGCGCCTAGTTTGTACCTTTCTCAAATGTCTCACCAAGTAGCTTTTGTCATACATTAACATATTAGATTCGACTTGGAAAGAAAACAAAAATTTCTTTCAAGGCGGGTGTGGGTACGGGGTGTGGAGTCCCAGGTAAGCAAAAAAAAATAGTTATTATGTCGTCCAAGATTAGTCTAAAGTGCTCATACGATCTGTCAGGTCTAGTCTGAGATATCTTGCACATTCATTACGATCAGACATCTTTTCGAGAAACGTACTTCAACTACGTTTGAGTTAGTGCAAAACATCTTTGCATCAGCCATGTCTAGCCCATCTTGTGTGTCCATTCTGTCAAGACTAATCGGAGAAACAGAAAAACGACAGAAAAATGAGACGAACTGTGGATACCAAGATTCGATCAGATGTTACGTATTTGACATCGGACGGGTTTTCTGATCACAATCTGCACTCTAAAGACTATCCATTCAGTGCAAACGCAAATCAACTATTTCAAAATATTCCCAGGACTTGAGACCAGTTGTTTTTGAATTAGAAATGTCTCTCATTACACAAAGTACCGTAAACTG
>CAJNOP010000154.1:211937-244412 GCA_905250075.1 Rotaria sp. Silwood1 | reverse complement strand
AGAAAAGTCTTGAAAAGTAGCTAATAGAAAAGAATTGTCTGTCGAAAAATGCATTTCTTTATCAGAAACATGTCGTTTAGTCACATCAGAACTCGTTTGCACTATGATTTGAAAAACATCTTTAGGTTCTCTATACAGAAAGCAAGTTTTCCATTATCATAGAAGTTGATTGACGCTATGCACATTCGCAAGAGTCACACATAAAAAAATCTTTCTAACATGGGAATAACTTTGATTAAATCCTGTTTTACATTGACTAAATATTTTTTTTTCAACATAAGAACGTAGTTTTTTTTCGTATACAGTATCTAAAAAATGTCGGTGTAAGTCGGATTGTTGTTTAAAATAAGATGAATTCGTATTTACACCCACACCCCCACCAAACTCCACCTGTTACAGGCTCATATCACTTTTAGTTTCGTTACCTTTTATCAATTAAAAAAGCTTTCAGTGCGATCCCGATGTGATTGAAATTTGAAACGCGATATGATCACTTAACTTTATATAAAGACTATGTTTCTATTGATCAGAATCCCATATAAAGCTCATAGCAGCAGTATGTGAAAATGTCTGATAGAATCAAAAGCCACTATTGCGAGAAGGAAATTGGATTTTTGTTCACTTTGATACTTCAAATTAGTAACGATTACATTTGGAAACTGACACAGAAATTAATCTTTTTTAGTTCGTATAAATAGGATGACTTTATTCACCAGAAGATTACAAAGTCAAAACCACACAAATAATTTTGCCTGAAAAAAAAACAACATCTCCAGCAAGATCAGCGATAAAACTACAACTACTAGGGACGAATAAATGCCAAATTTTGAGAGTCTATTATACGACCATAATGGACTATAATGTATAAATTAAATAGAATGTTTGGATGGAAGTTCTGTTTTTATTAGTTGATGCTTTTCTCATGGGTTGAAAACATTTATCAATCGACACAAACACCCACACCATTGATCGACAATACACTGTAGGGAAAAAAAATGAGTGAATAATTATTCAATTATAATGCCCAAATGATCAAGTGAGATGGAAGCGTAATAACACTAACAAAAAAAAATATATTAATGTCACTCAAAGTACTACAACTGTCGTCGTCTTCAAAGCTTGGTTGTTTAGACAAAGAATATTTTAGGCAGATAAAATCGATAACAAAAATGCATCCTCTTCGAAAAAGAAAACGAATCTGAACTATAAATAGCGCGCATTCTTAGGCATTAAATATGTCTTTCTTTCTTGAGGATGTTTAATCTTAAAATGAAATTGTTAAAAATTTCGAAATCAGAAAGACTGACTCCATTGGTTTCTTGTTATGAGAATGTTTGGTTAAATATGCAAGATACTATCATTTTCATTCAAAGGAATCAAATTAATAGTTTTTTCACTGCTTTCGTATTTAAAAACCTCATGAATGCACGAAACTGTACGCACATGAATGAAGCTTACATATTAAGGTTACAATGTATTCGTGTGCTTCTCGTATTCTTTGTTTAGAACAAATTCCAAAAATCATTATGTATCATTGGCATATACCATACAATGCAAAAATAATGGCACAGAATGTTGATCCTTTTTTCTCTTGAATAGAAGAGTAGTAATAGAAAACCTTTTTAGCAAAAATATAGAGCATTTTCTCCTCTTTCGAGCAGTGTATGATTTATATTTGTCACATATTCGTAGATGAAATGAAACGAAGAAGAAAGAGAGATACTTGGGCCATAATTTTTCAAATTTTATATAAATTCGTCAATAACATTTTGCTAAATAAGAATTAATTCGAGTTTTGTGTATTCATTAAAAAACTCTTGTAAAGTGGTACTTACTTTGACTTTTATGAGCTTGTTAAAAATAGCTTGCTAAACGATAGTTTCTTATACTTAACTGCCGTCTACTAGATATTTTTCACAAATTGATATAAAAGTTGCAAATTTATTGCGCGATTGTGTCTCTTTCTTTTTCATCCGATTTCATTGACAATTGTATAACAAATATCAATCATACACCGTTCGAAAGAGGAGAAAATTTCCTATCAGCAATCACCAAAATTTTCTTTTTGGTGTGTATTTATGAAACATATCTAATGACCGACATTTTGTGCCGCTCTTTTATAGAAAAAAATGCGAATTTGTTTTGAGAGTGTCTCTCTTTTTTATTCTATCATTCCGTTGGCAAATGTATTATGAAAATAACTTATGTACGATTCGACAGAGGAGAAAAAGCTCTATCTTTTGGTTAAAAAGATTTTCTTTCAACATTCTTCTATTCGCGAAAAAAAGGATTAACATTTTGTGACATTAGTTTTGTATTGTATGATAATTCAGATTTATTTATTCAACATGTTTCACATAGTAATAAAAACAAACCAGATATGCGTGTGATTTTTCTTCGTCTACTCACTCGCACCCTGATATAATTATTATATTTATATATTCAATTGAATGTTGATCTGAATTGAAATGTTCTGAACATGTTGTATCGTGCCAGTATCAATTTTTAATAGCAGTGAGATGATGATTAAATCTGTTTTCTCAATGTTTGACTTTTTGTCTCAACATATTTACAATAAAAAAATGGGCATGTAATTAAACAAACTAGATTTGAAGTACCACGATTAACTGAATAAGGAACAGTAAATATTTGATTTATAACTATAGGCATAAACCAATCTTGAGGGCGTGGATATGTATTGCAATCCCTGAATTATCAAATCCCAGTATTCAGGTTGTACGATTGGTTCATTATTTCGATTCTACACAAAAAATTCAAAAGAATGACAAAAATGAAAACAAGTAACTTACATCAATTTCAGTTTCTTTTTCTTCGAATTCTTCTTGGATGAGTTTTTTTGTGCAACAAAACTGTTCTTTTCATCATTTTTATCTTTATTCAAAGATGATGATAAAGAATGATCCATAGAATACAGATTTTATGTGCTTCACATATCAAAATTCATTTTGATTCCATTAGGTTGATTACTAATTAGTTCAAAGGAAGTCAATTCAAAATAATCAGTCAGATCAGTATCATAAAATTGGATTGATCTAAGATTTTGATCAGAAGAAGGCGATCTTATTTTATCGGCAATTGTATTATAATCTGTTCAAATAACAGTTGTTTTTCGACCTTTGTGTTCAAATATGATCTTCATCTAGCAGAAAGAAACAAACGTGAATTATTATTTTCAGATAAGCTATGCATTGTTGCATTTACAAAGTCGATTGTAGTACTCTATCGACATATGTCAAACATCAACGTGATCTAGACAACCACAGTAAAATATTCGTCTTATTTGCTCCTGTGGTAGTTCTTTCAGCAGCCTCAAAAGTCTTCAAGTTCAGTAAGGTTTTGTTTTCTTTTTATTTGAAGCAATCGATTTATTATTAATTTTCAGTTGGTGTCGCTCTTATAAAGATATGCAGTAAGATGAACAAAAAAAGTATAATGACGTGGGAATAACAGATCGAAGTAGCCAAGAAGATAATCCACTAGAAGGTACTCAAAAAATGAAGATCTAAAGAACTCGTCGATAGATATGTAAAATGTGGCGAAATATTTAAATGAAGAAGAGCTATTCTAAGTGTTTGAAAAATGTTTTGTATATTTGGTCGTTAGTCGTCAAACAGCATTTCATACATCTGAGGCAGCTATTGAGTTTGTCATCTCAAGTTTAATGACCAAGCTTATATAAATATCATATCAAGTATGTTACTAAAATAGTTCCTTAATCTAGTATTGAAAAAGAAAAACTGCTGTTTTTGAAATAACAATGGATGATAATCTATGAAAAGTTGACAATCGTTTTGTTTTTTCATAGATACCACCAAGAACAAGAAAATCAAGATTATAAAATACACATACGTGCTCTTGCCATGAAGCCTGGAGAACTGTTTTCAACTACCAGAAGTTCAAGCTGGCATTATTTTTTTTACTAGTCTCTATTAAGCGTTCGACGAGAACAAAAACAAACCGGTTATCGAAATGATTTATTGCAGTCTGTAGAAGACGGGTAAGAAAATATAATGTATTATGTCATACAATGGATGACTTTTCGATCAAGATAAATCAACCTTCTACTACCGATACTATAAAAACTAACTTCAAAAAAATGAAAATATTTTTTTTGCCTAATTAAGTATCAAAATCAATATAAATGGCACGATATTACTGATATAGCAGTGGTTTATTTATTTCACTAGGTAATTACCAGGCTCAAGTGTTGCTAAACGAATTCAAAAAAAAGTGTCACTGCAACGCATTTTTGTCATCTTTGTAACATTCAGCGCAACAAGTTTCTTCCTACCCTGAAAATTCTTGAAGGTTGTGGTCAACGGTTTGATTACTTATCTAAAAAATATGGAATAAATTATCGAAGTTTATTTGGTCAAGTGTACGATGTCATACGGCAATGGCCTTATGATGTGATGCACACTTTGTTAGAGGTAAAATAATGACTTAAAAGTTATGGTAATTTATACCTAAAAGATTTCGGCAGAGTTTGACCTGAGGGTGGTTGCAAACTTCTCAAAAAAAGTTTGTAGCTAATCTAGATTTCAGCAGATTACAAGAAACTTTTAAAGTTGAAAGCCTATGGATCGACTTGTTTGCTTGAGAATACTACTGGTAGACTTTATTCAATCATGTCCTACCACGCAACAGAATAAAAAAAAATAATTGCAGGTTTGTTTGTACCTTTGTGCTGTATAACACTTGCAAGGAATAAGATGAAAATCTGAAAGAAATTCAGAAACTTAATATTTCTAGAGATAACTTTTCGTCTATTATTTTAAGGGTGTACCTTCTAATCAGCTGAATGCATTTCTGGATTTCTGTATAACCAAAGACTACTTCACCTTGAATGGATTCGGTCAGAAAGTTAATCAGTTTCCATATGATGAAACTGAACTAAATTCAAAGCCATACCTCGATCTAACAGCAGATGAACGTAACAAACAAAACAGTTTTGCAATGCCGCTTACATCAATGCAGACATTTCACTTACCTGTTAATTTATTTTTCATTCTCAAAAATCTGCTGAACTCATCAGACATTCCATAATAGAAAGCAATTTTAATTTGTATGCACATTCTTTTTTTATGCTTTGCAAATAGAATCAATAGTATTACTCATGATCAATTGCCTCATTTCATAAATAAGCACAATGATTAATTTTGAAAACTATATCCGTGTAAAATTAAATTTAAACTCCGTTTTGTGACACATGTTCCAGCAATAATGAAAGACGTTGAACCTCTGTCTTACACTTCATGTTTAGTAACGGAAAGAAAACATCAATTTTTCAAACGGAACAAAGTTGGCAATCTGAAGAGTCCTTCATTAATGTTGGCTCGAAGACATGAATTATGGATCTGCATCAATGATCGTTCTCAAGATGGATCACTATTACATGCTGCTCTATTGGATATTCCTCATGGTCGGTTTGATAATCGCCAAGGAATATCTGATGGGCAAATATACTGAACCTATCATTTAAACTACTCTTTACGTTAAAAGCACTAACTTCAAATGGTTATAGATATTCAAAGAACATTTTCTCCTATTCCCGAGTGCTAGCAAGATTAAATGGACCTTTTATGATGGAAAAAATTGTGCGTTCGTTTGTAACATATATATCCTTAAAGGCTGTGTACAACCGCTAAGAATATTCGAAGTTCAAAAAACAAACAAATTAGGCTATGTCCTTTTCGATGACATTTGTTACAAGAAACCTTTGAAACTAGTAGATTTCTCGATCAGTTCGCTATATTTTCCTTTACATTCCTATAGTAAATCTTTTCCTTACAGCTACTGTTTTTGATAATTGTCATTTGTTGCTTCTCAGTTAATATCTTTCGAAAATAAAATTTTTTAAAATGCTAGTTTAAACTCTCTCATTTAATTTAAATACATTTTATGTTCCACAAATAAAGTTGCCAGGAATTAGTATAAAGAGAGATATCTTCATTGTAAACGATATCTTCAAGAATTAATTGATATGAAATGAAACATTCACAGCAAATAGTACGAAAAAAATATAAATAAATTCAAATAGAAACAAACTAAGAAATAAGAGTAAAGTATGTCGCTAACCTAATTATTTTCAATTTTAGAATTTTAACAAGAAGAACCAGCTGATCAAATGGAAAAAAAATATCTAGAATAAAAAATGATGAAAATTACACCCTAAAGAGAGACGTACATCTTCAAGCAGAATATTACAAATAAAATAATTTTCCAGGTAGGAAGCATCACAATTAATAGTACTTTTCTATAAACAAATATTGAACAAGTGTAATGTATAAAGTATCATTTATTTTTTTCCATGTATGAAAATAGATTAAAGGAAATAAAAAAAGCAAATAAATAGAAACGGTTAATCAATCGCAGTGACCAGTCGTTCGTGTCGTGCTGATACGATAAATGGCAGAGGACACTAACACACTAAAGAAGATATCAAGATGCATGAATGAACTGTTTTGTAAGGCACCAGGCGTTTTTCAAAGTGTTTTCTTGATAGAAAAATAAGCATACAAATGTATACATTTACCTATGAAACATATTTATTTTAGTAGTTGTAAAACCTTTATTATATTTCGTGAAACTGTTGTTAATTTGCAATTTTCAGGAAAGATCTAATTCGCAGATGATGAGAATAAATACCTTTGCTTCGCCATACGTCACATGTTTTGATGGGACATTTGTCATGATCAATGGCGATTTTTCTTAAATCCAACAGTCTTATATTAAAATAAAATTTTTCTTTTCAATTCAGCTTCAATGGTTCCAATGAAATTTTGTATGTCTGAAAACGTTTAAATACGTTGATCATCCGTTGATACTGGCGACATTTTGTTTGAATTCAATAAACTCTAAATTTTTCATTCACTACTCTATCGATCATATAAGACAAATTCAAATATTTTAGGAACAATATATAGTGTCCCGAAAGTTCTTAGAGTTAGAAAAATTTGAATATCTTCATCACTCTTCAACCAAATAAGCTGAATTTTTTTCTGAGGATAGAGGACCGATAGAAGTTTTTATTCGTGAAGGGACAGTCCATTTATGGATATGAAACCAGCAAACTTTTCTTAACTATATAAGTAAACAATGCACAAACGTTTGTTGCTCATAGCTATATTCTGGTACTGTAGGATATTCTTTTATTTATTTAACGAGGGGTGTAGCTGATATATTATACTAGTTTGAAATAAATTGCCCTTCATTGTCCACACAATCATGAAAGCATTGCAAAACAGAGCGACATGCTTTGCGGCACATTTCTTCTGGTATCTGTTCGCAAACTTGTTCAATTCTTTCTTGAAGTTACCTATTGATAGCAAGCACCTGTTTAAACACGATGTCCTTTAAATATCCCCAGAGAAAGAAGTCACATGCAGTTAAATCCGGTGAACGAGCTGGTCAGTCATATGGACCACGTCTGCCTGTCTACTGGTCTTGGGATTTTTCGTCAAGCCATTTTCGAACAATAACAGCATAATGAGGTCCTATCCCATCATGTTGGAAGTAAAATGCTTTGCGGTTCAACTGAGACCATGCGTAATTAACCAACATTTCTTTGTACGATGGGCCAATGACAGTATCATTGAAAAAATATAGACCAACAAGTCCATTAGAACTTATTCCGAACCAGACCGTGATGCCTTGTTGCGTATTGGATACTTCACACTTTAAGTATGGATTTTCCTTGGTCCACTACATGCAAATGTGTCGATTAACTGTTGTATTCATATTAAATTTCGCTTCGTCGCTCCAGAATATGCGATCGATTAGATCGGAATCATTCTCGAATTTTTTTATCCATAATTTGCAACATTCGCTGCGACGAACGAAATCATCTTCGTTAAGGTCTACTATTAAGGTTGGATGACAGGGTTTAAAATGAAACCATTTCATAGCTACTTGATACATGGTGTTACTTATGCCAGCTCGAGCAGCACCTTGACGAATAGACAGTCGCGGAAGGCTAGTAACCATTTCTTCAATCGCCTTCAGCTTTTGTTCAGAAAGTACAGTTGGTTGACCACTGCGTGGTAAATCTTTAACTGTTCCATTTTCATCAATCTTCGCATTTATGAAAGAAATTGTGGTTAAATGCGGCGGAGTCGTATCACAATGATGGTTTCACTATCTTTGTACGTCGCGCACATTTTCGTACTTCAAAAAAAAGTCGCACAATCGTGATTTTTTCATCAATAGTGCGAGTTGCACACATATTGAAGAATCGTAAATGAAATCAGTAATGCTATGCGCTCTGTTATCAGGTGGATCATTTTTGATATCTATTCTTTTTTTTCTTGAGGGTTTTTTCTTTTGGTTCTATCCAGATATACGTGCTTTTACTTATATACATACATACGCATGTACATACGTGTGTATTAGTGTATTTGTTGCGTGTTTGAGAAGAAAAAAAGTGAGGCCATGGTTAAACTTAGCTAGTGATCTAGGTCTTAGTGCAATATAAGTCCTCATCATAGCTAACTATTGATATAGTGTAGAAAATTTCGCTGGTTTCGTGTCCATAAATGGACTGTTCCTTCATGAATATAAACTTCTATCTGTTCGTTACCCTTAGAAAAAAATTCAGCTTATTTGGTGGAAGAATGATGAAGATATTCAAATTTTCCTAACTCTAAGGACTTTTGGAACACCCTATACAAATAAGACATCTGAAAATAGATTTTAGATTCGAATTTCTATTGCAACATTTAAAAAAAAATCGATAAGACTGACACAATAATATACTTTTTCAAATAGGAATTCAAATTTTTCAGAAACAAGCTCAGAAAATTTTGAAATGATCGACTTTTTCGTCTTTGTCAATTAATCGCTTGATGATAACAAGAAAAAAAACTTTTTTACTTGATTTAATGAGGATGTGGGTAAGAGTAAGAATAGGTCATTGAAAGTGAACGAATAATTGCTCTTGCTGTTACGAAGAAGGTACGAATATCAGCAAAATAACATTTATGATTTTTGATTTTCGATTTCTTATTTCTACTTCTCTGACATGTGCCATACTTTAATTTAGTCAAAAATCAAAAATCCGTAAATCAAGATTTCAAAATAAAAAATTATTTTTCATTGTAATTTGAAATATCCTCTATCACGATACTTTTCGCTAATGTCATCACGTATGTTCTTATAGACAAGAATGCTCACAGGTCGATAATTTCTTATCTAACTCGCGTCTCGATTTCGAGCCAGTAAGAGTCCGAGTTAGCGATTAGTGGTTTCACCTGAAGAAGTTGCATTGACAAGAGTAGTAAAAAAATGAGTTAAAAATAATAATCACAGTGTTCGTGCCCCTTTGACGTTTGACAAGCGAAGAAATATCAAGCAGATAGTTTTTTGTCGATTATTCCGATAACTGGAAAGCAAGTGTTGTGCCATTAACAGATTGGACTTGTCTCTTAGACATGTCCATCCGTTTATTATTTGTGCTACTCATGACTATTGATTAACAGTATCAGTTTTATTCATACTGGTTTGCAAAAACAATACTCAGAAGACATAGAATTACAGGATTCCGATGTAAGACCTAATGATGCAATATGTTGTTCTTCAGGAGCGTCGGGTCTTATTTATAATGCTGCTACAGCGCGTCAGACACTCGTTATATATTTTGGCCAAATAGCAGCACGTAGCAGAAAGCTTACGCGCTTCATTCCACTGTTAGCGATTCGAAGTGCCTCTTCTGGATGTGATTGATAATAAACTAGCTTAGAGAATAGATCATACATGTCGACTGCGGCAGGCACAAAGTCAACAGCTGGTCTCAATAGATCATACCAAAACTTGTCACAATTATTCATACGATACGCTTTGAAAAGTGTAGCACCAGTAAGCATCAACTCGTAGAAACATGAAGACCAACCATTATCTTCAATATCGATAAGAAATTTTCTCGTGAAATACATGTCACTGGATATAAAACATGTATTTAGCCATTGACCAAAAGAGATATTCATAATCTTTGCAGCATCTAATGCACAGCCCACGCATTCAGTAAATCTCGCGTCCAATAAATGAGGTGCCATCATTTTTAGTTGTACAAGTTGACTACTCTGGCCGAATAGCCAATTATTCAAAGCATAGGTTTGACCACTGGTACCACCGCACCAAATAGCTGTATCATTGCATCTTATGAATTCAGATAGGGTTATTTCGAACTCATCATCACTTCGATTTCGGAAAATGAATAGCTTACGTACTACTTTTTCAACAGATTTACGAGAAGTTGGTCAGCATACAAATCTGGTATATCCAATTTTTTTTGTTTTTCTACAGACGCTGAAAAGTGGAGGCGGTATCAGTGTCTGTCCCATGTTTCCTATTAATTTACGAAATGCAGGAACGTGATATTTACGATCTAGGTCGAGCTACGAATAATCATGGGTTGAGATATACAAATCAACGTGATCGGGTAGATCAGCATTCGGGCTAACATCAACTACATGTTGTAGTATTGTCGAGAACCCAGGATGTGGAAACCGTTTGCTGGTGTTCTTTTTCACGAAATTAGGCGTGAGATCATGTGATGCAAGGACAGAACATGGCATTGGAACGAAATGAACGCTAGGTTTTCCTGAACGTAGTATCCCTCGTACACTTCCATTATTCGTCACGAACTTTGTGTATCGTGTTATTCTATAATGATGAAAATGGCCATTAGATAATAATGCTAGCTCAAGCATATGAGCACTAGTAAACATAGGGAAGTTTTGATTAACAGAAACCGGAAAACCACGTATTTTACTTGCGATCTTGAGCCAGAGGTGACATAAATTTTGCAATAACTCTTGCGTACAGATTGTTTATATCAGAAGAAAATCTTTTACGAGCTTTATACGTCAGTGATAGAGATTGTGCACCTGAATTCAAGCGATCAGATGTCGAGATATAAGCACTTTGACCGAAAAAATGCTGCGAGGATTCATGAAACACGTTAAGATACCAATCTTTGGACGTTTTAAAGAGTACCAAGGATATGATGCATACGCCGTACAGTATGGCGATGATAGCATATCTGTTTTCAAATTTAAGTAAATTCATTAGGAGAATGTTCTTTGAAAAATCTTATGATCGAAGAAAACACATACATATATACAAAAAGTCTTAACAAATGAGATCATAAGAACCCGTTGCAAGAAGAAAAGCGTCTGTTTTTTTGCAAATGTTCTGGTGCAACACACGGTGACCCAAAGAGGTTTCTTCTTTTTGTGTACGAATTATAAGGTATTGTTTTCCTTTTAGATTCATGTGAGAAATACTTCAAGTACTTCTTTGACTTTGAACTCATACTTTTCGCATAAGTAAGCCTCAATATTACTAGTGAAAATCTACGAGAATTAGCATCTATGAGGTGGTCAATGAGGGTTCTGACTACTTTACTGGTTTTCAACCCTTTGCTAACTTTTTTTTCAAAATTGGACAGAGACGCTGTCAACGTCTAAAACTTCGCTTCACGTATAGAATTGATGTCGACAATAATCAATGCACTAGATGCATGCACTGTGCCTGAAAAACAAGGTGCGAACATAACTCTTGCAGTGCACCATTACAGTTGAATTGACTTTTCTGTTTCAAACTCGAGAAGTTTTAACTGCTAACATGGTTAAATGGTAGTCACGCGGCCGTATCCGCTTTTCACCCGAAATTATTCAAGCACGGTGGCCTGCAGGGTGTGAGGTGTTGATGTAAATACGTAAGAAAGATACACCATATGACTGCATCCACACTCTACACTCATACACACTATGTAACTGGCTGATTTGATGCAGTTGTCTCACAAAAATAAATTCTCGAGTCCCTCAACTGACTTACATATGTGGCTAAATAATGATTCTATAGTCACCATTTTTTGAAAGGTATTTCAACAACTACTGTTCGTATTCTCCTTATTGTAGAATTTGAATTGATTTCCTATAAAACTGGAATTCATTTTCAAACATCATTAAAAATTGTGATTGATCTTTCGATGCATTTGAAAATACTTTTGTTTTTCAAAAAATCGGATTGAATCTCTGCTTTCGTCAAGTCTAACATTTTCTGCAAACTATAAAATTATTTGACGATTAGCAAATAATTTAAAAATGTTCGAGCTTTTACTAACTCGGTTTTCAAGAAAACAGAATTTATTTAAATTTTACAGTGTAATAATAAAAGAAAGGAAGAAGAATCAAATCTTAAAGAATGTGGCGCTATTAAAAATTGCTTGATTTTCGCATGCAATGTCTCTTAAATAAGTTGAAAATAAAGTATACTCACGTACTAAACGATACTGAAATATATGAATTATGTTTTGTATGTGTTCGCAACTACCTGTGTTACATTCTTGTTAATGGCGACATTGCTTGGTTTTTCCAACTTGTGTGTTACTATGTGCATTAATCGAGCAGGACATTTTGATGAAGTAGGCAGTTGGTTTCGTAATGATACATTTATCATTGTACGTGTTTACTTTTTTCATCATGTTCTTCCGCAATGTGCTTTTTTTCTTCGTTTGCATTGCGTGTCACTATACCAAGAAAATGTACATTAATATTCCCACATACCATCGTCTTCAAGTTGAATGTCGAAAGTTTTTTTTTTCTAATAGAGAAAAAGCGTACCAAAATGATTTTGATCATTAGAGAAAGAGCTAAACTTGGATTTTCCTGATTGAACTGATTCGTTTGATTAAAAAGTCAAGAGTAAAAACATTTAATCGATGGAAGAAAAAACAAACAAAATGATAAACAATGAAGTTTTCATTGAATCGACTAATAAATTAACTAGTCAAGTTTTACTAGAAAATATTGAATATAAAAATAACATTTTGAATATACTAATAGTTCAATTCGACTGGAATTATTTACCATAAAATCGTTCATAATTATATCAGAATGCTCTTGATTGAATCTATAAGTAAAATTTTTTTATTATCTTATTTTTTGTAAGTATGAATAGATTTTGATAAGATTTAACGGACTTCAAACTTATTCATGTTAACATCACTATTGAATTATTTGCAAATGTCATTCTTAATTTTAAATCATCGATTGAACTACATCAAAATATCGATATTTTAATAAGTACAATTCGAATATTGTACAACCAATAATTATGTCTTTATCTCGCTTATATTTAAAAGTTTGATCATCTAAATTAATTGAAGCAACCAAATCTTTACTGTAGTAGACAGTGTTATGCCATAGAAACGATGCATATAATATCTATTTAGAAGTGTAATGTACCTTTGTGTGTTTTTTGGAATAACTTCACAATGTAACTGGATAGACGTGTTATTTTCATCATTGAGAAGAGCAAAGCGAGCAAGTGTATCTATAAATGGGACACTTGTTGTTCTCGATTGCTAGGAAAATTCATTCATTAATCATTGAATTCTCCCTTATGTTGTTGCTATTAAGGAGAGTCGCAAAGCCTTTACTAAAAAACCTTACACTCGTTCTATTTTTATTCGAAAAGCATAACACGAGTTCTACAAAATAAAGGAGTACATTATATGTATAAGCGGGTAGTACTCTCATCAGAAAACGAAAAGAAGACTCTTAATAATTACAATGAATGCTTTTGTTTTTTTAAATCAAAATCGATCAAAAGATGCAGTTGAAATATGGAATTCATTAGAATATGTTTCATCATCAGATTATTTTCTTTATTTAGCAAAACTTATATTATCGAATTCGAATATGCCATACAAACGATAAAATATTCGCGATTTACTGTAAAATTCAAGAATGATTTTCAATACCTATGAAAAACAAAGCCGTATAGAACAAGAATTGCTTCAACTAGTAGATCGTTTACTATTTTAGACTCAAAGATTGTTATATATAAAGCATATGCAAATTTCTTACTTATGCCATCACTTTTTCTAACAACTCATAAGTAGTCAAGCGTGCTTTAGCTAATAATATCGAAAAATCTCTGAGTAATTTTTAAAAAAATATCTGTCAACATATGTTTGTCTTCTTTCTTGAGAAACCGTTACAGTCTTTCAGAATAAAATTAAGTTTTATTTCTATCTAATAACAATTTTAATAGAACACTTTGAAATTGAAAGACGAAATAAAGTTAATAAACCAATGAAGGTAATATAAAAATTGATAAAGTGAAAGTTCATTTACAATCATAAGAAACTTTTCTGTGAAGTCGTTTGATGAACCCGGATCGCTGACTTCAGCCCGCGAAAAGAATCGAATTTCACTGAAAACGACAGAAAATATGTTGGAAATCAATGAAACAGAAAAGCAGTATTCGAAATTACAACGTATCCAAAATTTTCTCAATGATTCACGGTTGTTTTCTGACAAAAAGAAGAGGAAGTTGACCGAAAGTCCTCTGGCAATATCCGCAAATTGTTCAGTCCGGAATACTGATTTTATCTGCCATAGATTTCCGGCGTTTTCCTGCCGGAAGCGATCCGTATTTCTTGACTTCAGAAAAAAGACAACAAAGAAAAAGAAAAGACTTACCGAGTTGTTTGAACATTGTTTTTTTTTTCATTTTGAAATAAATTGATTTCTCTATCGTGGTGAATGATCATCTTTGAAATAGACTTCCTAGAAAAAATATCTTTCATTAGCACAAACAATGCATTCGTAAAATAAATACTGTATTTTCTTCATAATGGAACTTGTTCAAATATAGACGCTTTTTATGACATCATATATATAAAGCTTTTCTTTTCTATATTTTAGTAAAAACAACTAGCAACAAACAGGTTTGAAAAGTCTTATTGATCTGTCGTACTGAAATAAAGAATCTTAAAATGATAAAATTACTATCTTTTATTATCTTGGTATGCTATTTCTTTCTCTTTTGTAATGGCGGAACATTACCGACTGCACAAACAGACGAACAAACATTAATAACAACATTGCTAACTAACTATAGTAAAAATATAAGACCAGATGAACAAGTATCAATTGATATCACTGCTTCACTACAACAAATTGTTGCTATAGATGAAAAACAACAAATAATGACATCAAGTTTATTTTTCTCGCAAAGCTGGATCGATAGTCGATTATCATGGACACCAACTGCTTCAAATAATATTACAGTAGTTATGCTACCAGTTAAAAGTTTATGGATACCAGATACCATGATATTGAATTCTGCAGATGCCAGTGGTTATCTTACAGTAAGTGATTATAGTTTGGCATCTGTCTATTATACAGGTCAAGTGTATATGATATTACCAGCATTAACAATAAGAACAAGATGTAGTTTCTTTGTTCAAAAGTTTCCATTTGATAGACAAATGTGCAGCATTAATCTAACATCATGGAGTCAAGGATATAATAGAATTGTGTATACAGAAAACCGTAGTTTAGTAATTGATACCAGTGGATATAGTGAACATCCTTTATGGAAATTGAGTGGAACAGATTTGGATATAACCGATGCAGCAGATAGAGCACCATTTGAGAACACTGTTAATCCTATTATATCCATACAATTATTTCTACAAAGAAAACCATTATTTTTTATGATGAATGGTATATTTGCATGTTTGATTTTAAATTGTGTTACGTTGTTATCATATCCATTACCATTTGCAACACAAATCGGTCTATGTAAGAATATTTTCTTTTCTTGAATATGAGATAGAACTGATAAAATAAATATATTTTATTTGCATTTTAGGTATGACATGTTTTATGACATATTCTGTTTACTCACTAAATTTCGCCAGTCTATTTCCACAACAGTCTCAATATTTAATGATGATCACGTTATACTTTTTGTTATCAATTTGTTGGACGTTATTATCAATGACATGGTTTATCATATACAATCATTTTACAGCAAAAGCTGAAATGCCAAAATGGCTTTATACTTTTTGTGGACTATTGCAAAGAGTGTTTTGTTATTGTTTTCCAATACCAAAACAAGATGACAAGTCAAATCAAAAGAAGAATGCTATTGCTGATAATAGTGAAGACCAAAGAGTAAAACCAAAATGCGACTTCTGTAACAGATGCGAGTCATGCCAAACTGATTTTGATAAAGAGAAAGCGAAAAGCAAAAATAAAAAAGAAATTGAAGTTAGATGCAACGCCTTAAATTATTTGATCTTTCTTTTTCTATTATTATGCATGTTTATTTCTAACTTGGCTGTATGGCTCTCAATGTCACAATAACTGACATTAACTTATTTCTTTAACTTTAATATTTTTCTCACATATTATTTAAATTAAAATAAAATAATTGCAAAGCTTTTAATATACAATAAAATATAATTTGATTGTTTTCTATGTATACACTCGTTCTAGCTTGTTCGGTCAAGAGCTGAAAACACGATATTTTGTAATCTTTCTCACAGATCAGTTTTAACTATAGTGTGCTTGAACTGCATGTCTACCAAGTCCAATGAAACATCGTCGGTATTGCTTATGTGATGATGAGAAACTAAAATATCAAAAAGCTATTTAGTCAAAAAAAGCAATTTCCAAAAATTGGTTACATTTCTTCATTTTCTGTCTTGGTCTTTTTTTCCTTTGATTTCTCCTTCCATTGTCAAACAATCTCATTCTTATTCCTACCCTTCTTACTGAAGTTTGAATAGTTAGTGGCAATCTCTTCTAATTGAGAGTAGAGTGAGTGTTTCTTCTTGTTTTTAATTCAAACAGAAAACGTTAGAACGCATTTATACAGAACTATCTATAATCATTTTTCTTGTCAATAAAATGCCGTTCATATGATTAAAACGAATGCATCCACGTTACACGTAAGTGAAGTTGACAACGAATTCAAGTTATACCAATATCGCATCATCTAAGAAGATTGATCCAATGACATAATCATATTTCCTGCAGACCAAACCATTTGTCCACAAGCCTCAAAATACTGATATTTCACTATACGAATTAAAAAAGTAGTAGAGTATTTCTGGCAGTGATTCACATAGAAGCTTGCTTCAGAGGGTGTGAGTGTAAATGTAGGTTAGGACGAAAAGTAAACCCACATCCATCATGTATTATACTTGTTTTGACGGTTTTCATACTGAGTTTTGTATTATTCAAGTATAATGGTATTTGAGTATGATTCTTCACTTGCAAAATTCTTCAAAACCATCATTCTGTTTCCTTGGTGCTTAAAATTATCTTAACAAACTCACTTTTTTTTGGTAAATATATCAAGCATTTTTCTGAATAAAATTCATATAATTAGCTGAAAATAGTACATATCATCAATAAACATGTATGTTTGCAAAAACCACACTAAGGCTCAGGTTTCGTAAGGTATAGCCATGATACTTAAATGAAAAGCATAAAATGAAACGAAGAATCACTGAACGTTCAAGTACTTGTACTTTGTATCTTAATATCTTCATGATATGATATACATGTATCTACATTGTAACAACAAAACCTAACGTGTAACTTGTTACTTATCTTCAATTAAAATGACCGCGATGTCTTTTTATGTCTGTTATCTATCCATACTTTTATGTGCTCTCATCTCTTTCTTCTCTCATGTGTACTCTGAAATGCCATTATTAGTTTGTTCTTCTCTCATACATAGTGTTATCCATAATTGTAACTTAACCTTTGTTGTTCTCTGAATTTGTCTTTACACTATGTATTTTTCTGTTATTGTGTTTACTGTAGTTTTCAAGGTTCTTCTATGCTATGAAATAGTATATCAGAAACGAGAAAAATACAGTATAGTTGCTATTTTGATTATACTAATAAAATATTAGGATAACAGCCCTTAAGAGGCATTGCACGTAAGCGACGACCAACGTTGCTCAATCGATCTCACCGATTTGGCTGATATTTTTACAGTAGGTAGCCCTAACAAAGTTAGGAAGAAGCTGAAAATTTCAGCTCAAACGGATGAGCCGTTTTGGAGATATAGACGATACAAGTATGACGGGGTAGGTCCCATTTGGAGTACTTTATAGTGCAATACCTTCCAGTAAATCTCTATTTTCTAAACAACAACAAGAGTTATAACAGAAATTTTTTTACCATAAATACTATCGATGATGAGCTATCTTTTCATGGTATTGAAAGTGTCTTATCATCTAATAATTTTGGGCTAGTGTTATATACCATATCCGGAAAGCATATTCACGTATATATGGCAAATTGGTCGGATCAGCGCGCTAGAGTAAATCAAGAGCTATCTCATCTGAAAGAGCACATCAAACTGCATCGACTGACGTTTTCAAAAATTTGTGGAAATGAATTTTGGTAGCAAAAATTTTTTGAACAAGACTAGAAAGGCCAAATTTGGGCCCCGACTTTGATTATGAAGGTTGATGATTCATTCTCAAATATACGATGTAAGGATTTCAGTTGAAAGCCCGTGTCGAGAAACCTCTAAATTCAAAATTTCAGCTCATTTAAACATGTCTGTGAAAAATGGTGAAGGAGTTACTTTTTAATATTTTATCGGGTAATATATGTAGTCCATCTAATCTTTCTAATAGTCGTATTTCAGTTAAAGTGCAACCAAAAGATCTGAAATTTTCATCATAAACTATTCTTATCGAGTCCTTAATATACACAAAGTTTCAGGTCAAAACTCGAATTTTCATTTTTTTCATGATCCTGAGGGGGACCACGGCAATTTCCTATAGATAATTCGAAAAAAATGAAAATTCGAATTTTGACCTGGAACTTTGTGTATATTAAGGACTCGATAAGAATAGTTTATGATGAAAATTTCAGATCTTTTGGTTGCACTTTAACTGAAATACGACTATTAGAAAGATTAGATGGACTACATATATTACCCTATAAAATTTTAAAAAGTAACTCCTTCACCATTTTTCACAGACATGTTTAAATGAGCTAAAATTTGAGATTTAGAGGTTTCTCAACATGGGCTTTCATTTGAAACACTTAAATTGAATATTTGAAAATAAATCGTCAATCTTTATAGCGAGAGTCGGAGCCCAAATTCGGCCTTTCCCGTCTTGTTCAAAAACTTTTTGCTACCAAAGTTCAATTCCACAAAATTTTGAAAACGTCAGTCGATGCAGTTTGATGTGCTCTTTCAGCTGAGACTACTCTCGATTTATTCTAGCGCGCTGAATCGACCAACTTGCAGTATCTACGTAAAGATGTTTTCTGAAAATGGTATATAATGCCAGGCAAAAATGATACAGCGGTGAGATACTTTTATTACCATAAAAATATAGCCCATCGTCGATAGTATTTATGATAAAAAAATCTCGGTTATAACTCTTGTTGTTGTTTAGAAAATAGAGATTTACTGGAAAGTATTGCACTATAAAGTACTCCAAATGGGACCTACCCCTTCATACTTGTATTGTCTATATCTCCAAAATGGCTCATCCGTTTGAGCTGAAATTTTCAGTTTCTTCCTAAGACTCTTAGGCCTACCTAATGTAAAAATATCAGCCAAATCGGTGATATCGATTGAGCAAGGGTCTGCTTGAATTGGTCGTGGCTTACGTGCAATGCCTCTTAAACAGTGTCTATTATATCTGAAATCATCACATATATGTATATACACATATGTCACATACTGTTCTCTATTTCGTTCTTTTGGCTTTACATGATCAACATATTCGTTTTTTTTGTGTGTTAGTGCTGCTTTTCTATCTTGTTCGTGTTTTTCGTATTGATTTTTCATCCAAAATCCATATGGCTGAAAATGATCAATAGAAAACTGAAAATTTCCTCTATATATAAAGCATTATTTATACTTAAAAAAACTCATCTACATGCTCATTTTTTTTGAGTACATGATATAACATGAAAATCTCTAGATATATATTTACATTTTAATAAACGGGTGATGAGGTATAATTGTCGCAGGAGGATTTTGTACAAAAACTTTGTTTTGAGGATGAGCTTGGTGTCACTTGTAACATTCATCGTCGGAGAGAAAAACGATCTTCCAATCCACGTTTGATATAAAACATTTTTGTTAAGTGCATTGTGGTAAGCATTGATTCGATGAAGAGTTACATGCTTGTTTGTACGACCTAAATAGAACAAGAAAAAAAACACTTATCCTATTTCTGGTTTTACTAGGATATACATCATGTGGAAGAAAAACAGAAATGTGGATATTAACCAACGACGCACGAGTCAGATAATTATATGTTCTGCTCGATAGCGAGTATTTGACTAGTGTAATTTTTTTGGTGTTACTATATACAGAGGACTGATATTGGCACAATCCATAGCAGTGTCTTGTTTCTACGTCGATAGATTTGAGGGAAGACCAATAAATTGCAGTTTTTAACTCACTCTGTTTCTTTAAGGTAACTTATGTGATGAAGATGAAAAGTCATTTTATATCTTGTCATTTGAAATAAATTTCTGGATAGTAGTAAATTGGATTTTGCTCTGAATTTTAGAATGACTGTGTATCAAACAAGACTGACAGCGATAATTCCTAACAAAACTGCTGTATTGTTGGTTGACGTACAAAATAGTGAGATCAGTATTGAACATCGACAAAACACACCTTGGTACTATCAGCAAATAACTGAAACTTGCATACCAAATATGGTTCATATTATTAAAGTCGTACGTCCATTGAGTATGGAAATCATGTATACTACTATAGAAAGTCTCACTCGGAATGGTCGAGATCGAAGTTTGGATCATAAGCTATCAAATATTTTTATTCCAAAAGGGTCACCTGAAGCTGATGTCATAAGTGCTGTGGCTCCAGCTGAAGACGATATCTGGCTGAAGAAGACAAGTTCTGGTGTGTTCAATTCTACAAATATCGACTATATATTGAGAAATCTTGGTGTAGAGTTTCTTGTGGTCATGGGTTTCTTAACAGATCAATGTGTTGACATGGCTGTACGTGACGCTGCCGACAAAGGTTATCAAGTGATTTGCATAGCAGATGCCTGTACAACTCATACTCAAGAGCGTCACGAAAATGCATTGCGCGCTTTTGGTGGCTACTGTCGTATTATGAGCACCGATGAATTTATTCAAGAGATTCAAGGTATTGTACTGCATGATTGTTTTGTGAAAATTTATGAGACATATCACAGATTCTTCTATGATATATTAGTATTGCATTTCTTAGGTCGATGCATCACTCGACACTGATAAACTTTTTGTAGAAGAAAGAAACCTCCTCTAGTCAAACATAGACGAGCGTTATATGAGCTGGAATTCTATTTATCTATTATTTTGTAGGTAGTAATAATAGTAATAACAGCGATTTCTCGATGAAATTAGCTGTTAATGAGCAACAAAAGAATTTATCATCATATGCTTGTTCATATCTTCAACCAACCGCACTGACAATGCTAGTTACAACGGATCTGACTGGTATTACACGTGGTCGGACATTTCCCACAGAAGCTATCAATGAGTATTGGGATAGTGGATGTGGTTGGGTACCAGCTAACAGTGCTCTGACACCACAGGACGTTATTGCTGATTCGAATCCGTGGGGTTCACATGGTGATCTACGTTTATTACCAGATCGTGAAAGCCGAGTTCAAATCAGTAATGGACCAGATCCAAAAGCACCGATGTTTGACATTATCCATTGCGACATTATCGAAACTGATGGTAAAGCTTGGCTCGGTTGTCCACGTGAGCTTCTTCGTCAAGAAATCCAACGTTATCGTGAAATGCTTGGTATGCGAATTATAGCTGCATTCGAACATGAATTCATATTGAACGGACGACAATGTATGAGTGATTTACCAGCATTCTCTTTGCGAGCTCATCGTCATATGGCTGATTTTGGTGGATGGTTAGTTGCTGCTCTTCAATCTGCGGGTGTCGAACCAGAAATGTTTCTTCCCGAATATGGTCGAAGCCAGTACGAAATCACCTGCCGATCTACTGAAGGTGTTGCCGCTGCAGATCGTGCGGTTAATGTCCGTGAGATCACCCGAGACATTGCTCGACAAATGAATATGCACGCTAGTTTTTCACCACAGCCATATGTCGGAGCCATAACCAATGGTGTTCATTTACATTTGAGTATTCAAGGTCTTGATGGACAACCATTACTCTATCAAAAAGGACGCCGTTATGACCTGTCGGAACTGGGCGAGCATTGGACAGCTGGCATACTCAATCATTTACCGGCACTCTGTGCACTTACTGCACCTACACCAGTTTCTTACATGCGACTGAAACCACATCACTGGAGTGCAGCCTATGCTTGCCTGGGTTATCGTAATCGTGAAGCTTCCTTGCGTATCTCTCCTACTGTGAGTCTTAGCAATCGATCAATTGCTGATCAATACAACGTTGAGTTTCGTCCGTTAGATGCTACGGCTAGTCCACATCTAAGTATGGCTGCCATACTCATAGCCGGACGATTGGGCATTCAGCAAAATATGAATCTGAAGGCAATAATCGATACGGATCCCCATGAACTAAGCAATAATGAAAGAGAGATGCGCAACATCAATACCTTACCGTCGAGTCTCTCCGATGCTCTTGAAATGCTGTCGAACGACAGCGATCTTGTGAAAGAGTTGCCGAAGCCATTGATCGATACGTATTTCGCCATGAAAAAACATGAATTAAAAATAACCAGTGAACTCACTGACAAAGCACTCTGCGAACAATATACATGTATCTACTAACCTGTTGAATTGTACTGAATAGATTATTTATCATTTTTCATTTAATCCTGTGTATATATTCTTATTTTCACTAGTTACCTTGTTTTCTCACAAAACGCTTACCATTTAAAAGACTTTGCTCTATCCAAGTATTCAAATTCACCCAAATAATACGTTTCAACAGTGTGAAATTGCCTTTCCTTTGATGTCTTGTATACTATCAAAAATGTTTGAGTATCTCTATTTTAACAGTAATCTATTTTTCATACTTCAATCAGGTTTACACGAGTTCAGTAAGAAGCAGTTAACTGTGTTAAAATTGTATCAATACATTTAAAATCTCCAAAACTCGCAAACTTTTAACTAGACACAGAGAGTTTGAAAAAAAATACGTAGTCATCCGCGTTTCATAATGCTTTTTTGATCGCATTGCCACAGTCAAATCATTGAAACACGATTGGTTCAGGTATTTTCAACTGTGTGTACTGCATTTAAAACAAAACTTTATTCAACCTTGCATACACCGTCAGCTTATGGATTTTATCAAATCAATGCATTAAAACTCAAAACCCTCTATAGTTAATTTATTCTGATACATTGTCTTCTAGTTTAGCTAATACACGCCTTCTAGTTATGTATTACAAAGCAATAATAAAGTTAAAAGTATGAATAAAACGCAAGATAATGTTCGTCAAGAATATGATCAGTTACCCATAGATTCTTCCTAATATCATTCTCACTGGTTTCGTTATCTTACAAGAGACGAGATGGTGATTACAAAAACAAAATATCTACGCTCCGAAAAAATCGATCCTATTTATGATGTGAGTCATATCGGTTTTATGAAGACTCGTCCACAACGAGATACCATTTTTTATTTGATTCCGAAGGAGTCCATCCTTCATACATAAGATAATTATAGTAGATTGTATTCTCGATTCTTCTAGCTCATAATCTTTTTTTTAGTGTAAAGCTTGTATTACGTGGGAAGAGATCTATTTAATTTTTTTGTTCAATGATAACCTTAGATTAAACTAAAAAGAGTCTAAAGAATCCAATTATGATCAATTCTAGTGTGATTAAAAGTTGTTTATAACGGCACTATTCTAAATCAGCTTTGATCAGATTTAAAATTTGAGGAAAAAAAACGCTTTTAATAGATTTTTATCATCCATATTAATAAAAATAATTGGTTTCTGGACGTTTAAACACAAACTATCAAGTTGTTAATGAACGAAAGTCATCCAAATACAGTAAAATTAAAACTGGTATATTGTTTGTTTCGAAGTGGGATGGCGCAATTACATCGAGAATTCAGATTCAAATCTTTCATTTTCGACTGTTATGATTGTGACCAATTGTTTTTTTTATAGTATATAGCCTAAACAAATAAAGCAGTATACATGATGGGTGTGAATATGTATATGAGGTATGTAGAGTCTACTCTTTAAAAAATCCGTTTCTGGGAAAACCTAAGGTTGTTCGAAAACACATTCGCAATCTTCAGAGGTTTTCTGAAAGGTTTTCCATCACGTAAAACATTTCTGACAAAACTCTCTTGGTTAGGCTTATGTCGATAAGATGTAAAGATGATAAGTTCTGTAGAAAAAATTAAAAAAAATGTTCTTCTTTATTAGTACTTTGATATCAATATGGTAAAAAAGGTAAGCTACATATAACGAATAAAACATGACTATTTCATTCATTTTTTTAATGTTTAGATGTCAATCGATACGAGAGAAACGGTAAGTTACATATAATGAATACAAAACTAATATTTTCTTTCTTTTTTTATGTTAAGAGTCATATCAATATGACAGAAGCAGTGAGTTACATATGACACATAGAAAGTGACTATTTAAATTGTTTTTCACAAAAATGAATACAATATGTTTTTGATTTTCAGGATGATATCGATATGATAGAAATGGCTAGTTACGCATTGTGAATACAATATTAATATTTTGTTTGTTTTTGGTTTAGGTTCATATCGATACAGCACAACTAGTAAGTTGTATGATAAAAAGCTGATTATTTCCAGCTTCATTGTAGTTGTTTTCTTCCTGTCGTTCTAAACAGATCGCAATTCGGAACTGTTAATAAAGTTTCTATGACGTCTTTCGAGGTGTCAAAACCTGTCTAGTCAACTCTAAAGTCTCTAGTTGGCATACTGCCTTCAAGGTTTTGTGAGCTCGGAAACCCTTTAAACATTTCCAAGGATACATTTTTTTGAGAAAGTACATTGAAATGTGGTTGCAGGTATGCATGCTAATATGAGAGTGTGACTCCAAAGAAGACCCATACCCACGATCACAGCTTCAGTCGAACCCTCTCTGGAAAGAACACTCCAACGAAAATGCACTGTAGCAAAATTACATATGAATCAGAAATACAATCACAGAAATATAAACAGAAAACAGGTAGAGCAGTGAAAAGCAATATTAGCTCCGCGGTCTGTCAAAACAATTATGAAAAAGTATTGAAATATTGTTGAAAAATTAGTAAGCTCAATAAAGCAGTTTCTTCTGTTGAAAGAGCTACTGTTTGACCTTTCACCTTTTTTCGTAAAACAGTCAAGATTTGATCCAGCAGATAGTTTTGGTGAAATTTATTGATTATAGTCGAAAATTTAGAACTGTTAAAATGCTGCAAAAAAAAGTATTCTTTATCCGATTAGTATTTATATAAACGCTAAATTACATCGTGATTGGCGAGGATAACATAATAAAATCCTACCACAGCGTTAGGATTATTATTTCAAATGCATCCAAAAACTTAGAGAGCTAGATTATCAAATACATGTAAAAAATAAACTTCCTCCTGACTATGACTCTTTTGTTAATATTTTTTCCTGAATTTTAAATAATTATTATGGGTGTATTTGATCCAATGAAATTAAAAAAATGACTACATCAAAAAAGAGAAGATGGACCCCTCATATATAGCTAGTTTTGGTGCTTATTGATCGCATGACTCTAGGATTCATTTAGTTTACACAACACTTTATGTGAATAAGATAATTAAAAAGTGTTTTAATAAACCATGACAACACAGTCGGTGAGTTTACTATTACTTCAGTTTTTTAATTCTCTCCATCCCAAAATATAAACAAGTGTAATAGAGGTGTCAATCTTCACATTAAGAGAAAATTTGCCCATTAAAATAAAGCTAAGCTGGCGCGTGACCAAGCCTCAACTTCATAATTTGACTGAGGCTGAGCCTACAGGAGCCAAAATCGGGTAAGACTTAAGTTTCACCCAGTCTATACGTTCCGCCACCTACGATTCAAATATTGATAAACATTGGAAAACATCAAGCGAATTTCATGAGCCGAAAAATAGTCGAATAAATTATGGATAAGTTCGACCAGAAAGTTGTCTAGCAGACAACTAACCATAGGAGAATATCAACGTTGCTTGAGTTACGATAATATCCACTCTTACTTTTGGACTTCATTCGTGTTGCAAAACATATACTATTTGAGTATTACTTCATTTTGGCAACACACTAATTTGACAAAGAACGAAAAACACAAAAAGAACAACAAAACGAACATACAAAGCAAATAACACGTGGAAGCCAATCATATTTTATCTGAATAAAAAACAAAGACCGAACTTTCCTTTTTCTTCGACGAACGGGTACTCTAATACTTGAAAAACAAATCTATGAAATCTATTTTGAATTTATCTTTTTTGTTGAAAAATTCATATACACATCTGTGAATGCAAATGATTACATGTGTTTTTTTTGGATATGGTCATTATATATACAACAACAGATATCTTGCTCTCAATTATATCAATATTTTTTTCTCTCTTCTGTTCTCGAGAAAGCTGTCAACCAATATCAAGTAGTTCGTGGAAGAAGAAAAGACTAAATGATTTTCACATAACGATTCCGGTGTCCTTTTTCCTAACCATCGTTCCACCAAAGCTATACAGGTAAAAGTAGAAAGACTTTGAAATGGTCATGATCATTCAAATTTTCCCTTGTTTTTTCGACCTTTCTTGAACATTACGTATACTCATTCATTGAAATATTTTTTTCAAAGTTTGTTATCTTCTTCTCTCATTTCGTCATTTGGTTATTATTGAGTATTGTTTTACTTCCTAAAATGAGAAAGCGTCGTATATCTTTTAGCCTTTTATAAGCATCATTGATTGGAAGAATCGATCGAAATTGACTGATGTAGATCACAAAGAAAATATTAGTCAAAATGATAATGGATATTTCACTCTATTACAATTAGAAGAACTTGTTTCAAATTTCTTATTGATTGGAAGAGTAAAAGTACATACGACTTCATTTCATTCTCTTTCTCAAAACATCTGTTCTTCGTGACATTACAAATAGAAAAAACACAACATCGCTCAACATTTGATATTATACCACAAAGTAATATCAATGTCGAGCAACTATTCAAATCGTATACCTATCAAACACATATAGCAGATGATTGAAGCGCAAGAGAGTGCTTTGAAAATAGAATAGGCATTCATCATATGATTATTTACAACCCAATGATCAATATATGCAGAATGAAATGATACAAACAACAGATGCATCTCTGTAAGCAATAGTTAGTCACATCTAACAATGATTGATACTAATTATCAAGAAATGGCATCCAGAACAGTTGCATGTTAAACAAAATAATAGAATAGCATATTGACTTGTTTGTCACCTTCCATGTAGAGAAAGATTTCAATTTTTTTTTGTGTTGCACTTCAGTACCTATTATCGATTGGGTTTCATCTAACATTCCTAATTGTAAAACCGAATTAATTATCGTTTGTAGGTCCTAATTTTTCAGCCCACGGAATGTATGAAGTAAATAGAAAATTCATTGTCATACTGGTAATGAAATGTCTTTTTCTTCAACTAAAATGTTACGGTTTGAAACCGAAAATTAATTTCATGGTGTCTGTGTGCTTGATTAAGATACGTTTTTAAAACGAATGTCTGCGTCATGCTACTGTAGGCTTATTTTCATTTATAAAATGTTTGTTGCATGATCGAAAGCTTTTACTATAATCACTACAAGAGTAAAATGTGAAATAATACAACGGTTTTACATGAAGAAAAATTAAAGAACAATTATTTAAGCGTATTTCGGGCAGTATGTGCAAATAGAAGCTCCACATTAACACTAACATTCACAACTACACCCAAACTAAAAATCAAAAACTTAAATCAGTTTATCTGATCCTGTGCTACTCATGAAAACGAAAATGTTAATAAAGTGTCTGTAATCATACTGTTCGTAAATTGACTGCTCACTTCATTGATGTGACTCCTGTGTGGTCATGCATAAACAATTGATCTATTATGTTTTCGTAATAAAAACATCCTGATACATTTGAATCTCAGAGCAAAAAAGGTCTGATACGTTTTCAAACATATTATTTCAAAATACTGTGTATATGTATAAATAAATGTAATGTGCACTAAACGAATGATTCATATTATGAATGACAATAAATAGTAAAGCAGTACTACAGTAGTATGTTTATTTGACACTTAAGTGCAATTCGACTATTCTTTTCAACATAATCCACTTGATGTTTTTGATTTTTTATCGTGTGAGCTGACATTAACAGTCGTATTTGTTGGTTCTTCTAATAGTGCGTTCGGGATGATTTCAGTGACTATGGACTTGAATATATGTTCGATATTAGTTGAATTCTTTGCCGATGTTTCCAAATATTGAATATTCAATGAATCAGCAAATTTCTTTAAGAAAAGGTGCACAAATAACCTCATACATTTAAATATAAATCTGATAACTCAATCTCTAGTATACATACTTTAGCTTTATCATAGTCGATCACTCTCTTAGTTGTCAAATCACATTTATTACCAACTAGCAGCTTCTTTACATCGTTATTTGTATATTGATCAATCTCCCCCAACCATCGATGGAGATGATCAAAGGATTCCTGAACAAAACAAGTTCATATTCGTTGAAAACAAACTCATTTCGATTACATACTGTATGGGTTACATCAAAGACAATGATGATACCATGTGCACCTCGATAGTAAGTACCTAAAGATAAAGCACAATGAAAATGTCTATCGAACTATTCCATCCAATTTTTAGATTGCTGTCTGAAAGGAAGTTTTTCTATTCATCCTTGAAAATGTACAAGTGTTCTCAAAGACATTTAATGTTTACATAAAGGTAGAATATTGAAACTACTCAGATTTCTGTCTACAAGAGACTTAACCAAAAGCATAGCGATGCTCATTTGTGTCATCTATCTGGAAATAGGATGAATTGTAATTTTAGACAAAGCATATTTTTAATTTTGTCTCGTAAATCCGTACGACAAAGGATGCAGAGCAGAGCACGTCTGTCGAATAACAAAAATCAGGTTTACTTGTAATGGATCGATAGCGTTCTTGACCGGCAGTATCCCACTAAAAGAAACAAAATAAATCGTATTTTATCGCCATACAACGAGGATAATTACAATTTGTAATTTAATTGTTTTTCCATTATGTTCGATAACACGAATTTTCTGCGAATGAATTATAGGCAATATTCTGATACTTATTTAAGAAGAAAATAACTTACGAAATCGATACCAATTGTCGATATGAAGCTCTGAGTGAAACTATCATCCTGAACAAAGAAACAATTATTTTGAGACGGCAAGGTTAAACAATATGATTACAGAAAAACGATTCAAAATGGCTGATTTGCCTACACCCGAATCACCAATGAGCAGCAATTTCAACAGATAATCACTAAATGTATTGATACATTTTCTGCTCTTATTTCAAACGATAAAATTCAGTTACAGACACAACTTACTAGTTAACATTTGTCGTCTTCGTGCTTGCGACTGTTTCCACATGAGATTTATCATCAATATTTGATGTCTCTAGTGGTACCGCTAATGTTGCCGATATGAGCTCGCTGGCTATATCCTTAAATACCAGTTCGACATTAGTCGAGTTTTTCGCCGATGTTTCCACATATCGAATATTCAACGAATCAGCAAATTCCTTCAAGAAAACAAAATGAATAGATCACCTCGTACATTTGTATATCAATCCATTTGCTTGATTTCTTTCCTACATACTTTAGCTTTATCATAGTCGATTACTCTCTCAGCTGTCAAATCACATTTGTTACCAACCAGTAGTTTCTTTACACCATCACCTGCATATAGATCGATCTCTGTGAGCCACGTGTGGAGATGATTAAATGATTCCTCAGTTAGAAAAAAATCATGTTAGTTGAAAACAAACTCATTCCAATTTCATACTGTATTCGTAACATCAAAGACAATGATGATGGCATGTGTACCTCGATAATAGGCATCTGAAAATAAGAAACAAGAAAGATATCTGAAGAAAGAATTTGGGGCTATCTGAAATTTTCGTCAAAAATACAATTATTGACGCTTTCTTATTAAAAATGTTAGAATACGTCACAATCATTAGCCTCTACTGTTCAATCCTGAGATACGTATATCAAGAAAGAAGATAATCTGAACTTTAAAATGAAAAATTTTAGGGTTGGCATTGCAGGTGATATGGAAGAAACTAGGACATCCAAGTAATGATCTATTGTAGACTCGCGATTCTGTACTACACATACATAGACACATGGATTCTTTGTCTTTACATACTAGCTAAAAGTCAAGTGTAGAGGAACTCTCAAAATGGCATGCTAAGTACTTTTGTCCAATTGTCTATTGACTACATCAAGAAGTTTTTTGCGATCTACTCTTTTCTCATTCGTTCATCTCATTAGAATAGTTTAAAATATATCAAGATACTCATATAACCAAAATAGTGTCTGATTTTTGAAGGTCTTCAGAATGTAAAAGACAAGATTCGATAATATGAATTGCTATGGAGCACAGATTATTCTATCTTTCGAAATGTAACACGATTGATTCCAAATTTTAATTCTGACGGCAACTGCCATTTACGGAATCTTCTTAGACACTGCTAGTTTCAGATGTTATAATAGAACTATTGGGACAAAATAATGAAGTTGAATAACGATGGAATAGAGAACAAGATGGCCAATTCTTAGGACTCGTAGTTACATCTCGATTGAACTAGTTAGTTTTTAATGAAAAGATTCAATTAAGTACATGTTGTCAAAACAATGCAGCAAATTCGTAGAGTATTTCAAGAAAATAATTAGATCAAAATTACTTGTAATCGACCGAAATCGCTCTTGACCAGATGTATCCCACTAAAATATTCAAATAAAATTATTCTGCACTGCATTTTAAAGGCTAGTTACGATTTGCAATCTTTTCGTTTGTCCATCATTCTCAATTGCATGACCTTTCTAAAAATGCATTGCAAATAATGATCAGTATTCATTAATAGCAAACAACCTACGAAATCGACACCAATAGTGGGTGAAAAGCTCTCGTTGAAAGTATTATCCTAAGTAAAAAACATAATAAGTTTGATAAGAGCAAAATGAAACATACTTACAGTTAATCGCGTTAAAATGGCTGTTTTGCCAACTTCTGAATCACCGAGAAGCAAAACTTTGAATGGATGATGACTATAAAGTACATGTGTGTTTTTTGTTGACATTTCTTTACATGTTCAAATGAAGAACATACCTTTCAGTAGTCATTGTAAGGATTATTTTTCCTCGTTATTGATCTGTTGTGTCTTTCACTGGATGATGAACACCAAGATTTATATTTAATCTGGAAACGAACGAGTTTATTAGAAAAAGAGTAAGACTGTTATAAAACTAAAAACAATCTACTGATTTCGAACTTCTTTTTTTCTCTGTGAAGATGAGAATGAATTAGTCATAGATATTTCTATATGACGGCTCCGGGTTTTTCTTTTATTAAATGGGTATACTTGGAGATAGAGATGAAAATAAACCTTTGAATTTAATTTGAACTATATGCAGTGCTCTACAAGGCACGGATCAAATGGAAATAGTTGACTAGGCGTTGATACATTCTGAATCAGAGAAAAAATAGGGCGTAACAAATGTAATTTTTAAATGTTCACAGACCGATTATACAGCACGACAAAAGACAGAATCACATGCCGACTTATTCTTTAGTTTTCTCTCGCATACTTATATAAGTTAACAAAACTATGTTGACAACACAAAAAAGAACGCAAGAGAAAGAAAATGAACTGAATATATTTAGTTGCCTTAAGTTGAACCTGCTGTTTTTGTTCTGTATTGAGTAGAATAGTACAAGGACTTTTGATTGACATAAAATATTTCTTTATTGAAAAATCGAGAGTGTCATTTTTGGTCGACATTGTTGATGAATATAATTTTGAAAGTGAGTAAGATGGAATGAGAGAAAAAAAACGATCTTATACATGGCAACAAACGAGTTTAGAATTGTTTTACCGCCATGCTTACAGTGCCCAAAATGAATGAGAAAAAGAGAAAAAAAACATGAGTACGAAGAAAAGAATGCAAACACGCATGATGCCTGCATTGTCAACATCGTGTTTAGTTTTATACAACAAAGTATTCTAGAATCTTTGCATGTTGCAAGAAATTGATTTTTCGTTGATGGATGCCAACAATTTCGATCGAACTTTTATCAGATCACGGCCGTATTTATGATATACAATGTTGAGTAAATTAATCGATTCGTTCGCCGACAAAGTCAAATAACTGATAATGGATTCCTTAATGGTACCCCCTACCTCTTTTCTGATGATTTCTAGTTCTCGAAGAGGGTACAATTGATTAAACTGAAATTTTTATTACAGGTAGGGCACTAAAAGAAAAAAGGAACATGTGTTTGACGAAACGTTTTGAAATGAATTTTTGTTGTAAAACTCTAATGTCTATAAAGTTATACTCTGATATACATTCGACCCCATCACCCTTTGTTCAATCGAAGCAAACGTTTT
>CAJNOP010000154.1:181221-211927 GCA_905250075.1 Rotaria sp. Silwood1 | reverse complement strand
TTTGTCAGTTTTAGTGTCTTTAGGCACTAGAAACAGTCAAACAATGGGTGAAATAATAGAGAGCGAAAACGAACCGAACTGAACTTGAACCAGCAAAAATTAGTTCGATTTGGTCTCGGTGAAGCATCCTTAGCTAAAATAAGAAAAACTTGAACGATAGACAAGCGATATAAAGGCTCAAAACTTGTCTCTTTCTATGAATCGAATTCTAGCTCTTAAAATGAATCGAAAGTGATTGATACCTGATTAATTGTCTACTTATGATTTTGCACAGAGATGAAGAAGTCATGAGTCAAATCGATTTGAATCAAATTTCAGGCCATTTTTTCTCAAAGATTCGATGTTTTGTTTACTTATGTTAGAAAGATAAATTCGTGTGCTGATTTTTGGATGAAATTTCAATTTTATTGTTTTAAAAAGTTTACATAACAGAGACGACAGATTGAGACGATACAATGCATTTTATAGATAAGATTGGCGTGTTCACATATTCATGTTTTCGCTAATTGCCATCGCCTTATAACAAAGACTAATATGATTTAACGTCTTGCATTGATAAGTCAGATAGAAATGGGTCTGCGAAGATATCTTTTCTGGTACCACTATTATATCGTTTTCAATACCAACCATCAGTTTTGGGAAACATTTTGACCCTTTCAAGCTATTGCGATGTTCAACATCATGATATTCACTATCAACAACATTGGATGCACAAGTTGCTGGAGCATCTCCTTTGAAATCAGAAGATTTATCAAGAATAATATTGTAAAGCAGTTAATAGAGAGGTAAAGTTAAGGAAAAAAAGAAACAACATAACTTGAATATTAAACTTTCTATTGACGTTGGTGTCGTCTACTCGTTGATTGATTCACTCTCATTTCGAAGTACTTTATTAATTCAATGCATATTTATCTGTGTAAAATGTTATAACTACAAGGTGGTGTTGACGAAAGAAAAGATTGAGTTTTATAATTTAAAAATCATTGAGTGATGCTAGCAGTCGGAAGGCGTTCCCGGCGACAATTATTTTATGCACCGTCCTTATCCACTGAGCCATTAAGAGGGCGTCCATGAGACCATCGAGGAATTTTTAAAGGGTCCATACTCCCGAAAATTTTGGCCACCTCATTTTATTTGTGGAATCGATAGCCCATGAGGTGAAACTACTCTACCCAAAATATTTGCTCGATTGATTATATAACAAAAAAGTTATGCAGACCACACTGATGACTACACACTGATTAAGTCAAAATTGATACGACGTAGTTATCAAGCAAAAATCAGTATTTTTGAGAAATTATCTCTCAAGATTAGTTGATCCCAGAAATTTGGATCGTACATCGGATGGGCAAATAAAAAAGCTACAAAACCAGCCTAAAACAAAAAGTTTTTAATCCGTAAAAAAAAAATTTTTTTTTGGGAGTATGGGGTTTCTCGATCCTGTGGTGGACTCTCTCTTAAGTCGAAAGAAAATCAGTAGTGAAACAAGAAAATAAGTAATTACATTATCGTCTGATGAAAATATCTGCAATGGAAATGTCAACACCTTCACTAACTCTCAAAATACTATGCTGTTTGTAAAGAAACATATAACCGAAATGACTGTCTCGGAAGTCATTCATATAAAGTCGAAGTTGAAAACAAAGGGTTTCGATGAAAAGAATATCGTCATCTATATCCTATCCAGACCTACACTCTTGTTTTATAATAATAATAATGAATAGAATTGTCGTTCGAAGAGAAAAATCAACATGTGTCAAGATCTTTCCATAACATTGTTGTTCACAGTATAGTCTTACTAGGGTCAGGACATATTTTATTTATGTAAGAATAGTTGATTCTAATAATAATGTGTTTCTCTTTTACTCGATTGGTTAAATAAGCAAATTAATTATGATATTAGATATATCGGTCGTAATTCTAATCTATTGTCTCGAAAAATATAATTTTTGAATATTTATCATAGTTTAGTCTGTAATTTTTTCGGTATGTTTTCTCATTCAGTAGACTCTTAAAATGTTGCTATATTCTGGTTTTGATTATCAAGTAGCAAACAGACATTGTCGGATCTTTCTTAATTTGACTTTTTTCTTCAATATAAATTAATAGAATTAATCTAACGAGTCATAACCTATCAACAATTTGTTTAACTCTGAAAATAAAATATGTTTTGAGAATTAACATGAACATAATACATAATTAGCAATGATCACGTTGTATCGAAAGAATAGATTTGTTTTTATTCTAGATTCAAATATGGTTGTTTTACAACTGAAATTATCAGCAGTTTCAGAATGCCTTCCAAGCAGAATTCTGTGGACTTATGTGTTTTTTTTTAAACGAGTTGACTATTACACACTAGAATTCTGCTTTTATCTTCTTATTCCTCAATAGAATTCTATGTTCCACAAGACAAACTTTACACGAGCTAGCGATCAAAGGATAGTACCATTCTTTTCTGGTGTGTTTATATTTTGCCTAGAATTCTGTATATTTCTGTATTATCAAAGACAACCTATTCCATTCTTGTCTGTTTAAATTCTACTTAGAACTCTGTAGAATTCAGTAGAATTTTGTGTCATAGAACACAACGTACTCCATTCTGATCTGTTTCAATTCTGCTTAGAATTCTGTAGAATACTGTAGAATTCTATGTTATCAGAGATAACGTATATATGTGTTGATGTTCATTAGATTTTAAATTTCTGTTCTGGTGTGTTTGAATTCTTCATTAGAATCTTTCTTTCCTGTTGGCCATATACATCTGTAGTATGCATATTCGAAGCTTATCTTCTCTTACTCCTACCAGCATTCTGTTTAAGTTTCTGTTCATTTTTTTAAACTCATCAATAAGATTTTCTTTTCTTCTTAAAGATATACACTTCTAGTATGCATACTCAAAGTTTGTCTTCTGTTACTCGTAACTGAATTCTATTTAAATTCTGCTGATATTTTTGAATTCTTCACTAGAATTGGAGAGTAGCCAGAAGTATGTGTTGATCTCGGCTGATCTTGTTTATCTTCTGCTATTAGGAATAGAATTCTGTCAAAATACTGGTGTAATTTTTGAATTCTTAGCAGAAGTCAGTTGTTTTACGGGTTCATAGGTTAGTGTGGCGCTTAGTAGTTTATTCACTAATGAGAATTTATCTTAGTGAGCTAATCCACTGTTTACCGATCAAATTTTTAAATTCTGAATTCTACTGGGCGAGAATTCTGCAGCCCCTCGATAAAAGACATCTCTCGACGATTTAATTGATATTACCGTCAACATGAGTAATTATAATCTCACATTAGACTCCATTTCGGCTTGTCTTCTCATAAACGTATGAGCAAAAGTTTTCAAAATATAAAGGAAGAAAAGAAAAAATGTGGGTTGAAAAATTATCAGGTTCATTATTCTGTTATGTAAAAACGATAAAGAGAACATGGTGCTCTACTTCCTTTTAATAAACAAGTTAATGACGCAGTTAAAAGGATGAGCTTCTTTGAGATACATGATAAAATAACTAATAATAAACATAAGAGATTTTCTTTATGAAGACGGAAAAAACTAACGTGCTTTTCTTTGATGCTTATGACTTTACTATCTATTCTTGTAAAAATGCTATCAAGTTTATATAGACTCTTTCTATTTATATTATCATAATTATTTTTTCCTGAATAATATAAATTAAATCATAGAGTTTACACAGTAACAGACAAATTCATGATGACTTTACCGACAGATACAAATGTACAATCATGTGCAATATATGCTAATAAAAAATCAACGACATATTCACATGAATGTAAAATATGTGGAGCTTCGGCTCGTTACTTTTATTTTGGTGTTCTGTCATGTGATTCATGTAAAATGTTTTTCAGACGAAATGCTAAACTTGGACAAGTCAGTTTTATTTCTTGTTTTCATCAAATAATTCTATTTTATTCATTCTATAAGGAAGCATTTCAATGTCGTTTTGGTGGTCAATGTCAAGTCAATATTTATAATCGCCATGTATGTTCTTCATGTCGGTTAGCTAAATGTTTTAAAAGTGGAATGAAAATTGAAATGTTTCGTTTGTCAAAATTAACAAGAAAAAATAAAATAAATCAAACAAACGAAACAAAAACTAAACAAATATCACAATATGTAATCAATGTTATCAGACAAAATCAAATACAGAAGGTAAAAATTTTGCAATTTTAAATTGTTCGATCGAATTTTTCTTAGTGCACCATTATCCCTTTCATTTCTTTTATTTTTTTTTCATTTTATTTCTGAAAAATACTTTTATATAATTATATTTCAAACTTATTATTGATTATTTTAACGAGAGACGTCAACCAACAAGTCAAAATAAGATTCACATTTTATTTTTATTCTACTTTGAAATGCAAGGCTAAACTAAAAATTTCAGTTTAAATGAAAAATATAATATGAGGTTAGTTTTAGCAAACAGTATTATTAGAGAATCTGTTTATTCGATCCTTTTCTACATTCTCACGATTACAACTATTAGATATAAAAGAGACACCAATAGCAATAGTGATGTAAGTGACATGTCTTTAATAAATATCAGTCAAGCGCTCATAAAAGATTGACATTTTTTGCAATTTAAATCTCCTTCACTTTCACTTACTTTTGAATGAAATCATAATGAGGATATACTTATATGTTATAACATGATTAATGCATGATGTTCAAGTAGAAATAGTTATCTATCAGGGATGCCTTGACATGATCTCAGAGTACAGCCAAATTGCTTTGTCCTATTAACCTTTTCTGTTGTACTAAAAACTCTTTTGGTGTCGGTTACTAAATGTAAACATACTTGTTTGAGATTTCGCTTGGTTACTAACTGATTTTTATAGTCGAGTTCAGTTTATATTGTTCTACCATAGTGTATTTAACCTTTTTTAAAATAAAGTTAGTAAACATCATATTATGCCGTAGAATAAAGATAAAATGCCAATCCTAATGAAAATATTTACTCAAATCGTTTAACAGTAATTAGCAATTTTGTGAAAATTACCAATTTAATTAGAGAAGAATTTATAATATTATACTATGTGTGAGAGGACATATAAAAAGACTTCTTCTGCATGTGGAAAATATGTAAATACTTTTTTCCACAATATTAAGATGTGTTTTAAGAGAACATTGCCTTTTTAAGCGTGTTCACTAATATTTTATGATAAAAGTAGCTGATCTTAGTGCTTTTTGAATGAATGGGAAAATATTCAAATGTACACTATGATTAGAACGTTTGAATATCTTTTCATAAATTATTGTTTGCTTGAATATTTTATTTACAATCTAACATTTTCTATTTGAATAAATCATTAAGATATATATAAGTATATGATTAGTTTCGATTGAGATGCTCATCTAAAACTGGTTCGCCCTGCATTTGAAATTTAATCATGGAAATTTTCATCAAAACAAAAAAATACAATTATTTTTAATTTCTGGTTTCTTTTTATATGCTATAGATTTAAACATATCTGGAATAGCATTTTATTTTGTACTATGAAATCAAACAAGAAAATATTGAAGTTTATACTAATTACATGAAAATCTCCTATGAAGTAGATAAAAAAAAAGTAAAATTATCTCCTGAAAAAGTCATTTGACAAGAATTGTTGAGGTTATATAAGCTTTGTGTTTTTAATTAAATATATTAAATTCGATCAGATCTATAAAAATAATTCAACTGCAATTCCTTGTTTTTTTTTTCTAAAGATATGTTATTATCATGATTTTGAGCTTCTAGAATTAATTTATTAAATAAAGCTAATTAAGACAAGATAAGACCTTGAGTAATGACAAGTATTTAATGTTATCTCTTGAATATATTTGAAAAGTTTATATTTTATTTTGTGCCGATGATATTTGCATCAATTTCTAATGAAATGTTAATTATTTTTAATAAATAATCTCCAAAAATAAAAAAAAAAATTGATAAGATTGTATCATAATTATCTTGAGTTGACGTTCATCTATTTTTTAATTTAATCAATGAAGAAATTCTGTTGATTTTCTTAATGAATATCTTTTTCATTTTTTCGAGAATCTCTATTCAATCTCGAAAAATATCAAGGTTCAATAGCAAGATACTAATTAGAACACTTCTTTAACCTCAGAGATTTCTTCAATGAAAATAGTTTAGCATCTCGTCGTCGCATCGATTGATAGAACATTTGTTAGTCTATATAATCATCATCGTCAAATAAAACATCCATAGTTTTTCCTGACGAAATAAAACTCGCCTACAGCATCGGTTAGATACTGAACGAAAAATCAACAGAATTTTTTCATGGATTATATAATATAATACAAACGATATCAACTCGGAACAGTTAATGAAAAATGATCCTACTACATTGTGTCGTAGATCTTCATGAGATGAATATATTTAGAGATTCAATTTTCAAATAAGACTCTTCTCTATTACAAATTCGAGACGTTCTTTCGAACGATCTCTGCTTTCATGAATTAAGAGTATTAGACGAATTCTAACTTCAGATTCAAAACTTCCATCATAAATTCTCTAAGAGAAAATACATATGTGTAACATTTTACAACCTTGTTCTCGTCAGTGAAAGCTTGCACTATTGTGAAAGTTTCAGGGAAAAACATTTCTTTCTACATAGTCACTTGAATCAAAACACTTGAAAATTTTTCATAGAATGCTAAATATAATGTGGGAAACAAGCTTATTTTTTCAGTTTTATAGCAGTTTTAGGCGAAACATTAATCGATTTTCTGAGTGGAAAGATGTAATCTTAAAGTAAAAGAACTTCACCGTTACTCTAAAAGCTTATCGTCTATAGTAAGAAGGGCTAAATGCTATCAGCAATGAAAGTCAAGCTAATTATGAAACCTCTCTGGTTCTGTATTGTTGGGTTTATGTTTCAGTTCTTTGACTGTCTTCTTTACTAAGATATGAATACGCAAGAGTTTGCTATATGAAACAGCAATGTTTCTTCTTGGATTCATATCTCAGTAAAAGAAATAATTAAAGAACTAAAGCCTTTACAATATACTAGTCTCATCCGGAACGTTCTCTTTTTACTAAAATAAACAGTCTCAGATCAAAAGTACTTTGATATTTGGAGAGCTTTCTTAATAAGCTTAAATTTCCGTACTGACAGAATTTAGCCTTTCTTAAGATAGACAATATGCTTTTATAGTAACGATGATATTCTTTTACTTTAAAATTACATATTTCCATTCTAAAAATGGATTGATATCTCGCCTCAAATTGCACTGAAACTAAAAATAAAAAGTTTTTCTTGTTTTCTTATATTTCACACTCGATGAGAACTTTTCAAACGTTTTGGTTGAAGTGATTAATCGAGAAAAATTTTGTTCTTGAAACTTTGACGTTAATACAAGCCTTCATTAAATAGAACAAGGCTGTACAATGTTATACATATGTATTTTCTCTTAGAGAATTTATAATGGAAGTTCTGAATCTGAAATTAGAAATAGTCTACTACTTTTAATTCATGAGAGCAGAGATCGTTCGAAAGAACATTTTGAATTTTTAATAGAGAAGAGCCTTATTTGTAAAATAAATAACTAAAAGTATTCACCTCGGAAAGATCTACAACGCGATGTGATTAGAATATGATTTGTTAGGGTGGCAGATTTAGGGCCAAATCCGACGAGATCTTATTTACACTTTTTCTTTTATTTTAGTTGCCAACATTAAATCTTTTGCAATCAGATACATCTTTAATGACGAATAGTCAATGGACTCTTCTCTCAAATGTAATTCATAGTTTTGATGAAAGAAAAATTATGTTTATTTCTCAATGTATAATTAAACAAGACAAAACTTGTCAATCTATGATATTACTTGATGAAACATTAATTAACGAATTCTTTTCATTACTTTTCGAAACAACAAACTTGTGTCTTTGTTCAAATGGGGATCTTAGCAGTTTATCATCAGATGATCGTTCACTAATACTTCTTAATAGCACTGATTCTGTATTATGTTTAGGTGGAATATTTATTTTGTATCAATCTCAATTAATTAATTGTCCATCTTTTTTAAATATTCTTCATACAAAATATGGAGAACAATGTCTTTCTCATACGATTCATGGAACAAAATTAATAGATTCTGATATTGTTCTGACTAAAATAGCACTTGCATTACTCCTTTTCTCGACAAATATTTGTCTATTTTCTTCAAATTCACAAGAAGATCATGTTGATACACATGCAATCTTTCTTATTCAAAATACATATGCCGAAATAACATGGAAATATCTTCTATATAGATATGGTCATGATGGGGCTGTTTTGAAATTTATTAATTTAATTGAATGTCTTCTTCTTGTTATGCAAACACTGTTCCATCTTCAAAATGTTCAACAACATGTTAATGATGTTCTTGCACTTATTGAAAATACTGAATTGAAACTTCTTGTAGATGATATCGATCAGATTGATCAAAAACCAATGAATTAATTCAATTTTATCAAATTTGCACCAATAAAAAACTGTTTTCTATAATTTATTCTTGTGATGTTGTGCCAATCAGTGTCGTTTTATGTCTGTTTTATTTTGTTGTATTTTCTGTTGTTGACTGCGTGCAAATTGGTCATCATGTTTACTTTGAATATCTATATTAAAAGGAATCGCAAGATACATGAAGAAAAAGTTTTTAAAACTGAACTCATGTAAACAAATACATTTCAATCATCTTATATGTGATCTCGTCGATATTTTCAATCAATTAATATAAGTTAAACTAAACCAGAAAATAAAACAGTATCGATAAGATATCATATTGACTTTGTATTGATTGTGCATTTTGAATGTGCGTTTAACCAAAGAAAACTAACGATCGAATACAATTTATAAGAGAGTTGAACCGGTTTTATTATTCGAAGAACTTCTTTTCATCGTTTTCTGTAATCAAATACAATGTGTTGTAAACGCCAAAAATTGCCTATTTATTTGAGAAAACAACGAGTTTTTCTGTGATTGACAGCGTAAATGTTTGACTGAAATTTATGATAATTTTGTTTTCATAACTATGGTTGTGCAAAAGAGAACACGCATGAACGCATAAAAATCAGATCAATTACCAACATACAAGAGAAAACTTTCTATTTGACAGTACGTTGCTAAACTATTAGAAACATTGAAGAAAAACATAAAGCCCCCCACGATGATGCATATCTTTTACCTTTGGATAGTCCAACTTGATTTAGTCGCATATGCAAAATATACGGCTTTTATTTTGTACCCTAAGAAAAATAGAAAAGATGCATCTTTTCAATTTAAAGGTTTATAGACCATTCCACATAGGACACGACCGTCAACACAGAGAAGTTGATTTATTGAGGTTGTTAGATTTTACTCAATTCACGAAATGTTATAGAAAGAAGAATTATGTGAATTTTCGAGCAAGCAGTTTTGAAAAACATCTACTCCTCCATTTATTATGGATATTGTGCGAAAAATCCCTAAAATGAGAATTTCGACCAACGAGCCTTTTGACAGGATCATATCTCAAGAACGGCTTGGCCGGTTTAACTGAAACTTTTTGTGAGCCTACCTCTATCAGTTCTACTCGGAATAAAATTTTCAATTCAAAACATCAAGTTCTTCACTCCGTGTGATCTATCTAATTTGAGCAAAAAACCCAAATTGTAAGAAATATTTGTGTTTCATCAATCATGGTGTAATAAGATATACGTCTGAAATGTTTACTGAAGCTAGAGTTTATAGAGTTGTATCTTCGCTAAAAATTGCAATTAGAGTGTGGGTGTTTTATAAATACTGTATCCACACCCACACTCACACCCCACCCTCTATGTATATTTTATATTATTATTAAATAAATGTCATAAGATGTATTTTAGCTATGATTTCTAAAGTTACAATAAAACATTATTCATTTTGATTTTTATAAATTGAACAGTTTTAGTTATATGAACTCAATTCGACATTTTAAATTTTATTTTATTCAATAAAATGTATTCTATATTGAAGCATACTAAAGCAAAAAAGAAGACATTGGTTAAAAGAAATTTGTTTATTTTTAGTACTCAATTGAATAAGAATGAAACTTTTCGACTATTTTTCATTATTTGAGGTATAGAATAAATAAATTTTCTACTTATGAGAGAATTTTGTTAAATGGTAAATCAATTTTTTCCAGTAATCTAACATCATTAAATAGATCCTATTAAAATTGATAAAGTCTAAAAGGATTCATTTTTATGAAGTGTTTCTTATTTTTTTCCAATATGTAGAAATAAATTAATGTCGTATTATATCTAAGCTATTAGAGTTTAATGATTGACTCTATTTTAGATTGTATAAACTTGAATGAAATTGTCAGAAATAAAATTATGAAATAAAATATAATCAGTTATTGAGTTCATATGTAAAGAGTTGATGCAAGTTGTCTAATTTGATTTGTGAGATCTTGTTTAATTCCTATTATTTTTCATTCATATCTACTTTACAAGAATAAAAATTCAAACAATATACTAACATAAAATCGATCATATGTACGAAACTCGAAAATATAGTCAACATATTTATTTTGCATTATTCTCATTCAATTATTTATTCCCATCAATTGAACATAAGCTGAATTAACAATATTAATACGTTAATTATTTCGAATATTTTATTGTATAAAAAATTTTAAAATGATTCTATTCAATTTTTCCGCAATAATAGTGTATATTGAGTAGAATTTCAATCACATTCTTATCAACAAGAGTATATTCTTAAATATTAGTCACCGATCAAGCTCATATGTTGTTCATTTGAAGGAATCGAAGAGGTTAGAAGAATCCTAAAAAGAGTCGTCTTCATACAGAATCGTTATAGAGTTGCGACTATTGTGAAGGTGGTCAAGCACTAACCAGTTGTAAGTTAGAGAGAACTTTTACGAAAAGAATTTGCTGGAAGATATTGGAAAGTCAAGAACTTACCAGAGAACACCCGAGCTAGACATAATGAGAAATATCACAAATTAGATGAGCCGTTTCATCGTGCTAAATTTCGTCGCACAGATTTGCTCAATTTCCTTATTCCCTGTTGCAATCAAGTTGCTTGTCCTGACAAATTTACTCGTGTAGAGCTCGGATATTGAATTCAAATTTCAAATTTTCAGATATTAGACCTTCACAAAAATATAATCATACGTAGCGAATTTGAATTTGAGGTAGGATATCGCTTTTTTGAATTATCATTATTACCAGGGTTGCCAGATCGAAAACTCAAAAATCAGAATTTTTTTTTTCAAAATCAGAAATTAATCAGAAAAGTCAGTTTTTGAAAAACCTAGTGGTTATTATGGTATCATGTTGGTACAAGACACTCCATTGAATCGCTGTTCATTAATTCATACTTTATTTTCAAAGATATTTCGCTATAAAAAAGCATAATACAATGAATATACTGTTTAGCTAACTAGGAAAAGCTAATGAAGACACGTAGTGCCGAACTCTTTCGCTAAATTCAAAATTTGTTCACAAAAAAAGCACAAAAACAAATCACATATATACGATAGAAGTTATAAGATTCTATAAAAGAAAAAACTGATGATCATGTAACATAGATTCGGTATTATTATTCATATTTTCCATTTTTTCGAATTTGCTTTAACAAATGTGTTTGAGTTAAAAGATATTTATAAAATTGTTCACACGAATAATTATGATAAGATTTAATTTCGCTAAAAAAGCTGTGATATGATTTAGAAAAGTTCAAAATTCAGGAGAAAAGCAGGGAAAATTATCAAAAACAGGAAAAATCAGACGAGAGTGCTAAAATCAGAAAAAATCAGACTGTCAGAAGGAAATCAGAAAGGCATCCAAATTTCAGACACTGTCCTGACTTTTCAGACAATCTGGCAACCCTGATTATTACTATCAACTTTTGATCATTTTTTAAATATTTTTCGTAAAATTTGACCAAACTGATCTTGCAGATGGGCAATCCGAATTTGAAGTCAGCTATGAATTTCTCTAATATACTGCATGAAGTTTGGTGCTCAATGAATGCAGTATCAAATATTATACGAATCTTAAAGATTCAACTACAATTCATACTGAAAATATTCCAAAACTCAAAAAATACGATCTCAGATTCCTAGTCCTTTCCTATGATTACATTTCGATCAGGTTTTATAAAATGTATTAATAATCATAATGCGTAATAAAAATATAACAAAATCAAAAAGGCTCGCTCAAATTTGAATTCAACCAGCATGATTACAATTTAGTGAAGTTTTAAAGTTTTAAATTTGAGCTTGATCTTCACTTTCTACACATTTGTTATGATATGGACATGTTGATGGTCGATAATGAACTCCGTCAAAATGAGCTCATTCATAGATAGATCGAGAAAATCAAGCTCAAGTTTATAGGAGGAGGGTATTTAATCCTATTTCTTTTCATTTTTTTTCCATGCGAAAAAAATCAATAAGCAAGCATCTTTCCGACACTGGTACCTTAGAATGAAAATCCAATTGTTTTTTCGGCTATGATATTTGTAGGAAACTTCTCATAAATAAAATCAGAAGAATGATCAAGACAGCACCAATGATGAATAGACTACCTATATTTATGTTTCATGGTTTGATTTTGTGACAAGTATAGATATTCAATTTATTATAGAATAGTTCTTCTAGATTGCACAGATTGAATTAGCAGAAGAAAAAATCATTTTATGTGAATAGTCAGTCGAACAGTTAAATGATGGTACACATTGCTGATTCTCTATTTATTTGAGAATTTTCATGGTTCTTAACTGAATCTGGTTTATTGATAAATGATCTGGTGTTATTGATTACTGATTCATTCATTGTTTTTCCTGTTGATGAGCTCAGTAAACTTGACATATTAGCAAATGGAGCGAATGGGCATAATTCCGTAAATTGAGCAAACAACTGATTGATATCAAAGAAGGCTTGTAAATCTTGGATTTTCAGATCAGATGTCACTGTAGCTTTACACATTCCATATAAATTCACCATTTTATTCGTCGGAACCGCTTTGTAGACATAACCTGAAAAAGTTGGACATGAAAAGTAGCCAGTCATCCGACCAAAATGACGCCATTTAAAAGTAACATGTGGTGGACCTGAATACAGTTCAATTAACTCCCAGGCGAAACCTTCTCCAAAAGCTCGTAGAAATGCCATTTGAGATTCTGCAAGTGTCATCATCGAAGCATTATAGTATGCAGTTTTACCAATGAGTGTGTTGTAAGTACCCATCTTAACTAAATCATCGGCTGTATATTTGCATTGACCGTTACATGAGAAACGATAGTTGTCCACGTCGACTGTTTCCCATTGTCGAGGATCCAATTTATGACTAACTTCTAAAATAATTTCAAGCTGTCATTGGAAAGAAAATGAGTAAAACTAACAACTTTAATTATCCCATCTTTCTAACATGTAAACCTTCAACTTTTCTTTAATTCAAAGAAAACTGCATCCGCAAAGAGTTTCTGAGATATTGACGGAACTTTGCATAGATGTTTGAATGGTGAAAGTACACTAATAAAAATTTCTAGGACTCAAGCTGCAACACTCAGATTACTTTCATTGGCAAGAGAACTCCTTACTATCTCGAATGAAAGAAATGGTTTTTCGTAAATTTTTATTCTGTTTCATTTTACAGATCGTTGAAAGGACTATAATGAACTATATGAAGAAAAAAACGCGCAACACGTTTTTTTATATAGGAAGACTTTGGAATCCGCTAGAATTTTCTATAACAATCGAAGTCTTGTTGTTAATGTCTTTCAGCATCCTTTTTCAGGAACTCTAGGAAAGGACTATGAGGGTGTGGATGTCAATGAATACAAGACTGCACCCACGCTCATTTTGTTCTACAATAGATTTCATATCTAGTAGATTTCTTTTTTGCTCTTACATATGATAGAATGTGCTCTGAATAAAAACATTTTTCTACAGTAGTAGCTTTCTCTCAGTTGTATCCATTGCAAATAAAAATTGGCTTAAAAATCGAATCTTGTAAATATGAAAGTTACTTTTCATACGAAATAAGTTATTTTTCGTTAGTTCTCTTCATACAAATCGACTTGGATTTTTTTAAATTATTTCAAATGTCAAAATCTCACCTATTTCCCAATTCTTGACAACATTTTCCACAATCTCTTCCAGTGATCCTGGTGTATGATTAGTTGATCTTTCTGTTGTAAAAAGAGCAATGGTTTTTGAATAGTCTGGTAAACCATGTCGCCATTTGACGTCACTTGACACATCTTTTAGTACGTATTTATTATCCACAGCATATGGTGGCAATGCCATTTCGTTAGTAAAATATCTTCAAGAAGAGAAAATTTTGTATTTCCATAACAGTAACTTTGTAAAGTTCAATTTTTGAAAGCAAACATTAAAATATAGGCAAATGTGTTATTTTTTACGTGCAAGTTCATTACTGAACATTGTCTGACAAATACATCTAATCGAAAAGATGATTTCTACTTGTTCTACCTCGACGACTAGATAAAGCTAAGGAGTCTATAAACTACTCAGTATTAGCCCTATTGATAAAGTTAAAGTTTCCTCGTATGATTGTGTTGAAGTTACAACATCGACGTTAAATGTTTGTCAAAAGTAATTTAGATCTACTAAATATCAAACAATTATTACTTAATAGATCATATTATACTGGATGGGTCATAAATAGCACTGAGATAAAAAATTGAAATATCTATGATTGGATTCGCTCGAATGTACTGATCTTTCATATGGGTAATCTAAACAAATACTTATAACATATATATTTTTAGCCTCACTCAAGAAATTTCATTTATTGTCCCTTTAGAAAAATACGTATAAAGCATTTTATAGATCATTTTCAGTTGTCACCTGAGAAAATAATAATAAGTCAAAACAAACTTTATACGTGTTACTAAATTGATATGAATAGAGCACATTTTCAGAGCTAGTAAGTTTAAAAGTTAACAATTACAAAATTTTGAATTCTCAAACATAGAACACCAAGTTTGATTTTTCTGAATTGGTTTTTATTATGTTTTCGTGAAGCATAGTTTATAGGTTTTTAAAACGAAAAATTAGCTATGTATTTTTTCTTGATTAGAAAATTATCTATTAATTAATCATTATTTAGTACTAAATTGATCTAAAATAAGTTCGACAGACGTTAACATCGACTTTGTAACTTGATCAATCGTTGTAAGTCTCAGTGTAAATACATATTAGAAGAAATGTAAATGTAAAATATGATAGAAAAATGCAACATAAGATATAAATAATAGTGAGACAAATAACAGTAGATAGGTCTGAATAAGAAACAAAATTAAAAAAGAAATAATGAATCAAGCTTATGTCCTGACTAAATGTAAATGTCGTAGTTAACAAGATACTTTTTTCTCCAACACGTTAAAGTAGCGTTGCACGAATGAACAATTGGTTTTCACTATGATTAATAATGTAGCCTTAGCTAGTTCCGATTACGAGAACAGTAGTCTCCATTATCTAGGTGTTACTAATTCGTAAGTCATCGGTGCAGATGATAATGATACGGAGTTTGTTTCCATAATAAGTAAGAGAACGATAGTTGGTGTACGCATCGATTCTAGGAAAGAGTTTTTGTGTACATCATTTTAAACGACAAGACCTTATTCATCACGATTCTCATAAAACATTTGATGGTAGAGTCCTATTGGTCTCTCATTGGGTTCAAAATTAATTCTCTCAAATCTCCTCAAATTGTATTTGCTGTAGAATCTGAGTTAGGTTTGTCAAACATATTGGAATAGTTAGAAATTTCACGGCAAATTCTTTATCAGATTCTCTTCTCCTCTGCTGATTTGTAACAAGAAAAATCCACCTCATTTTTATCTCAAACAAATTCGACTATAACAATCGGCTAATGAGAATCGAGAATACAATAAACAACATGTATTGGATGCTCATCAACTATGGATGAAATTCTCTTTCTTACTGATTTTTCGAAAGTTGTTCGGAAATAATAAAAAAAAAAATATATGTGCAAAAACGCAGCATCTTTATTCCAAACTCCCTTCTTTGTCGTGCATGCTTACTTCTCGTATCTTCAATTTCTTTTAAAATAATGAACGTCTATTACACATTGTTTTTCGTTGGAATAAAATGAATGTAAGTAACTAGCAATGCAATATATATATATATATATAGATATATTTCCTGAAAAGCAATGAATAAAATATTTTATTGCATTATTCTGCATGAAATATTACATTGCCAAAAATAGTTTGCATTATCATATAATCACATTCATGTTATTCTTCTTAATGTACAACAATGGTGTATGCTTACAGTCACACACTATTTCCCCTAGTTTCCTTTTTAAACCGTACCAATGAACACACCAAGCAATTAACTTTATTACACAACGATAGAAGATAATTAATTCTAATGTACAACTACCATTCACCTTAAGACCTATACTGACGTTGACTGTAATAAGAAATGTTTTATTGCACTGAGAAAATTGCGTTTCTCACAAACAGGACGGCGTATTTAGTTATTTTAAGAAGAAAAGAACAACGCTTTGCTGACAGAATATACCACTTGAGTATTTTCTGAAATTCTTCTTATCGAACTGTATTGTAAAGAAGAACAGAAAACCATTGTTTCCTAGGCGAATGAAAGTGCTTTATCAAATTATGTCAAAAGAAACATCAGAAAAAAATGCTGTCAAAAGCACAGAAGATGGTTGAACCATAATTCGATCCTACTTGAAAATCGTTTTGGGAATCACTTTTTTCATGAAACTCATGCTTTTCTCTTCCACATTAAACTATCCACAAGTCGCAGGAGCATTTAAACGTATTCTTTATAGTGCTATCAGTTAGCAAACCCATTGACCTTACAACAGTAAAATTCATTTACTAAAACGATGCTATGGTACCTGTGATCACAAACCCATTCCATTGAAAAACAATCTTCTTTCTACAGAAGATAAAACTCATTGGGGGCCACGAAAGGGTAGAAAAAATGCGCGGGGGAATATGTTGCTTTCGAAATATTTTTAAAGTTCAACGAAAAACTGATTCACAAATACGATGCTTTAATATTGTATAGCAGTGTGATTGGAATGAATTTTTTTAGATACAGTGTTATCTAATCCAAGTTGACAAGGCCAGATGATGATATTTTTGAGATAGATGGTGTAGAGTGCGAGACTCTATACTTGGCACTCGGTTAGGAATAGTTTGAGGATTTACTATTAGGATATCATTTATTAAAGAGGAAATAGAGAAGAAACTCGATAGAAAAAAACGATTTAGTTCATATTTTTAGTTACGAGAGAAACTGAAACAAATTCGTTTACTGAGCCTCTTTGTTCATGTGGAGAGTTTTTGATCATTCAAAGTCGCACGCATGTTAATTGCTCATAACAAAGTATCATACCTCTTACAAATTGGATTTTCTCAACGTGAATCGTACATTATCTTTTCCAAATTGATCTCGCATGTTCTTCTCACACATATACTCATGTTATTTTCTTTGTTGGTCACATTCATTCTGCACTAAGTTTTGTGCATTAAACTCGACATACGTTTTTCTACTTACATAATATCCACACTATTATTCTTTCACTTTTTATGCAGGCAATGAATTGAAACAAAAAACGCTTGAAAATACTGAATATATCTCAAGCTTTTTCTATCCATACCTTCAAATCCAACCACTCACAACTCGCCTTTGATGAATCGTAAATATAATAAGCGTAATAAATAATCATGCAAATGAAGAAATGAACTAAAAACATAATAGTAATAAACGGAAGTTGAAAATGCGTTGCATAAAGCATATAAAACACAAGAAAAAAGTATATCGAGTTTCATGTTTGTATATATTTTTTATTCTAACAAAGAAAGAGGCAACCTTAGAGGAAACAGAAGAAGAACGATTTCACTAAAAGAGATAGAAAGACAAAGCAATTCAAATTCATGTGCAAGAACGTTGTCAGTATAGTCTCTTTTCTTTCTCATGACCAATTGTCATGAACATTAGTCTAAAAGAAAAGTAAGTAAGACGCTTAAATTATTTTACGCAGGTAAAAAATCCCATCCAGGTGAGTTTTAAAGAAAAAAAACAACAAATTGAAGAAAGATTGAATATAATGAGATGAAGTGAATTAAACATCCCAAACATGCTAATATTATTAAAAACTCAATAGACAATAATAAAACATGCAATGAGATTCTTATTTATTTTTATCTCATATTTGCTATTAAATTTAAAAAAAACATCTTACTATTTAGAATTTTATTAGGCTTAAGTTCTTTTTTTCTTAGTATTTTGCCATATCCGACCATCGAACAGTAATCATGACTGTTTCTCAAAAGATAAAAGCACAAGCCATCTTCTTCAAATGGTATTTTTTTCACTTATCAAATATTTTTAAAGAGAAATGAAGAAAAATATTAAAACCTTCTTCGACATTTTTTGTTTTACAAAAAGAGAATCCCTTCTGAAATTAGAAAAAAATTTAAACGTCATTTCTTCATTTTTTCAATAAAAAGAAAAACATAAATTGACCTGTCAAAGAGTATAGAAGTCATATTTTCTGCAATAATATTTTTAATATATTAACAGAATGAAGCTAGATAGATGTCAATATAGAAACGTCTACACATTCAACCTAGCTATTTTCACTGCACATTGTACAGAATGATTATGTCCTTTAACAAGTATAGACAATAATAAAAGCCATCGATATGAAAATAGGCTCTTGTCTTATTTAAACTCAAGGCTGAATTCAAACGAGTGTCATCTCACGAATTCAGAATAATTCTTTTGCATCGGGACTTACTTAGAAGTCATAACTTTTTTCCTACGCCTTACTAGATCAGATGTCGGTGTAAATAATCTGTTCTCTACCAACCATACCCTCTGTTTGAGTGGTAATTAGAGAAAGAGAGAGACATGATCAGAATCATTAATATGATTCTATAGAGAAGAGAATTTTTCAATGACAATGTTTAACTATTAATCGAAGAGATTATGTCTTTTGAATAATAATCTTAAAAATTTATTTTCACGATATTGAAAAAACTTGATCATTTATCTTTTCAGACAACGACAATAACGGTATGAGAATTGTTCTCACAAACAACATTTTCTAATACAAGAGTGATACTATCGCTCTTATTAGTATTTGAAGGACGTGTAAATTGGATCACCGATGATCTTGTTCTAGTTTTTGATGAAGCTATTATTAATGATCGCGAGTACTATTGATTGTGATTCGAAAGATGTATACCTTTGAGTTTAAATAGATCAGTGACAACGTCAGCTTACCGAGGCACAATGTTCCAACTACATTTCGAGTTTATGTTGATTATTTTCTTAGACTAGCTAAAAAAATAGCTGAAATCATGATCCTTCACTTAATCTCGTAAATAGTGAGTGTTAGATACTTTGTGTAAAAAATACGCGGTTTCAAGTTTGCAGGTACCGAAGTTTCCTAACTATATACGATTGATGTTACTGCGGACTAGTGACAACTAAGAACGCTATTGCAAGTCAACTTGTGATCATTTTTTGGCGTTATTAGAGCCTACTTCAAAACATAGGAATAGTCATGAATATTAATTTTTTTCTTTGCGCATGACATCAATAGAGAAAGAAAAAAAAGAAGGTGGATGTGGTTTGACAGCAGTGATTAACGAATATATATCTTCTGTCCTTCATTTCTTGTCACTATCATACCACAATCAAAGTATCATGACTCATTATTATACAATTTTGCTTTATTATTCGAATCACCTTTTTGCTAATTTGTATAACCAATACTGATGATGGTAACATCGACAATGTCAAACTCTCATTACTCCAAAAGTTACGTGTGAAGCGTAGGTTTTGTGAAATACGAGAACCATTCACCAATGAATGTAAAATACCGAGACCCGCAAAATTCCTTTAAACGACATCTGAACAACAAAATTCGTGATATCAACAGTGCTCGATGACGAAAAAATCGTTTCTTGTGAAAATCGAGATCCGATTACTGGTAAATGTACTTTACCTTTTACACAGAATCCATTAAAATGAAATGTCTACATTGACTTGTATTTGTAACGTTGAATATAATTATTTCTACTATTGTGTTCTTTTTTTCACGTGTTATTTGTATTTCATTCAAGTTTTCTATTTTAATGCTGCAAAGAGAATATCGAACTAACTATGAACTAATAAACATTGTTGTTTCTAGTCTCTTCGTTATGAATGTCACAATCTGTGATCTTCACTGAGAAACTTCTATTGTCTTCGTACAAAATATTCCATTTCTTTCAATAAAATATGTATCAATTACACAGTTATACTTAGACTGAAACTAAAGCAACTCCTTCGAAAGGTTTCATCTGAAACCATGGTGACAATCTATGTTGGATAAAGTGCTCAATGTTGTGATACAATGTACCATTTTCAAAAAATCCTCAATTCCCTTGCTGGTTTTTCTTCTGTAGTGAAAATGTCTGAAAGCTTTGTCCAAAGATCATAATTCTGATCTCGTGGATTCACAGATGAGTGCAGAGCACAAACATTGTATCATTCAAAAAAAAAAACATCACTAATCATAAAGTTAACAATAAAAGAAAATTAACGCTTGTATTGAATACAGCTATGTCGAGTGTGTATGAAAATAATATTTTCCAAATATTTTCATGTGACGAAGTTTTCGCTCGACATCAGAGACCTGCACGGAGTCATTTTCGAAGTGTCCATCAAAGTCAATTAAATTTTTTGCCGAAAATTCAGTTTTAGTGTAAGAATCTTTTTTGACTTGCAGATTTTGTACTCTAAAATTTAATGTATAAACTGACGCATTTTGAAGATTCTAACGACATCTTATGAAGGTCAATGAACATGAAACGAAGTCAGAGTCAGATTCAACTCCGACTTTCTCTTTCATGTTCATTGACCTTCATAACATGTCGTTAGAATCCTCAAAATGCGTCAGTTTATACATTAAATATCAGAGTACAAAATCTGCAAGTCAAAAAAAATTCTTACGCTAAAACTGAATTTTCGAGAAAACATTTAATTGACTCCGATGGCGACTCTGAAAATGACTCCGTGCAGGTCTCTAGCAGATACACGGCAAAATGGTCATTGTTCAGCACTTTGTGAATATATTTATTTCATGAATGGATAGTGTTAGAGAGTTGAGATTTTGGCTGTAGAGAGATCCTATTGAGTACTTAATCAAGTAAAAAAATTCAGCCTTCTACATGGTTCCTATCGCTCAGAAGACCTTCCATAAAATCACGACTTTGGAAGATTCCAATCTCCCAAGATATGGATTGTCTAGAAGTCGGACTCATATAAGTTTAATTTTAGTTCAAATATCTTCGAACAATGCTAGTGTGTTGCCGTTTTTTTCACTCATAAGAAAACAGTTGATTCAATGATTGCTTAAGGCCTCTTATTTTTTTTAGAAAAAAAAACTTCGGAATCCAGAAGAACAACAATCGAGTGAATTACTCGCATCAGTGATTCATCGGTAAAACTACATGATTGGAATGACGACTTTGTAGAGAATAGGCAAGGTAGTATTCGTAGACATCTTCTCCTAAATAGATCACAAAATTACGTAGCACAAGACATGTAACGAAGAGAATTTCATGATTCATGTATTGAGTTTGTGACAAGCGTAGTTTTTCTAGGGTACACTTATCGAATTAGTAGAGAAAGAGTTATAGAATTTCTTTTGTTAATACAACAGTCAAATGATGGTACATATTGCTGAATGCTGATTTCCTTGCGAATTTTCATGGTTCTTAACTGGATTTGGTTTATTGACAGATAAACCTGTGTTGTTGATTTGTGATTCATTTATTGTTTTTCCTGTTGATGAACTCAGTAAACTTGGTATATTAGCAAATGGAGCGAATGGACACATTTCTGTAAACTGAGCAAATAATTGATTGATATCAAAGAAGGCTTGTAAATCTTGGATTTTCAGATCAGATGTCACTGTAGCTTTACATATTCCATATAAATTCACCATCTTATTCGTCGAATCCGCTTTGTAGACATAACCTGAAAAAGATGAACATGAAAAGTAGCCAGTCATCCGACCAAAATGACGCCATTTAAAAGTAACATGTGGTGGACCTGAATATAGTTCAATTAACTCCCAGGCGAAGCCTTCTCCAAAAGCTCGTAGAAATGCCATTTGAGATTCTGCAAGTGTCATCATCGAAGCATTATAGTATGCAGTTTTACCAATGAGTGTGTTGTAAGTACCCAGCTTAACTAAATCATCGGCTGTATATTTGCATTGACCGTTACATGAGAAACGATAGTTGTCCACGTCGACTGTTTCCCATTGTCGAGGATCCAATTTATGACTAACTTCTAAAATAATTTCAAGCTGTCATTCGAAAGAAAATGAGTAAAACTAATAACTTTAGTTATCCGTCTGTCTGGAATTGAAAGCTTCTATTTTTCTTTAATTCAAAGAAGTCTGCATTCAAATACGTTCTCTATCGAATTCATTCTTTGAGAAGGGGCTCTGAATAGGTAGCTAATGGATTCCAAACACTACCGTAAGAGTGATAACCTATAATTTGTGTTGTTTGAACAAAATGTTTAATAGATCAGGAAAACGAAATCTAAAGTTCTTTGATGTTCGTCTCAGAATAGAAATTCAAACGAACAAAATTCTAATGCTATTTGAATGACGTCAAAAGTCTAGTATAACCAAATTTTAAAATTCTGGAAGACGTAAACAAGAAAATTGTGCGACGATGATAATCGAACTATTGTTCAAAAGGAGCTTAAAATCTGTTTTGTTACCAATAAACTATCTCACCATATTCTTCCTCTACCATGCAGTGGAATAAATCCTGAGTCAGGTAGGTATTTTTTCATTCTTCAAGAAAGTACTTCACTCAGTTATGAAGGATGTATTTAAAAAGTCGCAATGAAAAAGCTAAACAATTGTCAAGATATTTTGCATAGAAGGAACGTCATGAAGACACAATATCAGTTTTTTTTCGAAAGTTGAGATCCTATTTGATCTTATTGTGAACTCGAATGATACGAACTTACTATTGTTCGAATCACACCTCTAGACCAGGAGAAGCGTCATACTCCTGAACTCTTGAACTTCTGAGAAACGCAATAAAGTTCCAGCATACGAGATATATAGATAAATAAGATACATATTTTGTGTAGAGGATGTATTAGAGATACTAGCATACATGAACTAATGGATTGAATATTTTACAAGTAAATTATATAAAGTGAAATACGCTTGGATATTTTATGTATTTCTGTAGCATCTTCAACTACGTAGTATGATATCTTGTATCTATATATACACATAAATATATATTGATTCTCTGCATACAGCATTACCATATCTACTTTGAGTATGTTGTACATATTGATATATATGTCGTCCATATCTCCTATGCCTAGACTTATATGAGATTTCGCAAAAATCGGTGAAAGACATCGTATACCAGGTGCATGGGAGGTGACTGATTCCAACAAAAAAAAAACACTTCGAAAATAGGTGGATCTAGAACAGAGAAAAACATCACCCCGATTAATCTCATCTTTGAGCGCAACAAGTGGTAAAAGAAAAAACTAGGGCACGGATACATATGCTGTATCTCTGTGTATTTCTCGTATTTCTACATACGTCTTTCCGTATCTTCATACTTGGTCGAATTTTCCTGTGCTAGGACTGATGAATTAATTATTTCACAATTAAACTCATACCATACTAATTTACATTCGTGCACTCTTCAACCTACTTAGATTCTCAAGTTTACTCATTCTTTGTCCGTATTAATAAGACGTTTGTGGCTCGTTATCAACGAGTCGTAGGTTTTCTCCAGTTTTATGTGTACTACGAGTATTTTATCGTGCAGTTCCCACCACCGAATCAATTTTCAACGTGATATTCTGTTGGATAATCATAATAGTAACTATAGAATGAATTACTTTATGCAAAAAGATCATGTATTGCATTCTATACAAGTATTTTTTTTGTAACTTCTCGATTATACGATGCGTTCTTTGAAAACTATGCCGTGTTCTGAACTATATGCAGATTTCAATTACCTATGGAATTAGATCATTCCCGATCGCGTAGGACAAAAGATCGGCAATAACAATGGGAAAATATACGATGTTTGAGAAAGAATCTTGCTAAAGTCCTCTTAGATATATAAGAAACGACTTGTTTTATTCAAACTGAGTCGTGTTATATATCCATCATCCTTGAATCTCGTTGCTATCATCATCACCACAATCAGTTCCGCCAACATGGCTTACTCATTCTCTGTAAGCAGTGTTACATTGACTCGCGATGCTCGAGGCAACTGCAGCATCCAAGTATAAGAGTGAAGATTTATCAGAAGATGAAGAAACATCACGGGTAAAAAATATGTTCTTTCCTTCAAATCAACTAGGTGTGTGTGTTCCTTTTCTTCATTCATCCCACACTCTCTTGTATTAGGGCAATATTTCCCTTCGCAAAAAGAGTACTGAAATACTATCAGCTTATTTGCTGATCTAGAATATTCCTAACATCATTGGTTCACACTTCTTAAACTCAATATATAGAGGATTGAAACAACGTGTTCTTAAATTCTCTATTTTTCTATTTCTCTAGAGATCATGTTTGGGTCCAATGCGTTTTCTGATGAATAGAGCTGAAAAAACCCAAGAGATAAAAGTATTTTTTTTTACAACGTTCTATCGTAACTCGAAACAAACAACAAATTTGTTTTATATAAAATATGCACTTGAACAGTATACACGTTATACTAGAAAGAAAACAAGATTTCTCACTTATAGATATATTTAGTTTGAATTTTGGTGTAACTATAAAGCTATTACGTAGTATACTTATGTTAATTACTGTTTCATACGCTTCCTTATTATAGTATTCCTTCGTATCACTAAAAAACCAAACTTTATCAATGCTTTATAAACATTTGTGTAGCCATTGAAACACTATCTGTGGCATTTTTGGATCTTTCATTGCATGCAATGAATGTCAATTACATTGGCTCTAATTTTTAAAATTATTTTATGTATCAAGTCTTACCTATTTCCCAATTTTTCACTATATTTTCCACAATGTTTTCCAGTGATTCTGGTGTATGATTAGTCGATCTTTCTTTTTCAAAAAGAGCAATCGTTTTTGAATAGTCTGGTAAACCATGTCGCCATTTGACATCGCTTGATACATCTTTTAAAACGTATTTATTATCCATAGCATATGGTGGCAAAGCCATTTTGTTAGTAAAATATCTTCAACAAAACAAAAACCTTCATATTTTCATAACAGTAACTCTGTAAAATTCGGTTTTCAAAAGACTATAATAAACCAAAAATGTAGTCGAAAGTGATATTCCTTACATAAGTTCATCGCTAAATATGATCTCACAAATGCATGTAATCGGAAAAATAATTTCAGCTATGCGTATCTTGATGGTTAGAGAAAGCTCTCGAATTTATGAAATAGAAAGAAAATGATGAAGTATGAGCACTACGAGTCGAAGAAGAACGAAAGTATAAATTTGATTCTAAATAGCACCGAATCATCTCTCTTGGATGAAGAACTGATAGAGCTGTATATACTATATTGCATCGAAGTTGCACGTTCTGTTTCATTAGCTGAAGAACTTAATTTCATATCAATAGGTTTTTTTATGTTTAAAAAAAATAATTATGCATTATTTCTTGTTAGTATCATATTATTTATTAATTAATAATTATTTGATATTTTGTTTATCGAAAAGAACTTCGACAAACATCTAACGGCGAAGATACAGCTTTAAAACAATTGTATGGCGAAGTTATCAATTCGTCATTCAATGTAATACTCACTTTGAATGCATATTAAACAAGATTTGAAGAAAGAAAATGACGAAAAAAGATTAATAAGAAACCAAAGGCACTTAAAGCAGCGTTGCATGGATGAACAACTTATTTTCACTATGACTTATTCGGTATTTGCAATTAACTCTATTTTTGAATAGTGCCCACCATTATCTATTTGCTAATCACTACTAAGTTATCATTGTCGATGACGATGATACACAGTTCGTTTCCGTGATAAGTAAGAGGACAAACGTACGCATAGATCCTGGCAAGATTTGTTTTTGTGGATAATAGTGAACATCAAGACATTACATACGATGATTCTCAAGATAATACAACATATCTCTTCGTACGATAAAACTCCATATAGTGAAGTACGAGAGAATAACTATCGCATTTGCAGTAGGATGAAGTTTGATTGTAGAATACTATCGGTTTCTCGGCGAATTTAAATTTAATTCTCTCAAATATAATAAAACTTCATTTGCTGTCGAGTCTAAATTATGTAAGTCCAGCATATTGAAAAAGTAATCTTTAACTAACTCGACTAGACTAGTCAACCTATACGAAGCTAGGATAGAATAAATAATTCATATTAGATATTCAATCAATTCTGGAGGAAAATTCTCGATCTTACAGATTGTTCAGCACTTGTTCTACAGTTGTAGAAAAACTAAGCACAGATAGAAGTATCATCTCTATTCAACAGTTCCCTTTCTGTCGTACATGCTTACTTCTTCTAGTGTTATTTTTTTAAAATAATAAAAGTCATTGACATATTATTTCTCGTTGGAAAAGAATAAATGTCAATCAATAGCAATGCAATTTATATGTATTTCCTAATAATCAATTAATCAAATGCTTTATTTGGTTCTTTTGAATGAAATAATCTACTGCTAAAAATAGTTTACATTATCATATAATGGCATCATATTATTCATCTTAATGCACAATAATGATGTATGCATATAGTCACACACTATTTCCTTTGACTTTCTTTTTCCATAGAATCGATGAACATACAAGACAATTAACTACGTAACTCGACGATAACAAATATTTAATTCTAATAAAGAACTATCAGTTATCCAAAGCCCTATACTTACGTTGATTATAAGACGAAATGTGCTCTTTAAACTAAGGAATTCACATTTCTAACTCAATTTTATGTGGAGAGTCAGTAAAAATGTTTACAATGTTGAATTAAACAAACAGGTTGACATATGTTGTCATATGTAACAATAAAAACGCTTTTCAAAAGGTATCGAAAACTTGAACATTTTCCTAATTCGTACTATCAAGCTTTACTTTGACAAAAATAGAAAACTATTTTTCCTAAATAAGTGGCTGTATTCTATCTAATTATTTAAAAAAATTATCTCAGGAAAATGTTGTCGGAAGCACAGCAGATGGTTCGTCGATAAATCAGTCCTCTTTGAGATCGCTTTCGGAACAATTTGTCTCATGGAATTAATGTTTCTCTTTTCAATAATAAACTATCTTTCACTCACAGGACTACTTCCATTTTCTTCGTTGAAAAAGACAAATTTTTCCAGAATAGATAGATTTCATTGGGAACTAAAAAATAATTCGAAAATGTGCATAAAAATATGCTGCTTTCTAAATGTTTTGAAAGTTCGAATGGAAAATGATCGACAAAATACTATACTTTAACATTGTATGCCAGTATGATTTGAATGAATTTCATAAACATGATACTATCTGGTCGAGGTTTAGAAAACTAGATGATTGTATTTTGAAGCAGACAGTAAAGACAGTGTAGTGCACAAGATTGCTCCTTCAGTTTTGAATGTTTCGAAGAACGTGTTATTAGTATGGCACAAGAGAAGTTATTTCAGAAAGAAACAGCTTCGTTTACCCAACTTACTTGCTGATGTGGAGTCTTCTATAATGCAAATTTGTACACATGCTGGTGGTTTATAAAAAAGTATCATACCTCTCACAGATTGACTTTCTCATTATGTATGCTGACATCGTACATTATTTTTTCCAACTAGATCTCGCGTGTTCTTCTGATATATATCTATATACATATACTCGTGTTTTTTCTATGTTGCTCGAATTAATTCTATGGTCAATATTGTGAAATAAGCCAGAATCACATTTTTCTACGTGCACAATATACTATTATTCTTTCGTTTTGTATGCAGAAAATAAATTGAAAAAAAAAACACCATTGAAAATGCTAAAAATATCTCAAGATTTCTTTGTCCATATCTCAAAACTCAACTTCGATAAATTGTGAATACAACAAGCGAAATAAATAATTCTGCAGATGAAAAAATAAAGTAAAACATCATACTAATAACTAGAAGTTGAAAACGCTTTATACAAAGTATATAAAATACAAGAAAAAAATGTGTCGAGTTTCATGTTGGCATAGACTTTTCATTCTAGCTAGGAAGAGTAAAACTCAAACACACTAGGGAGAAAACGACTTAGACAGCAGAGATAGAAAGACAAAAAAGTATCAAATTAAGACACAACCATGTTGCCTTTATAAACTTTTCTCTTTCTTCTCTCTGCTATGACTGTTTATCATGAGCATTAGTCTAAAAGAAAACTAAGTGCTAAGATTATTTTATGCAGGTGAAAAGTTCCATATGCGTAAGTTTTAAAGAAGAAAAAAAAGAAATTTGAAAATGGACTGGATATAATGAGATGCGGTGAATAATACAGTCTCAATATGTCAGTGTTACCAAAAACTCAATAGGCCATAATAAAGCTTAAAATCAGGTTCGTTTCCATTGCAATCATATATTTTGTTAATTGGTTCGATGGCACATCACGCAACAGTATCAGAATGAATATTAGGATCATAGTAAAGAAAAACATGGACATCAACTGTTTGGTTAATATTGTCTATCACTGTTTATGCATACTTTTCGTTTATACTATACGAAATTTGTGAATGTAGATCATCATAAATCATCACACCTTTGAATACTATGAAATCATTGTCTTATTTTTTCTACATGTACACACTCAATACTTCTTGTTTCTGACAATTAAAATGTTAAAGATTTTGATTGAAGAGGAGAGCAAACATTTTATTTCGAGCAACAAACTTCCAAATAGTTCTCTTTGAGAGTGTTCACATAATTCTTGATTACTTTCCCAATCATCTTGATATGTATTAGAACACGTATTGAATTTCGAATTTTTGAGCATTTATACGCATGTGAGACAAAGTGAGAGTTAAAACATATACGAAACGAACCTTTTTCACGTGTACACAATAGAGAAAGATGGGAATAACAGAATTTGAGGGAATATAGATATTGGCGTTGATTAGTTTTCATTAAATATCATCGAATGACAAATTTGCACCCTATCGATTATTAAAACTAATGTTATTCACATCAGGTTAACCGCAGTTTCAAAAGGAAAAACGACTTTAATCGATGACATATGATTAACCATGGATGAAAATGAATTATTACAAAGGAAAATATAATTTAAATCAAAATTTATATTTATTTTCCTAAAAGTTGTGAAAAAAATATCAATTTCTACCTTGAATTTTCCAAAGTTTTCTACATCGAAAAAAATATTTTCTTCTTTCAACTAGCTTAAATCCTGCTAAAGGTTTTTTCTTCTAATCAGATGGCTTCAATGATTATTGGAATAACTTAAACAAGATACTACATTTGATCGATATCGATTCTAATATCAGCATGCAGAAGAAGCATTTGTAAATAGAAGTTTCTATAGAAACCTAGTAGTCGAATTAATACTATTCGCACGTTAAAATATTATCCTACTGGACTATATTTTTCTTCTAAAGACGCCCCGTAAAATTCTCTACACAATACAGTGTTTTATGTGAATAATCGCAAATATTTTTGACAAACGATAAGTCCGACTAGCACAACTTTCTAAGACAGCTTCTTATCTATTTTTTCAAATCCCACGTTTTAATTTAACAATCAAACTCTTTTTAAATGAACTCTTTCTCCCATTCCATTAGTTGCACTAATTCATTCCAATATAAAATAATCCAAAGGATTCAGAACAAAACGATCTGTCGGTCAAACATCTTTCTCAATGGAGTTCGGCAAGTTGTCCTTCCAACAGTGTTATCATAAATGCTGTATGCGTCGCTATGCATCGTTCTGTCAGTGAGTAGTCGTTTCCAAATATTTCATCACCATACTATTTAGCCATTGATTAAGAATTCCTTAATGTAACATTCATGATCAAAAGTTCCTTCATTGAACTTGCATTGTTTGTTCTTTCAGAAAATTATTATGTATCCAATTTGCAAACATAATTCTTTTGCTCTTGTGAGTATCAGAGAGTCATGCTTCGATTCACCGCTTCGATGGTCGAAGTTCTAGATTCTCGTTTCATAATCGTTTAACTGATCTTGAAGATATATCGAATTCCTTTACTAACTTTCATGATCATGCCCTTTTTACATTTTAATCGATTCTTGACTTTTCAATCATTCATTTCATATGAGTAATCCGTGGGCCATCGGTAGGACTTCATGACGAAGTATCACTTTTGAACTATCACCATCTTTGTACTTAGAAGGTACAATTTTTCTGACTCTTTATATTTATCATGTTTTAAAAATCACACAAGCCAACTAAAATGAATATCAAAATAAAACATGCACAATTTTTATCTATTCAAAGGATCACTTCATATTTGATGCATGGAAATAAAGAATGAATCAGATCAGTAAATATCAAACTTCAGCTACCCAATATTTTTTCCAGAAGTATGCTTTCCAAGCATATTGTCGCTATTACATCTTGATAGAGATATCACAAATCACCAGTATAATACCAAACACACTGCCA
>CAJNOP010000154.1:145164-181121 GCA_905250075.1 Rotaria sp. Silwood1 | reverse complement strand
GAAGTTTGGCCATTTCATACAACAAGTAATAATTACTCCGGAAATAAGTAAAGAATAATCAACATCTCGAACTAGACTAAAAGTGTCAAACACAAAATAAAAACCCTTTTATGGAACGGTAAAATGATAAACCCTTCGACGTAGAATAATATACCCTTTTGCGCAAGGGTATAATAATAAACCCTTTGAATGGAAGGGTAGAATAAGAAACCCGTCATCATAGATTAATTAACCCTTCTCCTTAAATTCTGGTAGAATGAACCATTATTATTTTAAAATACCCTTCGTTTAATAATCCCTTCGGGTAATAAACCCTTTCAGGGTTTCTGACAAAAACATAAACCTTTTAAGGGTGTAGGAAATTTTTCCTCTAGTACTAGGGTTTAGGATTCTACGTTTTTTTTACAGTGTAGAATGATAAACCCTTTTCATGGAACAGTAGAACAATAAACCCTTAGCCGTAGAATTATAAACCCTTTTCATGAAAGAGTAGAACAATAAACCCTTAGCCGTAGAATGATAAACCTTTTTCATGAAAGCGCAGATCAATAAACCCTTAACCGTAGAATGATAAACCCTTTTCATGAAACAGTAGAACAATAAACCCTTTTCATGAAAGGGTACAACAATAAACCCTTTTTCGCTAATTATAAACCCTTTTTATTTTTAAATATCCTTTTCCTACGAAACCGTTTCGCACAAAAACCCTTTAAAGGTTTAACACACCAGCATAAACCCTTTAAGGGTTTAGGAAGATTTTTCTAAAGTACTAGGGTATATTATTCTACGAATTTTTTTTACAGTGTAGGTTTTTTTGGTTCTAAATTGACAGTATTGACCTTTACGGCGATAGTCGAAACTATATTCATCAGTAAACGATGCTATGACAAAGGAAACATTTCTCTCATACATAATTACTGTTATTAGGCTGAAAAAAGGGTCAGTTGAACCTTGATAAACTATAGTAGTGGCCGTTGTAAGAGCATCAGTAGCTGATACAAGCATGCAGTCGTCTGAATAATGGGCGAACTCGATCATCTCAGTAAGTTCTTGATGTTCTAACCGGCCATATTCGCCTTAACGCTATGGATTGAAAATGTATTCAAGATTCGAAATTATGGTCGCATTGAAGACACCCTTTCACCCACGAATATAATGTTCAGGTTACTGATATCGTCGGTTTGAACATGGAAACCTACGATGATGGTCGATATATCAACATTAGCATGGGCCATGAGATGTAAAGCGCCTGCATAATAATAGAAACCGGCCATCATTGTAGATTCCTCGTGCTCTAATCGGTATTATTGTTCGCGACCGTCATTATTCAAACTGTTTTTTTAACTGCAGACTATTATCTTATAGAGGGCCTTTTTGGCGCAGTAGTACAATTATCAAGCTAACAATACGGCTGATGGTAGCATGAAAGCCTGTGCCAATGAAGCCTGTTTCGGCCCGAGCGATTGCTGTGAGCTTTAAATTGTTCCATTAATGGCAGGAAATGGCCATCATAATAGGTTGTTAGCTTGTTTCTGGAGAAACTTATTCTTACAATTATAAGAAGATGTGATCCTTGCTCTGTTATATTGGCGAAAGCGCAAATTTTCAGAATGCATTCTCATACAAATTAGTCATTATTTCGTGCTTTGTGACTTATTTTTAGACTAATTAATGACTTAAGTGTGATAAATTTTGCTTGGAAAATAGTATAATACAATAATACGGGATTTGTCGACTAGACGCCACTGATTCATGAGCAGGCATGCAAGGGTAACTATTATTCATCGATATATCGGCATGGTTTCACTGATCCAACTACAATAACCGTAGCTATTAGCAACGATAATCAACCGAGCCCGATGATCAGCAATGAAAGGATTTTTTAGGAAAACAATGATATTTTATAAAGGTTGACGAGAGTAAATCGGAGTCAGAGAATCGAAATTTGGAGCCAGATTTTGAAAATGTTGAACTCAATTTTGTAGGTAAATGGAAGGATCTTTGAAGAAAACAACGATTTTTATAAAGGTTGGAGAAAGTAAATCGGAGTCGAGGAATCCGAATCTGATATCAGTTGTTCGAAATTTCGAGTTTCATTTTTCTATATGAATTTTTCTTTAGAAAAAAGTAGTTTTTGTAAAGTAAAACAATATTTCGTGGAAGATAGTTTTTTAAGGAAACCATAACTGTCAGAAAGAGATCTTTTCGTGAAAGTTCAAACTCGAAATTTCGAAAAACTGATATCAGATTCGAATTCCTCGACCCCGATTTACTTTCGTCAACCTTTATAAAATACCGTTATTTTTCTTAGAAAAAGGTGACTTTCTTGAAAATCAGCTTGAACCGATAATCTTACTTACGATTATCGGTTGAGACTGGTGAAACGGTGGCGGTTAACCGGTGAATGATCGTCACCGTTGCATCCATAGCCATGAAGTGATCAATGTTCGGGAACTGCTTATGAAGTTTGAGAAATACGATCATATGGCACAGTAGCCATGATGCGTAGCAACTGACTATACACCTCTCGATTACGACATGAGTAGCTTCACTTTTGATATGAATCAGATCAACCTGTGTAGCTTAAATTGGAGCACGTTGTGGTCGGTGCTTACGGAGCACCATATACCGGTGGAACGGTGACCCGGTGCAGCGATGACACCGGTGGCCACCGTCACCGCTGCATTCCTAATACAAACAATGAATGAAGAAAAAAGGAAATGACGATTCAATGATTACACTGTCAAAGTAAGTTTAGCTTTCGCTGGTCTATTTCTATTTTCATCAATCTGTAGTGTGTTTGGTGTGATACTGGTGGTTTGTGATATTTCTATCAAGGTGCGATAACGACAATATGTTTGAAAAGGGTACTTCTGGAAAAATGCTGGTTACTCCCTCCTCCCCTCCCCTCCCCTCCCTCCCTTTAAAATAGAAGACCCAGAGTCTTCTATTGTATTCGTGTGTATAAACTTCTCAGATGGGTCTTATATTTAGGTAAGTCTTCTAAATGGCTGTTTGCTTCAAATTTGTATGGAAAAAAAGTTTTAGTGTTCATCATTTTATTAGATTACTTTCATTAAAAAATGACAAGAAAAAAACTGCAACATAAAAAAAAATCACGATTTTTTATTTTTCCACGTATTGATTAATGTTAATTGCTTCGTTTGGGTTGATGCAATTTGAGTATGTTGTTGTTGTTGTTGTTGTTATGAAGCTTCTTCAGCAACAATATCAATACGTTCTTCATTATCGTAATTATCATCCACTAACGACAAACATTCAACTGATGTTGGATCAAACGTATAACCGGGCATTGAACGAAGTGAGACAGGTGAATTATCTGTCCAAATATAACTGACGTCGTGACAAGCTTTAAGAAAAACGATGCTTTTCAATGTTCGTATCCATGCAGACCAAGTAAATCTGTTGTAAAGAATACGTGATTGTGATGTTGAAAGTTTTATTTTATTCCTAGGTTCATTCTTTTCAATATATTCCTCCACTACATCATCGTAATGATTTTTAAAAACCGAAAAAATCGACACATCAAGTACTTGTACGTACATTGTGCAGCCTTTTCGTATATAATAGCTTTGGATGAGCATCTTTTATCTAGAAGTAGGAAAAATAGTTACATCTTGTGCATATTGGCTCTTCTCTCTTGACGATATTTATTCTTTACCTTTGAAAATAAGAACAGGCTCGAGTCGAGAATTATCTTGATCAAACACCGTAAGAATCAATGTTGCAAAACGTTTATCACTAAGATTTCCTTCTATATCATTTGGTGTACCAATATCATTAATACTAAGTTTTCCTTGATCACCAAATAATTGAAGAAGACTTTCGTCTATATTACAAATATCACTTTGTGTGAAAGCTCCCATAGGATCTTGCCTAGGATCCCATTTGCTTGCACGTCGAATATAAGAATGAAATGAAGAAACAAGTTTATAAGCATCGATAAGAGGAATTTTTTGTTGTCTTTTTGGACATTGTAAAGATAATCTATGAAGTTTCATGAAACGATAATACCATTCACATGATGGTGGATTATGTTTTAATTCAAGACTTAATTTAGCACCTTGACGTTGAAGTTGTTTGAAGGAAACTTTTTCACGTCGAATATTATTGATAGAGGTGGGAGAATTTGGGTCAGTTTAGTTCGGTGTTCTTGATACCATGCTAATAATTTTGAATCCAGATTAATATATTTTAGCTTTTTATCTGCACCTCCTAATCTACATGTTTTTCTACCTAAAATTAACGAAAACAAATTCTTTATAGATTATAGATTTAGTCATCTTGTTGAAGTAAAGTAAAAAGTAGATATGATTCCAAGCAATCTAAGAGTATGCTCACTGTAAATGGTAAAATTTCAAATTCAAATAGAATTATGTTACATATATTTATATACGTAATCGAAAAAAGCTATTATTGGTTAAGTTTCATAAAAATTTCGCATGACGTAAAATTGTATTTGTAACTATAAATCAGATAACTTAGAAGAGTTTACCTTTTTTTCTTTCGAAATATCGATTAATTTTGTTTCATTATGCAACCATTTTCGTAATTGAGCAGTAGTACGGCCTGTATCGTAGCTGTTCGATGTTTACTCTCATTTAATTTAAAAGTAGCTATTGCATCAAGTTTTTCTGCTACTGATCATTGTCGACGTTTACGTTTTGATGTTTCTTTGATTCCATTATTACTTGATGCAATAGTATTAGTTGCCAACAATGACGGATGAGATGATAAAGATGTAGAAGATATATTTAATGCATGATATTCAAGTTCATCATCATCATTTGATGCATCTGAATTAAATTGTGAATATGTATCATCACGCGCAGCACAATTCTCATTAGTATCATCGAATAAAGAATGTTTATTATTAAGATCAAGTGTTGGACAACGATTAACAACATGAAGTGTAGAATAACCTTTATTAATATCATCAAATAAAGAACGATTATTATCAACGTTAAGTACAGAACTATAGTGATCATCACCATTAATTTCTAATTCATCGTCAGAACTACTATATTCAATGCTAAATATGTAGTCGTATCAATAATTTGATTTTCTTGTTCATCAACATTTGACACTACTTCAATTGAATCATTTTCTGATTTATTTGAAGAATTCTCAAAATCATTATAATCATCCAATGGTAATAAATGTATGTTATCATCATTAGTCGACATGTTATTATGAGTTCATTGACGTGAAAAGCGTATTCTTTATGTCGTCACATTCTTGTCTAGTCGAGAGCAAAAGAGAATTTTTTTCTTATCTCTCATAAATGCAATTGCTCTGCTTTGTTTCTTTGTTTTACATCCTCTTATGCCCAGGTCGAAAAGTACCGGCCGGTTCCGGCAGGAAAACACCGGAAATCAACGGAACATGGAAGCAGTATTCCGGCCGGAAATTTTTCGGATTTTTTTCCGGTGAATTCCAGCCAATTCCTGTTCTTTCCGGCAGGAACCGGCCGGAAATCCGCCGGAAAAAGTCTGAAAAAATTCCGGCCGGAATACTGCTTTCATGTTCCGTTGATTTCCGGTGTTTTCCTGCAGGAACCGGCGATTTTTCCGCGTCTTTCCTGCCGGTTCCTGCAGTATTCGGTGACCGGAACGATCGACCTGGGTGTTAAAAACATTATGAATCTATCGTTGAAGTTCAATATATTGTACTCTTTGGGCTCTCACTGTACTCTCGGAGTACACGGAGTCCATGAAGTTCGTGAAGTTCAGGAGTACGAGAGTACGCCGTCCCCCCTCGACTATGATACATCCATACTCTATTCCCTCGTGCTTTGAATAACTGTCACTCATCAGACTGTCATTGTTTATAAGTGCAAGAAGAAAACGACTTTGTTCGGTACACTCTTTGATTTGTGTCTACATCTGTCGTCTTATTGGATTTAGTTCAGTGCGAAGTTGTCCATGAGTTTGTCACACTGTTGAACTTGATCTTGTAGTTTAGCATGAAGCTCGTCGATAATTGGACGAAATTGTTGAAATGGATATGTTCGAACCGATTCGATCCTTCCATTATGTCTTCTTATCCACATAATTTTAATGTTAGTTGCCAAACATGAAACTGTCCTCTTTGAACATTGTTCACAACGATGAAGAATATTATCTCGTTGAATATTCTGTTCATTTCATAGGGAACATTGGTCGAGAAAAAGATCTAGTTGATTGCGTTCGATTTGAGTGACAACCACTAAGAGTTCTTGTATCGACACTCAATCGTAGCGATTCGGACAGGTATTTTGTTTATTCAATCATTCGATAATACACTGACAACAAAATGTGTCGCACTATGTTTTGAGAAAGTAACTGGTAATTGAAATGATTGTTCACATATAGTGCATTAGAATTTCTCGTCAATAGTATTTTTGTTTACGTACTCTAAATAAGTTGACATCAATAAAAGCAGTGACAACTCGATATGCTTGATTTTTTTACTATTGCCATAAGTAGCTTGAGGGTCTACTTACGTGTTTTGGTTTTATTGCTCTTTTTTTTCTCTTAAAACAAAGATATACATTCAAGATAAGATATTTTTCTGCCAAACTAACAGGTGTCATCGTTCTTGATTTCATTGTTTCTTTCAACTGAAGGACAACATAATATGAGATTCCGTGTGCAGAATATGACTGTTAGTTTGAGATGATGTGAGACAGTCGACGTAGGATTTTTCTCCGTTCAAACCTACACCATTGAAGCTCGAATTAATCATCTTAGGGCCAATAACGGAGTTCCTAGTTTTCTATCAGTAAAGTCAGTTGGTTTTCGAAAATTTGTTGGCATATCTGTAACATATTACTATCAGTTCCAAAATATAGCATCAACAATTGGGAGGTGCATAGCTAAAAAAAAAGCCGACGCAGCGATCATAATCAGATTTTCGTCACCAAAGCGTCGAGACCAGTACACATGATCATATGTTGGGTTTCTAGGTGAGTCTTTAGGAAGCCACAACGACTTTTAATGACACAGTATTGATTTGATTAAATCATGTCTTGATTAATATAGACACATTAAAACTCCACTCTTTACTGTTCAAATAAATATTTCTTCCGCCAGAAAAATTTGACTTATTTTCGAACCCTCTGTGAACAAATAAAATCTTTTAACGAATATTCGATCTTCATATTTCAATGAATGTTTTCTGACTTTTTGTTCTCGATATCATCGCATTACAAAATAATAACTTTCGATGCGTGTATATAGAAACATTAAATAGTAATGAAAACTTGCAATAATTCGCCTGAATGATGTCCTGCCTAGCGCATTAAAAGTCTATAAGTGCCATTGTTATAACCAAAGAGATTTTATCAATAGGCTTCTCAAGTTGTCATTTACTACGATTATTAGTAGAAACATGTTAAATCTATCATCTATGATTGTAGATATAAACGCGAACATTTTAATTGACCTCATCATCTTTCTCTAAGCTGTCTTATGTTCATATATATGTAAAAAAAAAAAAAAAGAAATTATTGAGTTAGATTTTTATAGTAAAAAACTCGTGCAAATGATTGACCTGTTATTCCTTCGAATAACTAAAATCAATATTTTAATAGAGAACTTTGATTAATAATGAAAATGATAATCTATCGAAAACTCTCGATTATAAGACCTAAGTATCAGCTCCGATAAAAGAAAATGTCTCGACTTTTTGTCTTCTTACAACTAATCAATATGATAAAATGATTGATCGAAAGATTTCAAGTTTAGTTTTAAAAAGAAAAATTTTTGTCATCTATTGTTTGAGATAAGGTGATTACAAACTAATTTACGTTTTTATTCATTTATTGTATTATAAAAATCACTCTGTATACACAAATTCTGTCCCGTCAACACGTGTAAAGTATATAGTGTGCTTTATGATGCAGTACGTATCACTTATGGCACGTTCATTGACTTTTTGTCATCGTCTAACATTCACATTTCATTCATGACAATATCATTAGTTTGAGATTGATGAAGAAAAGACTCGATGGACATGTCAATAATCATCATCATATATACACATTTATATGATCAATTGAGTTTTTGTCTTATCACTGTTTATTTATCGCTACATAAATATACATATTGAGTCTATGCTAAGTAGTCAAATGTATATAATTCAGTTAGCAAGTAAAGATATTTCGTTGAGTCGATAAATACATATATTTATATACACATGTTAAGAGAAGACAAGTATCTGTACTTATATACGTTTCTCAAGAAGGTTAACCGTCTATCGTACTTGTTCAATAACTATATTAATTTTTTTTTTCGTCTCATTGATTGTCTTGTAAATCTGAAATATAGTACTATTTATGATAGAATGACAGTCAAGCAAACATGTATATCTATGCATAATAAAAAAGAACATGAGATTATTGAGTTGATCCAATTGTTAAATAGAATAATTAAATACATTGATTACTTCCAATGAGTTCATTGTACATAATCTATATAGAGATCACTCTTTTTTTTATTTGATCTTGTGTTTTATTACTAGATCTTGAAATGAATGGCATGATCATAACTATATGTTCATAACATTTTTGATCTCTCTGATTTCATACACTGTTTTTCTTGCTATTTTACTATAAAATACGATTTATGTTTTCTTTTATTTAAGATATCTTATACTAATAATTTAAATACCATATGCCACGTTTGTTTATTAACCATGAAACTAAAACTAATACAAATGATGGTTTGTCATCAGTTATTGATACATATGCTGATGCAATCTTACGTACATTTGCTTCTCTTAAACCACCGCCATCAATAACATCAATTACTTCTCGAAAATATCATCATAATCATTCTCATTCTCCTCTATCAACAGTAAGTTTCTCATTATTATGTCATACATGACATTGAATATCTTTCTATGTATTCATATATGTTGTTTTTTTTTGTTTGGTATCATTTTATTACTAAAAGATAAATAATTATGATTTTAATTATGTTACATCAAACGAAAAATTCTAAAATTCAATTAGAAAAAGAAATCATTGAAACTATTGTATTTTAATGAGATAAGCTTAGCGAAAAGAAAAACAAAATACAATGACCGTCACTGTCACTCCGAAAGTTTAACTAATCTTTAGATAATTTGATAGAAATGGACAACAATCACCACCATCACTACTAACAACAGCAACACTAGTAGAATAGTATGATCTATTGAGCAACGATAATCCAAGTCCAATATTGACTTATGATGAAATGACAACAAATAGTCGAACGAATAATTCAACTATTTCTCCTACAGTATTCTAAATAATGTAGAATACCTTGTGGGTATTAAAAAAAAGCGAACACGAGAGAAGGAACAAAACTTAACTCGTTTGTCACATTCGATTCAATGAATAATTGTAGACATAATGCTTGTTTTATAACGATTCGATATAGTCTTTGAAGGACGTAGATACTAAGTTTATACTTGTATTATACGTACATTTACTTTTTCGTCTTCTCTTTTTTCTGACGCATAAATGAGAAGCAGTTCAAATCCAATAAATCAATTTAGCTGCTTCTCATATTCACTGTTCATATCAACGTTTTTTTTAATTATATTCAAAATTCAAGAGAAGGCAATCGACAGGTAAATAATGCTTCATTATTATTTAATTTGGTTAGTCTATGAAATGTCACGTAAAATAAGGCAAGTACAAACGCTTTTTTTTTCTTCTTAATCATCATATATATCTATATGAACATAATACAAAAGGAATAGACTAAAATAAAAAAAAAGGAATTTTCAAGTATGTAATGTTCGTGCTGTCCTATGTCGGTAAAAATATCAACGGCAATATATTATAACGTTATTTGAAATTGTAAAAAGCATAGTAGCAGGTGAAAAAAAAAACATATATACACATACTATATAAATAGTCAGATTTGATAAGAAAATGTTATTTGTTTTGACATTTTACTTGAATACAATCGAGTAAAATGAACAAGTTCATCTCACTAAGAATTCAATCAATTTTTAGTTATTAGAAGAAAAATATATTATATAGTATATATATTTTTTTTTGTCTCTAATTGGATTTTCTTTCTGATATATATCATTCAAAAAAAAAAGACTGAAAGAAGATACGATTGCGTTTCGAAAGTATTAACAAAATCCAATAAGAGCAAAGAAAAGACTTAATCAGTAAATATTGTACAATATATAGTACTCAATTTTGTTGTCACAATGTCTGAAATTCTTTCGTTTTTCTTTTCATTTATATTATGATTAAGTACCTGACAAAAATAACAACACGTATTGCCTATAAAATACTTGTGACAAGGTTTTTGATTGATATGAAAAAAGAAAATGATGAAAAAGAAAAAAAAGAAACAGTAGTAAAAAAAAAAAAGGAAATCTTATATGATGACCATAAAATGAAGATTTAGTCTCTTATAACACTAGAAGATTGATATATAAAGGGAAAATATTTATATACATCCTTCTTCATTTCATTCATTCTGTCACTTACTTCTACGATTTCATGTTTCCTGATATATATAGTGAAGGTCATAGAAAATAAAAGACAGACAATATTTATGTTTTTGCGCGACTTGTTGAAAGAGAATGCATATATATATATACTGTTGATTGCCTTATCTACTCATGTTCACTTTGTCTGACATACCTCGATATGAGCTAATGTGTATTCTTTGTTTGCATGTGCCTTAAAGTTCTCTCTTTCCTTCCCCATTTCTACATAGGTTGGTCTCATCTTTTTTTTTATGTATGTGTATATAGTCAAGGCGATTATGTATGCAACTGATTAAACCGATTGAATATAGTAAGAATTTTGTTAATTAACATGAATTTTGAAATATTTCTTTCTTATATCAAGGTAAGTAAGCTACTACAAAATAAATCCCTTCATTTTCTTTCTTTTGTGCTTTCATTGAAACTTGCCTTAAAGCTAATTGCTACTTTTTTGTATTAGCAATGTTGTCAAAACATAAACTGTTCATCATAGATATATAAATATATATATATACACGTATACACATAATTCAATGAAGCAAAGAAAAGTAAATAGGCGATGCTTGAAAGTTTCTTTTTTCTTCTTCAAGAGTTGACTGTATACATAAGATATTCATTCATACCTTAAACGGTAGTCATTGAAGTATAATACCGTAAAGGCAAATAGTTTTCTTATTACACTTATTTTAACGTGAATAAAAAGAAAACGTTCAATTTTAACGAATTACAATTTTCTTTTCCTCTCCGTCTTTCTCTTTTCTTACTCACATAGATCAGTAAACTTTTTGTTCTTTACTCATATTTAAAACCGATGAATATATACTCCCCCCAAAAAAGAATCGAATAAAAGCAAATGCACATTGCCTTCTTTTTTCTTTTTGTGTTTTAAATTGATGATTTAGAATAAACAAGATAATTAATATTATATTTACTTTTTTTTAATATCTAGGTGATAAACGATTGTTTGGATAATCAATTAATATTAAGTGAAACATCATCATTATCATCTTTTTCATCATCAATTAATCAAAATCACTTTACACTCGAAACAAAATTACCATTAGTTATAACAAAAAGTGAATCATTAAAAAGATTTAAACGATTTATTTCACATTTAGATAAAATTTATCATAAAAAAAAAATGTCAACTAAAACTCTACTTCCATCATCATCATCATCACATATAACAGATCGTTATTTTTTTCGTTCATATTCACATAATACAAAAAAAACAAGATTATCATCAAAAAATAAATTCGATGATACCACATCACCATTATTAAGAAAACGTTATAAATTTTCTTCAACAAATACTGAACCATATAATCATAATAATATTTATAAATTTCCAACAAATAAATATGAAAAACGTTCACATTCAATAGATTCTGATCGATATTATTTTCCATTAGATAATTCAATTAAAAATTCACAACAAACATTAACATATATACCAAAATCTAATAATTTTGAGCAACATTCAATGACATTCATGGATGGTCGTACATCAACATGTATTTCTGATACACCGTATCTATTTTCAAAAACAACAGAAACACAACAATATCCAAGTACAACATCAACATATATTCATTCACAAGGTAAAGTAACTAAGTAGATTAACAAAATTCAGTTGTTTTTTTTTATTCCATAGATAAATCAACATATCAAAAAATATTAGATGGTGTTTCAGATTCATCATTACATACTTCAATAATAAATCCTAACATTCGACAAACAAAACGATTGGATACTGTAACATCAACAAATGGTTCATTATCAAAAATAAAACGATCACGAATAGACAAAATTCCAATTGTACATTTTGAAACACCAACATCAAATTCATCTTTAAATGAACCACGTGAATTTTTATGTTGTAAACAATATGATCAATCAACAGAATCATTTGACAAATCAGTCGATCGTCTTGTTTCATCAGTAAATAAAAAATATGGACAACAACAACAACAACAACAACAGCAACAAATGATTTCATCGCCATCAAATTCTTCAACATTAAATTATATTAGTCAATATTATATAAAAGATGATCAAACATTAATTGATTATCCATTTGATATTGATGATGAACAAAAAAAAAATTATTATAATTTAAATACTAATCGTACACATACACAAATAATGAAAAATTTAAATAAAAGTTTAATTGATCATGATTATCAAATCGATAAAAATCGTTTAAAATCTTTTCAACAAAATGTTCGTCGTTGTTTACGTTCATATGAAAATCAATCATTACAACGTGAATTAAATTATGATTTATTACGTTGTTTTTCATCATCTTATTTAGATGATTTAAAACGTGAAAATATTCGTTATAATCATATACGTAATAATATACATTCATATACATATGAAGATATTCAAGATATTCATGTACCATCAATGTTAGAAGTTTATAAAATGAAAATAAATATTGATCGAGAAAAAATTCATCGTTTACAATTATCAATTACAACTGAACCATTATCATCCGTATCATCATCAGATTTTAGTCCAGTTATGATTGGAAGTTTTAATGACAATCTAGAAACACAATCAACTGGTTTTGAAACTGATCGAAAATCATATACATCGGTACGAAGAGATTTTGAAATTGAAACTACTCTTTCTTTAACATTTTAATGCATTGTATTGCTTTTTAATTAACGCAAGTAATTAGAGACTTTCGGATTTCACTATCCGAACGAGCAAAGCAGAGGGGAGCTATAAATCCATACTAAAGCTAATTTGTTAAATAAAGTACATATTATTTTTTTACGATAAGTTTCTCTATAATTATTAGAATACACTGTAAAATATCAACAACATGTAATTTCTTTTTTTGTGAAACTCACGTATATTTCGGGGAAAATAGTGAGTTGCGGGCCTCTCTTATCGAGACCCTAGTAACCATGAGTTGGAGGAGGTAAGCCAATGATCATTGGGTATACTTTGTTAGCAACGGAAAAAAGCGCGCCAGTAATAACAATACTTTGATCATTCTAGAATCTTCTTAAATATTCCATGAATCTAAAATGTCTACTGTAGATTCTTACAAGTCTGAATATTGCGCGGTTGGGTATTGAATACAGAGAAAGGATCGTATTGTAGATGTCAGTCATTAGAGTGGTGATATTATTAATCGAGCATAGTCAGAAGAGGACGAACATAAAAATGGGTGAATTAGTTAAATTATAAGTCTACACAAAACTTCACAGTATAATTATGTCAAAGTTTGTTGAGAGGAATGGTAGTGTGTTCGAAAGTTTATTGAATTGTTCAATCAAAGAGGTTAAAATATCAAGAATAAGAATGCTTTCGTATAATTTTCAGTGAAATTTGAAAATGCAGTTACATAGTACTTTTATGAACTAATATATCAATTTTGTGAGACATAATCAAAAAGGAGTAATGAAGTATAGGGATAAAAACTTCGACCCATCCATCTCCCTGCAAATCGTTATGGTCATGATCAGGCATTGCATATCAATAACGTCTCATTAGAATATATGAACTACTTCCTTGTTGGATTTTTGAAGAATTAAGTAAAAGAAGATGGCGTGAACATATGTACGGGTGACTAAAAAAAGAATGAAATACTTTTATTTTATTTTTTTATGAAGACTTAGAACACAGTTGGAAAAGTCTATTCTATAGAAAAGTTTCTCTCTCTACAAAACTGTCGAATTTATTTTTTTAAATAAGCTTTTCTTAGCCTGTACCTATATGGTGTCATTCAGGAACAAAAGTCTTGGAACTGTCACTCAGCGGTATTTATTTTTGCTCTACTTACGCAGGTTTTTGTTTTCAAAAATCGGATGAGTTTATGAGAGGTTCGTTATTACACCATTGAGTGCAGTACTAAATCCTGAATAAAATGATTTAATATTTAAGCTGAACAATGAAAATCTTTCTAGTGTTTTCAATGAAGAATGGATCTTTCAAAAAAGTATTCTTGTGGTTTTTTCTCGAGTTTTTATTCCAAATATTCTTTCTAAAATCTTGAAACCTTGAGTAATGTAGCATGTATGATATATCCTGCAGCATATGTCAAATTTCAGGGCAAGACTGATTTCGAGAAAAAGAAACTCTTTTTTTTATTATTTTTCAGCCTTTTGGTGGTCACAGTCGAGTAGCTGTAAGTCTTGTCAGTTTCTCGATCACAAGAAAAACCGATTGAAAAAATCAACTTGATACTTTTGTAAACCGAAAAACTCATGTTATTTGTAAAGGAATTGAAGAATCTTATTTTCAATTGTGTTTTTGTAAAGTTCTAAACGCTTCGTGGAAAAAGAACCTGTAGTTTATAAAAATGTAATTATTGCTATGGTGATAATGCTACAGTGGACACAACTCTCGTGTTTGATTAAGACGATATTTTAATTTTTTTCTCTTTATTGAAAACTTTGATTTGATTGTGTAAAATGTCCATTTTTTGTACTAAAAAGATCAATAGATAGTGTTAGTTGAATTGGTTTCGAGTCCAACTATTTTGTAACTGATGAGTTTTATCCATAAGTCATCAGATTCAGGAAAATTTTTGTAAAAAAGTTCTAAAGATCATTCCAACATTGAAAAGTAGATAATCAAAGCCAAAAATTAGATTATTGTAAACTAATATTTTAAATAAATTGAAAATTAATTCATAGTCAAATTTTGAGATTTTCTTTTTTGAAAGCTTTCATACACTTGTTTTTTTTTAACAAAATGAATTATGGAAAATTTTTTTTGTTTCTTGTTTTATATAGATTTCTCAGCCAGTAACAAATATTCGTGCAAATGTTGATATATTTTATGAAATAATGCAAGAAAGTTTTCTTGGTATTGATGCATCAATTGCTGGTCATGTATCAAAAGCAACACAATTTAAAAAAGAAAAATCTCATCAATATCATAGAAAACCTCGTAATACGGATAGTGATATTGATATTCTAACATATTCATCCATATGGTCTGATGATGATGATGAACTCGATGAAAATCAATATCATCTAGAAAAAACTAATCAAAAACAAATAAATAGAAATCAACGAAAAATTTCACGTTATCTATCAACAGTTAATCGTTCATTACTTGATCGTCCAAGTGATTTAATAGCTGATTTTTATCTTTCACAATTAAATCGTAATATGCAAGATAGTGTTCGACATATTGAAATAATTGCACGTGATAAAGCTCATAAACATGAATTTATTTATGATCATAAAAATAAATTAGAACGAAGTTTATCAGCTGAACATTTATATCAAGTACGTAAAGAACATATACGTTATAAGCAATCATTTAAAACACCAACATCATTTACAACTGAAGATGTTACAGATATTTATAAACCATTTGTATTAGAAAATTATAAAAGAAAAATTGCTATTGAACTTGAACGTCGTCGACGTGTACGACAAGAACAATTTCATTTCGATTTATCTTATCCATCTATATCTAATACGGATATTGATTTAACTAATAATTTAATTAAATATTCTCATCCACCAATTATTAATATTGATCAAAAAAATCAATGTCATCATCATGATTTTCTTACGGTATCACCATCAAATATTGTACAAACAAAAGAAATTATTATGGGTCGTGCACGTCGATTATTAATTGATGATGGTACTGATGAAATTATTCAACATGTTGGTGTTATTTCACCACCACCAATCTATTCCATTTTTATACCATCATCATCATCAGCAGCAGCACAAAGAAATCTAGCATTAACAACAATGATTAATAATCAACATGAAATTCCACATATAACAACTATTGATCCACCAGATTTTATTGATCGAAAACAATTTCATATTCGACAAGAAGAAGATACTAACGATGGAATTCTTGATAATGTATTAAGTATACCACAACAGGTATTGAAATCTAAGAAAAACTATACATGCAGATTTTTAATTTTAATATTATTATCGATATATACATTATATTAGTTCTTTTAGTTCACATAGAATTAATCCTAACTAATTAAAATGTAATTAACAAATAAGTCTTGTGATTGGCCGATAACGCTAGTTTTTCAATAATAACATGGGGAAACATAGATTTAATGGCTGAGTTGTATTTAATATATAAAAGTTAGGTAAAACAAAGGTCAGAATTGAAAAATAGACAGTTTTTATTTAGCAAGATCACATCATTAATACATAAAATTACCCATAAGATTATTTTAATGCTTCTGAGGAAAAGAACATGTTCAACTGATAAATCACTTTCTTACTAAAAATCATTGAAGTATAAGCTATTGAATATTTTGATTCCAAATATGAGCAAGAGAAAATCTTCTTACACTCTCATATGCTGATTTTATAGAAAATTGCTGTTTCCAACTAGTAAAATTGTTTCCGTTGTGCTTAGATTATAGATTTGAAACAGAAAAGTTGTTTTATCCTAATTCTAAATGCTTTATTACCTGGATCGATCAAAAAACAAAAATTTGATGAGCCTAGAAAATCTGTTTTCTAAAAGATCAGCATGGTAGTTCACCAATGAAATCTCTTTAATGAAAATGATAGACATTCATAATTAGCATTATCATTTACAAATACTCCTATATATATCCTTTAAGTAAACGAAAAAAAAAGCAAAGTTATTCTTAATTCGATCATATGATTATTATTCCTATTGTTTAATTCTTCAGGGGATTATATCACATTATCCACATCGTCCGAAAACAAAACTTTATACATATATTACTCATTCGAAAGCAAATCATATCAGTCATGCTAAACAAATTGAATCAGACTCTATTAATAAAAAAATATCTACAATTACTATAAAACCTATAATAACGTTAAATCGACATGAAGTAAATCAATTTAATGAATTTTTACAACAAACTCAACATCTTCAAATTCCACAAAATAATTATCAAAATGCTATGCTTATTTCAACTACACCACCACTTTCATTAGCTGTTCAATCAAATAATGAACAAATTACACAATATATTGAACCAAAACAAAAATTTGAACATAGTACATTAACAATTCTTAAAAATGAACATTTTGCTGTTATACAAGGAGAAATTCCCATATTTGAAAATGTTCAAACAGCTAATCTATCACTAACATCAAATACTTTTGTCAATAATATATTATCTGATAATGATGATATTTCTTTACATATTTGTCAAAGAAATAAACAACCAATAATATTAAATTCATCACATATAAATACATTAGAATCATATGATGAACAAGATGGTAGAAGACATAAAACATTATTGAATGAAGAAACTAGAGTAATTTTTGTTGAATACATCGGAAAAAAAATTCAAAATATTTAACTTTCTTTTTTTTTTTCTTTTTATAAAAGGATATTGATGAACAATTGCCTGAATATGAAAGAGTAACAATTACAAATGAAATAGCATATGTTGATCCATTGTTACAACCATTAAATATTCAAATATTCGATGAGTGTGTTCCAGTAAGTACAAAAATAATAAAACAATCATTATTTTATATGCATATTGCAGCTTATTTTCTTGTTTTCAATTTTATTTTTTTCTAACATAGTTGTACGCTTTTTTATTTTAATCTAACAATCATTTTGTACATATGCTTTGTATATATACATATATGTTACAAGGAAACTTTAAATCTAGTTACCCTATCAGTAATAAATCAATCATTTTACTACTATAAAAATTATTGTATTGTCTTTGAAAATAACAGAGAGTATCGATCAGAGTGTTCTCTATTCACTGATAAATTTACATCGTATGTTATTTTGAAAGATAACAGCATAATTTTTATGGCAATAAAATGATTGTGTATAAAAATAATAATGATGAATTTATTGTTGTTAGATACAAGTTCAAATTTTCTCCTATAGAAGAAATTTTGAAAGTTTTAATTTCTTCTTACGAGATATTTGAAATTGTTCTAGACTTTTAATGTACCTTGTAACATATATATATATATATTTACTTCTAGCTTGCTTCACTTCTTGAAGAATCGAATACTACTACTATACATAAACAATATGCTAAACAAATAATTGATGACAATCATAATTGGAAAACTTATGAAAAAGTCAAAGAAAATATTCGTATACCAATCATTATCGATGATCAAGAATGGATTGATGAAAATATTGAAATAATTTCTAATGAATTTCAATCAAATATAGAAAATGCTCAACATAAATATACAGAAAATATTAAATATGAACAAATAAAAATAAATCTACCACAACAATATACTACAAAATCTATTATAAATGATCACAAATCTAATGAATTATTTGAAAAGTCATTTGAACAACAACAGCAACAACAAGTTTTTGATTATGATGAACAAGCTCTATCTTTATTAGATGATTCTTATCTAATTCGATATCAACAACAAGCAAATATTCATATTGATGAACGTCCAAATTTAGAAAATCCTATTCATTCTCAAACTATATTAACATTAAACTATCCTTATTATAATTATAAACATTCATATAAAAATTTTCAACAACAAGAAAAAAAAATCATAACACATAATGAAACTGAATTAATAAAACTTTCATCAGATCATATTGAAGAATTTTCAATTGATTCTCAAATATCATCATTTATTGATATGGAAATATTTTTAAATCATTTTGAAGAATGTCTTGATCATGAACAACATCTACCATTAATTGATCAAATATCTATTTCTTATGCAACAACAAATATAAAAAGATGTGAACAAACAAATCGTACATTACCAATTGAATGGTTTAAATCTACTACTATTCAATCACAAGATGAACAACTTGTTGAACAATGGACTGTTGAAAAAGATATCGATACTATTCAACATGAGGGTACTTTACGTCGACAACCAATTGAATTGATAACTAATACCGAATGTGTTAATTTTCTTCCTACGAACAATAGTTTTCTTATGAAAGAAAAAACTGACGATGAAAATTCAAATAATTCAACTTCAATAAATATACAAGAAAATAATTGTATAACAGATATTCTTACACATTGTTCTCCTACAAGTGACTATGAAACAGATTCCGTCGACAAAGATAACGATATCATTACTTCAACTGTTAACAATGCTGTTATCATTCCTGTAACATCTAGAATAAATATTTTACTCTCATCATCTATCACAAACACAACACTATCATCATCACCATTTCCATCGTCTACAACACCAATCGTACCTGTTATATATTTTCTTGATGTATTAGCAACAGAAGATAATAAAATAAATAATCCAACAAAAAATTTTTTATTAACAATTGGTTTTGGTCAAAATGAAAATAATAATAAAATAATGAATGAAACAACAACAATAACAACAACAACAACAACAACAATAAATAATACTCATCAACTACAAAGACCAACATGGATTAATCAATCATCAGAATATGTTGAAATTTTACCAACAATAATACATCATGAAAAAGAATCAAATAATTCTTTAATACAAGAACAACTATATTTTGCTACAATAAATCAAATTGAAGATGATGAGACAGCACTTTTAATTTATTCACATCGTTTACAACATGGACATGATTTTGGTGAAAATATACAAGAACCATTAAATTCATTTTTTGAAACATCATATATGCATTTACCAATAATCAATGAAATTCATATGTTAGAAACAAGTTTTCATACTGAATTTCCACTTTTTCATCCACCTGATAGTTTACCACATATACTTTCAGTTAAAATACAAGATGATGAAATAATTTTACCAAATGAATATGAAATAAAACAACAAGAATTATTATGTTATGGTCAAATACATGATCTATCTGATGATGAAGAAGATATTCAATTAATATCATTAAAATATGATCAATCAACATCTTTAGAACATTATCATATTCAACCATTATATTCATTTTCTGAAATATGTTATGCTGAAATAATTCAACCAAATTATATTATAAAAAATAATGATAATGATGATTTATTATCAACTATCCTAACAAGAAAATATGAGGTAAAAAAAACAAGAAAGAAAGAAAGATATCAAATATGCATGTAAATCTATACAATCAATCAAGATTTGATATATGTATATACATAAAAGTATTATTTGTTTAGTTATAAAATAAAATCATACTTTTTAAAACTTCTTACATCATATAATGCTTCTTACTTTGATTATTACTAATCTCAATGCACTAATGCTTATAGTAATTGTACATTGTTAATCTTTAGAGTATTTGAAAACAAAAAATAGCTTTGTTATACATTATATATCTTATCAATCATATGAAGAACTGTGATTTTTTTTTTTTTGAAAAAAAATATTTCTAGTATTTTTTTTTTTGGTTTTCATACTTGAGATTCAATACACATGTTCAACTTCAATTCTAGACATGTTATGACATTTGAAGTTAATTAATTTCGAGAAAAAGAGAAATAATCAATTATATCTATTGTAAAAGAAAGTATATCTTTTCGATCCTTTTTTTTCTCTTTTATTCATACAAACACAAAGAGAAGATATAATGAACTCTAATAAATGCCAACATCATTATATCTTCGAACTGATTGACAGGAGCATACTGTTTAATATATTATCGAGACACAATCATCTATCCATCTTTTTTTTTTTTTCGTGTTCATTCATCTTTTCGAAAAGATCATTCAACGAAAGGCTTGTGTATATGAACGATAATGATCTTTTTACTATATACAATCTATTAAACGGTCGAATGACCTTGTTAGAATAGTGATGTGCATTTATATATACATATACATATAGATGAAAGCAAATGATTGTTACAAATTGAGAAGGTCATTTATAGGAAGGCATAGTTACATATTAAAGTATAGTAAAAAAAACCGAATAATTTAAATAAATGTATTTATTTTCTATTATTTAGAATGAATATGAATTAAATCAATATGATCAAACTGATTTAATGCTACAAAAAGCTATAAATAATCAAATAGACCATGAAAATTGGAAATTAGAAATCCCAACATCAACAAAATCCTTTAAAAGTAAGAGAAAAAAAAACAAGTTATTTTTTTGTATATTTCAAATAAGAAATGACTGAAGCCCTTGATAGACACTTGTATTGATGAAATATTTTAATCATGCTTTTACTCAAAGAGTCGAAAAAAATAAAGAAAAATATTTGTTAATCATCTTTACCTTGAAAAAAAAAACAACTTGAATGTCTTTGATTTTTCTTTCTTTTCTTTTTTTAAATATGTTACTAATATTTTTCTGTGTTCGATATTCATTATTATTTATATTGGATACAGTTCATCTAAGCTTCTAGTATTATTGTTAAGATTAGTCATTATATATCCATATGTATATAGGTGTATCCTTTCATTGACAATTCTTTCGTTGTATGAGATAAGAATATTTTTGATGATGTTATTTTTATACTTGATTACATATTGAAAAAATATATGCTATAAAAATAATCCTTAAGTATGTGGTTTTTCGTCAATTTATAATGTGACATCGATTAAAAAGCTAGTATTAAGTTTCACAGCTTGTATTTAAAAAAAAATAAAGGATTACATGATATCATTTAAATACGATCCTATTTCATGTTAGAAGTTGAGAACATAACAACAGCAGCAGTAACGAATAAACTAATGAAATAAAGAAAAATGTCAAGAGATTTCTTCGTTTTTTTTTTTGTTGTTTTCGATTAAATCATTTTCATAGTCAAGTTAGAAAAAAAAAATACAAGACTGAAGGTTGATTCTTTCATCAATATTATGAGATCTCAAGGTTTTTTTGATGTGTTCTATCATAAAATAAAATGTAAAAAAGAAGCAGCTCAAATGACATGCATCATAGACAAGGCCATTGTTGTACATGACTACCTGACAGAATTTTCTTCGAAATAAAAACGAAAGAAAGTCATATATACACGCACAAATACTTCTATTCGTTTGTTTTTTTTTTCTTCTATATTCACTATATATTTTGACAAACAATTATTGGCAATAGATTATTAACTAATGAACGTCGAACATGGCAAAGGGTTTCTTTTTTTTTTCTCTTTCTACTCAACAATAACACGAAAATAAAATATAGCTTTTAATCTAACTCGACTAGAGACAAAGCGACAATTCATTTTAATATGCCTGCTAGTAAGCATTCGAGTACCACTGAGCAATGTTTGTGTAAGAAACCGAAAGAGCAGCACTGCAATTCGATGAAGGAGAAAGAAAGAAAAAGAAGAGAGAATCGGCACAATTTAAATGAATCGTGTATCGCCAACCACAGCCTCGGACGATATTTCAGTGATTGCTTGTTTGGCGTTCGACTGAGAGACGCAAAGAAAAAAAGTGAAATATAGATTCATTTTCATTATTGCGGTTGAGAGAAAAAAGTTTTGAACTTTGCCAAACACAACACACACACACACACAAGCATCATTTTCTCTTTTTCTTTTATTATTAAATTCCATAGAACAAAAAAGAAAGAGAGAGAGAGAGAAGGAGAGAGAGAAAAGTAATCAATCGTCAATAGGAATGTGGAAATTGAGAGAAGCCAATGAAGGAGATACGAAATCGTCTTCCTTCTACTCACTATAAAATAAATGTTGAATGGTTCCAATAACATTAGTTCTAATTCACTTTACATCCTTTTCTTTCTTCTCGTTCTTTTAATAAAGTCTGATAAGACGAGTGATTTTTATTACAACACGCCCTTATTTCATAGTAGTGCTTCTCAACAACGATGAGCAACGATTACTAGCTATTCTCCTACTTACATATTCATTCTTTTCACGCAAGAACTAGAAAAAAAAAAACTAAATGTCTATCATACTCGTACGATTGTTATAAATCCTCTCATTTCTCTTCCATCTACACACACATACACATATACATACATACGCATATTCATTTTTTGGTGTTAAATCATGGCTACACCATCATCATCACCAAAGAAGAAAATTATTGAAGTAGAAGCAAATACTACAACACCCCGTGGTGCAACAATTAGATTAACTGTAGAATATCGAAGTAAGATAAATTACATAATTGAGTGAATCTATTCATATTCTTATGCTAACTTATATATACATATAAAAATATATATATATAGGTTTCGATTGTATGATTTCTTTCGAATCAAAAAAAGTTAATTGATTTTATTTAGTTCGTCCACCGGCTTCAACTGAAACAGGTCCTATATATGAAGATGTATCAATGAAAAAAACTGTTGATGTTAATATGGGTACAAATGGTCAATACAAACAACAAGCAACATATAATTATGGAAGTGAAAAAGATTTAAGAACAAAACAACCAATTATTGAACGTACACCTATTGTTATACAAGCTCCTGTAATCTCAAATCCAATAGATAGAAAAGATGATAATATAATTGTACCTGAAACAATAGTTGAACATATAAGTGAAGATGAAAAATCAACATCAAGTGAAGAAGCTTTTTTTGAAGAATGGAGTGAAGAATTTCGTTGCCGTCGTACAGATGAATATGATCAAAATACAAATAAATTATTACGATCAATAATTGATGAAACAAGTGAACGTATTAAAAGTGATGTTATTAAAGAAGAATATAAAGAAAAAAATGTACGTATTAAACGACATAGAAGTTATGATGTTATTAGAGAAGTTAATCGAATTGTACCATCACCTACAATAATACCTATTAATCAAATACAAACTCGTCGTTATGAGGAGATTCGTCAACCTCCTCCTATTTCATCTTCCACATTACCAATATCGATGACGATGTCATCGTCATCACCATCATTACTACAAGATCGTCAATGGACAACTGAAGATACTTATACAGCTGAAATAGCATATGATTCAAATCTTGCAAAAAATATTGAATCACGTAAAGAAAAATTTGATTTATCATCAAAAAATTATGATCATGTACGTCCTAGTCGATATTCACCTATACCACCAACAACACAAGCTATGATAACAACAGTACCATCATCAAATTATGAACGTATATCAACTATTGTAACACCAACAACATTAAACTATCCAGATATACGAAAACAAGAATATGAAGATGTTGTTAGTGAAGAATATCATGTTGAAATTGAAACACCTAAAGTTCGAGAAGAAACATCAGAAGAAGATTTAACTGATAATTATATCACGACAAATCAAACATCACCAAGTCGACGAGATTCAGATTGGCGAAATAGACTTCGACAAATCTATGCTCCAACATCTGATGATGATCGATTTGATCAGGTAAATTAAAACAAACAAAAAAAAAATTTTATTTTTCTTTCTCATAATGAAGAAACTGTTGAAATTGTAATCCGCCGTTTGAGCCCACAAGGAAAATTATAAAAGTGTTCATCATCATCATAAGTCTTCGTACTGAAGTTTGATCTGAAATTTTTACACGAAAAGAATTGAGATATTGAATCATTTACAATTCTAAAGGTATTCTAAAGATCAATAGATCTTCTTGTATGTTCAAACGGTGGATTACATTTGAAGATAGTTTCCTCATTAGAATAATGTTCGAATGAGACGATACCATATACCCTATAGTATAAAGAGTACACCAGTGGAAATTACACTGCTCAACGTGTATCCGTTATTCCATCATATCCTCAACAACGTTATAAAGAAGTTCCAATTGATGTTCGTGAACGTAATAGAACATATTTTGATCAACGAAAATTTACATCAACACCTTCATCACAACATCCTACCAAAGAGATAGTCATATCTGTACCACGTAGATCACCATTTGGAAAAAAATATCATTATTCATCTACGGATGAATATGAGCAGAGAAAGAAAAGAGTACATTTTGTTGATGTAAGTCAAGAAAATGAGATATAATACTTGTGTTACAATGTGTGATATGACTTCTTTGATTTTATTTTTACATTGAATACTAATTGAGAATTTGTTTTCTTCTCTATTTAATTAATTTCTTTTTTGTGTTTTTGATTAATTGATCTACTCTTCTTATTTTTTTTTATTGTTGTTGTTTTAGTCTGGCGCACGAGAAAAAGTTATTTCAACATCATCTGTGGATGATGATGATGATCGTCAACAATCATTAAAATATAGATCTTCATCAACTCTTGATGAAAATCGAAAACAATATGAACCAATTATATCACGAACTGATCGACCAACATTTGGTCGTGTTGGTGAATTAAAAAATGCATTTGAAACAACTCGTAATGAATTTACTAAAGATGATAATACATCAAAATATCAAACTTCGATAACTACTGGTTTAACAGAACAACGACGAAAAATTTTTGAAGAACGTGAACCAACAAATAAAGATCATGCACGACGATCGGTAAGATATAAAAAAACGAGATGTTTATCGATTTGCTTGGGGTTTGAATTAATCCTATTGGTATTTGTGACGTTTGCTTACTTGCCTGATTTTCTTTCTCTCACTCTTTTCATACTAATCAATATGGGAGGAATAACAACAAAAAAACCGCAAAGTCAAACCACATTATTCATCATATAAATAGATAGTATAATAATAATAATTTTCAGATTTCCAAGAAGAATCTAGAAAAAGAAAACACCCTTCACATTGCACATTTACTTTTATAATTAATTAGATCAATGAATTTGATACAAATGAACGTCGTATGAGTGAAACTCATACATCACCATCTATTGTAACTGATCATTTATCTCATATTGATAGTATTGAATCAAAATCAACATCACGTATACAACCAAGTGATCGTCTTGGTAAAACAGAATTTGATGCTATTACATCGAAACTTGAATCTTCAATAGCTAAAACATTACCACAGACAACAATTGATATACAAATACGAAAAAAACAAGGAACATCATCAACAATTGATTCAGATTTAAATCGTTTATCACAAACAAATTATCAAACAACATTAAAATCAACTAAACAAAAACATATTGAAGATGCTGGTCATGAAAGTGAAGATGAATTAAGTGATCCAAAACAAAATTATGATACACGACGACATATATCAAAAGCACGTTTACGAGATTTTTCACAAAGTACATCACAACCAGTTGATACTAATTTAACTGTACAACGAACAACAACTAAATTTAATGAAAGAAATATGGAAAATATACTTTCACATGTACCAATAAGTAAAGGTAAAATTATTTCTTCATTATGATCTAAACTTTACATAAGTTTATTGTTATCTATAGGTAAAGGTATATTAGTTGAACTTGCATCGAATTTATCTCCAAGTCCAACAAAATCAATTCATGAACAACCTAAATCAAATCTTACAACTGATTCTGGTATATATGAATATTCAACAACAACAAGTCAACAATTACGAACAAGTTCACCTTCTTGGCGTAATAATGTATCAACATCTATTATTGATGATGCAACACGTACATATGAAAATGGTGTTCATATTGATTCAACAACAACATCAACAAGTTCACCTTATGTTCGACGAGAACAAATTTCCGATGGTGATCAAACAACAATTCAAAATATTGATGATTCAATATCACGATCAACATATAAATATAATACTGAAATAACATCAAATGAACCAATAAATACTCATCATCAACAACGAATTGTTCGACGACAATTAATAAGTTCAAAACCAGATGATTATGAAAATCTCTCAAATTATCAAAGTGGAATTGATAAACAAAATAAAATTCCAATAACAACACAATCACGTTCAAGAAAACCATTAGTTGTTGATGAAATTGAAACAATTGAAACTGAAACTCATGTTGAATGTCAAGTACAACGAACAAATGAAATAAAAGAATCAACTAAAACTGAACGTATATCAAGTCCAATAAGTTCACCAAAAAAAATTACTACAGCAATATCACATTCAACATATAGTCCATCGGATGAAATAACACCAACAAAACGTAAATTAGTTAATGAACGACCACAATATTATGAATCAACGAAAACAACTGCTGGTAAAATTTTAACAATAGAATTTCATTGAATAATCAATAAATATTAAAATGCTTAATTTTTTTTTATTTTAAGATTCATCAATACATGAAGCAATACCAGTTCGTATTGAAGAAACATGGTTTAAACCTATTGAACGTGAACAATCTCAAGAAAATTTACGTTTAAGTCCATCAACACGAACAAATAATATTAGTACACATACTATGGAAGTAACATCATTAAGTCCACAAAATCAAATTACATTTGGTAAACATTCAACAAATGAAATTGTTGCAATTGTTCGTGTACCTGAACTAACAAATGATATTAATACAACAACAACACCAATACGTCATGGTATCAGTGAACCTGAACTTAATGAAAAAGTTAAACAAGATGATGGACGTTCAAGATTACATTATCAACGTGTTCATGCAACAAGTTATCTTCCACCATCGACTAGTCAACAATATAGACAACGACAAAATCGATCACGAATTGGTAAGTTTTAAGAAAAATAAAAACAAAAAAAAATAAAGAAGAATAAAAAAACAAATTCTTTAAATTTTTTTCTGTTGGTTTTATTCATTCTTTTATTATTTTAGCAAGTTTAGGTTTGTGTTTTTTCTTGTTTTATTTTTCTGCTTTCATACAAAACAATTAAAAAAACGTTTTTTTAATCATACTCTTGAAGCTTTTGGGATTCTTACTAATTATATTTTTCTTTTTTTTTCGTATAAAAATAATCTCTGTTTTTATAAAATTTTGTTTATTTGTTTTATTCCAGGTCCTAGTGGAACTAAACATGACCATTCTTCTTCCATAGATTTTCCAGCACGCTCTTCATCTTATCATGCATCTTTACACGATCAAAACCAACAACGGCAACAACAACAATCATATTCTCCTAGTTCAAAATTAACATATCATCCTCAAACAAAATATCATTCTGGTAGTCTTGGTAATTTAGATTTTGAAATTGAAATTGAAAAACGTCCACCTCAAACAATACAACAACCTACTGTTGTTTCACTTGATCAAAATTCACGTGCTATTGTAACAACATCAAAAGATGGTCGTGTTTCAATACAAAATATTTCTGCACGACCAGGAAATATAGTTACAATTAATAGCGATTTTCATTCATCAGATCGTTCATTAAATCGTTCATCAGGTTATTTTAGTTCGGATGAATTTCGTTGTCAAGGTTTGAATACAAATTATTCAAGTGATGAACAATCTAATAGTCCGTATCAAACATATTCATCACAATATTATCCTAAACAATCATATAATTTTGATCAAGTTAATGAATTAGTTCATAATTATTCACAACCATCAAATAATTTAAATCGTTTTAATGAAACAATCGATCAAATTGATGCACTATATAATAATCTTGATGTACAAACAAATGATCAAAAATATAAATTTTCTAAACCAATAACAACAAAAAATCGTCGAAAAGAATTATCAAAAAATTCAAATGATTATTCAACACGTTATACATCAACTGGTTTTCAACATATACCATATGAACAACAAACAATATCTAATAATAATAATAATAATAATAATAATAATACACAAAATTGGACATCATCATCATCATTAACTAATCTTGTTATGTCAACACCAATACGACCATCAAAATCATTATCATCATCAGGAATTGTAGCTGATTATGAAACACCTAATTCAATTAGTCTAAATTCAGGTTATGGTTCAACACAAAATATGATTGTATATCAAAATCGTTTAAATGATCAATCTCAAATAGTTCAACGTAATCGAACATCAGTTAAACAAGTTAAACAAAAAAATGCGGCTAAGAAAAAAAGTGGATTAACTCAAGGGTAACAAAAAAAAATCTTTTCAAATTTAATATAAAAGAAAGATTTCTTTTTCTTTTTGTTCTATATCTCTATAATAGACATTATAGTGATGATGATGATGATGATAATGATTCACCTTTATCAGATCATGGTGGTTTAGAACAACGCTCACAACCATCATCTCGATTATACAATTTTAATAATTATCATCAATAAAACTTTTAATAATTGATATTAAAATTTAAGAGTGTATATGGTACATGTCAGATGATTTCTGTTTTTTTTTCGTAATGGTATTGTATCGATGTGTGAATGAACTTCATTTGAATGATTCTTCCATGTATGTGCGTCTTCAATCTGTATGACTATTGCAGATCGATTTTTTCTGTCACTCAGGAAAATTTTAATATTCATTTCATTCACAAGACTATTAGGTAAAAACCAAAGACCACGTTTATCTTGAGACTCTTCTCTATTCGTCTTCTTCCATTAATATAATTTATGAAATGAAGAAGCAAAACAAGATGTTAGACTAGATTTTCAATTGGTCTATCAATATCTACTATTATTTTCCTTTTTTCTTCTTCTTTTTGTTTTTATCTTATTGATTTATTTATATAAGAGAACCATTCAATAGCCTATTACATTAAATATACAGTTGCTGTTTCTGTTGTTATGTTTTGATTCGTGTGAATTTTCTTTGGTATGATTTGTCTAATTCTTTTGTTCATAAGTACTTTTTTTCTCTTATCTATTATTCATTCGTAATTGAATTATTTTTTTTCTACAATAAATATAAATTGCACTTGAAATAGATTATCTATGAAATTTTTCATTGATTGGTAGATCAAAACATGATGCACATGAAAAGACTTTATATTGCACGGACTATTATAAAATATGAAACATTTGTATCATCAGTAAATCAAGAATATCAACGAAAACAGATATATAATATAAGAAAAATTTGAAATTTTCAGAGCATTTAGGTCTTGATGAGTAGAGAAAACATTGTCATAGATTCAACATTCTCCGATACTGTATACTACGACATATTGAAATCACGACGGCTAGAAATGGTTTCAGTTTTCGCTCTCATTTTTTTCAAGATACTACGTTTTTCATTTTTTTTGTCAAACAAAAAAAAGATGAAATATTCAAGGTACCCTAAAAAACCTAAACAGTGTCTAACAGATATGAAAAAAGGTTCAGCTCGATAGGACGTACTATGTTGAAGGAACAGGAGCATTTCTACAGATTTTTTCACGAAAAAATTGTTTTCAGGAAAACACGAAACAATGCATAGTTTTCACTATTTTTGTTATGTAAATAAGATCTTTTCTCGAACTTTTAAAGACAATCTTTCGATCCCTATATGCATGCAGTAGATAGATATTGTTTGAAACTATGCAATAGTGACAAAAAAAATTAAGTAAGAAACGGGAGGGGGTACACCCTTAAACATATGTTTATTATTTCATCAAATTGATAGACTTATGCAATGCATTGGAATTCTAATATAAACTTAAGAATTTTATAAACGCACTCGAAGGCAAATAGTAACATAAAATAAGTATTCGCTATCTTTTATCTGAATGATATAAAATGATTCACCTTCATTCTTTCTATTCTTAACTTCATGGCGAAGATTCAATGAAGATTGTTCAGAATACCCTAAATGAAGGATATCAACAGCTATGAAGGTGTAGATATGGCTTTTCTTCTTGCTTCACACCCACACCAGCATCCGCTTGAGCAAGTTTAACATTAATAATCAAGTTATAACTGTCGTCTTTAATGCTCTCAGTAATAACTAATATTCAAGCAATGTTTAGCTATGACAACAGTGCTTTTGCAGTACAAACAACCTATTTATTGGATGGCTTTTTTTATTGAGAGTATGAGGCATGTGTACAGTTGACGAGAAGGACCATGAGTGTACCTCACGCCTAACCCAGAAGATGCTGCGTGATGTGTTTTCAATTGAAAGGAGGAACATGGTCAATTAGTGCATATCTAGTGTTTGTAGGAGAAACTGATGTAGAGCGTGAGTATAAAAACATAAATTGTTAGTCGATTAGAAAAGAAATTCAAGCTCATCGTCTATGTTTTGCCAAAACATTTTACATCAACCTTGCTCATTTCCGCCAGTCGTAAATTTCAATGATATCACTATTACTGTTCTCGTCTTTCTTTCGAAGGAAAACTAAATTATTTCGAACGGCAATATCGGTGAAATTTGATGACAAAACGGTATTTTGATCATATCGTTTAACGTCATTATCGAGTATGTAACAACATTTGTTTTTCTTCCGATGGAAAAACAATAACCAACCAGATTTATTCGGTAAACTAAGTAATCGTGTTGTCTCAAACATATCATAATAATCTAATTTTACACGGCGAAGCGTTGACATACCATGATTTTTTAGTTCAAAACAGAACACTTTTATCGATGCAGATTGTTGGTTGTTAACTTTTTCAATTATGAGTGCATAATACAGATCATTCATCCGAATACATTTTATTTTATCTCCCGATTCACATGAGATTGGTGGATGCCAACAAATAGGAGATTGCCTATTAGAGTGCCATTCTCTATTACTTGCTGTCCACTTTTCAATTTTATCTTCGCGAACGATTAAAATATGCCGTTCAAAACATGTCAAGGTTGTGATATTATGATGCGAAATAGCACTTGAGACTACTGTGTTTTTCAAGATCTCTTCACACGTTCCATAATTTGGATCAAACTGATATAGCCTATTCGATTCACTGGTTTTACCACTATATTTCAACACTAAAAATTGTTGCAAATAGTTGAACCAATACAGTTCGGTAGCGTTGCTTATTGAGTACAGGCTTTGCCATGAATTATTATCAATATTTAGAGCAGGTAATTCGTTTTCAGAGTAAAATGCAATCAATTGATCACCAATCGGACACATTCGGCCAATTTTCATTGCTGAAAGATCAATGGATATCTTCGGTTGTTGTGATGTGAGAAGTTGATCAACAAAGTAATAAGTCGGAGCTGGTGGAGGAGCTGATTGAACGATTGATTTGACTAAGACTAATTCATTTGGAATTTTATTGATGCTAAGTTCAATGGGAAAATGTTCTATGTCATGTTTCAGCTGCTGAAATTTATTTTTTAACTGATCAACATCATTTTCAAAATAACTTTCTTGTTCTCGTAGTGCATTTAGTTTATCAGATAGCAGAGTAAATTGTTTCTGTAAGTTTTCATATTCTTTCAAAGATATTTCCTGTAGTTGTTTACGTGCGCAAGCAGCTGATTCTTTGATCAGTTCAGTTATTTCTAATTCCCATTTGTTGATTGTCTCTAGTTTTTCTCTGATGCCAGCAGACAATTGCTGCTCGTAAGATGTTGAAAATTTTTCTTGCAATGCATTTCTTTTATTGACAACTTCATTCTCAAGTAAATCGGTCAGATACTGTCTATGTTGTACAGTATGTTGAGAACAGAAGTATTTTTGACAACCCGTACATAATAAGATACCTGATTTTGGTTTTTGTTCAGCAGGAACTGTCTCACATGTAGCACAAAGCTTCAATGGAGAGGTACTAGCCATTATTTATTAAAGAAAAATATGTGCGTTTTCATGAGATGTTATTTGTTCGTAAATAAAATGTGATGGTGAATTGGTGAGTAGAGAAAAAAAATGCTTTTACAGCTTTAAGTACATCTCTTTTTGAAAAAGTAAAAAGGAATACTAACAAAGTAACACATGATCACCATAACTACTTCTCATGCATATGTGAACATGAATAAAATCAAGTTTAAGTATAATGAAATTGCTTTAAATTTTCTGTTGATTATAAAGTTAACAAATTTATTAGTTTTCTCTAAAACAATGAAACTCGATAGTTAACTTTCAAAGATTTGACTAATGAGAGTGCATAGAGACCATGAATCAGTTTACAAAAATTTAATTAAAAGTTATTTTGTCTAAAGAAGAATTGCTCCAATTTATAGAGGGCGTAAGTTTTTTCTGAATGGAGATTTTCGATCTCAAACAATTTGCTGTGCTGTACAGGCCACGTGACCTCTTTTTAACCAAAAAACCTTTTAATCTAGACAGAATTGACGTGATATGTCGAAGGCTCTACATGATATGAAGAAAAAACTTCGTATCATAGTACTTATCAAGTTTTATATGAGACGAAACTATCGCTTGTAATAACTGGATGTGGATATGGGTATGGTTGGTTGTGTACTGGAAGAGAAGTCGTTCACTCACACCCATATTTTAAAGTCATCTTTATTTGAAAATTATTTTCTATATCTTTTTTGTTTATAATTGCTCTTGCACATCGATCACTTCGTATCCATTTGATGTTTGAGTCTTTATTACCATGACAATTAGACAATGTGTTTAAGTTCGAGAGAAAAAGCTTACAACATATATAGTAATAATGATGAATAGTAAACTCGATAAAATGCAGTTAGTTTGAGGTGAATATGGGCGTGAGTGAAGGTGTGGATGTAGATCTTCTTTTCATTCACACTCACACCCCACACCCGTCAAAATTATTTTTGAGTCAGTTACTTATGTTGAAGTTTGATTAGTATAGATGGAATTCGTTCATAGTGAAGTCTACCACTAGCATAGCTTTTAATCTGAAACTAATCTCAATCAATATGATTGTCTTGGTAAGAAGCAGATTATCGAAAACCAACAATTGAATACATAATCTGCGTTTTCTTTTGTTTGTGTTTTGAATAATGCCTTTAGATCATTTTTGAGAAAAGAAATACGTTCTAAAAGTCATAGAGCATATTCATAGAACGAACACTGACAGATATATACATGAGGTGTTATTTTCTTCAATTATGAAAAATTTTTTTATAATAAAAACCTTTCTGAATTTCTAGAAGAAAGATAATGGTGAAGATTTCTTTTAATTAATACACAATGAAATTTAACTTAATATATTACTAATTATTCTATGCTCACAAGTCCTAAATTGACTTGTGAACATCTGGTATTTTTTGTTATTTAAATTATCAGCTTTTCTACTTTGTTTTAATTTAAATCTAGTTATCTTTCCTCGTTTGATACATCATACTTTCTTTCATAGTTATATTACATGATTCAGAAACAAACTGACAGTCTTTTATGAAATATAAATAATATGTAAAATAGGAACAAAATATTATTTGTCAAAGTACAAATGAAAAGGAAGAATTGATGAATAGAAGAATACATGAGTGTACAAGACAAGTTAAATCAGTAAAGTAAGGAGCATCTTTCAAAATTTCTATATATTCATCGTTTTACATACTTTATAGATTTACAACAATCTACTCACGAGGAATATTAAGTTTCATAAGTCGATAGATCATCATAATTTCTTTTATGACATGTTGATCTCTTTTCACCTAATGTAGTTTACTTGAGAAAATTTCAATAATTTAAATAAACATATAAATAGATTGTTTTTTTAATAGATATTTGACTTTTTTATTTAATGTACATCAAAAAGACAAACAAAAACATGAAAAAAAAGTTTCTTTCTTTAACAATAGGATCAAGATTACGATCACTTCAGATGTTTTATTCAAATTAACATTCTTGGCAGGAAGTTGAATCGCACATAATAATTGACATTGTCTTTCAATTAATTCTTGAAATATATATGTTGATAAAATATCACATGATCTGTTTCGTTTTGTTCCCATATACAATGCCACAGGAACAAATGAACCTGTTGTCAAGTCATAAACGATATATAATGACCCAGAATCACCATTTACTGCAAATTCAGTACCTTCAATCCATTCAACTTCAATTAAATTAACATAGCGAATCTTGTCTAATTTTGCTTTCGTATCAATTGCTTTAATAAAATCGACTGTTAAATTTGTAATCGCACCATATTTAAATATTGGTACCTTTTTTTGGTTTATACTTAGTAAATAATGATTTTAAGGATCAAACATCAACATTTGTTGGGTTATGTGTCTGTTTATCTGATGTAGCCTGGAAGTTTTCATTGTTTGAGTCGTCCAATGATAAAGATTCACATAATCCCGGGTCTATCGAAACGGCTATCTGTATTTTCACTGTCAATAGGCTTCATACGGCACCGTGAACGGACCGTATTTTCTCGTCATCTTGGGTACAGTAATACGGCACCATACACCGGGCCGTATTTTCACACCAAACGGCCATATACAGGCCGTATCGATTGATCTGGAATGATTCAATCGATGATTCTGATGACGATAAAAATTCATTACAACTATCACTTGATAATGTTGTACAATTTAAATTTGCAATTTTACAATACGAGATTCCTTTTATTCTAAACAATGCAGCATCATGTTTTAATTCAATAATGTCATCCAAAACAATAGATAAACTGTTAAATAAATTATTGCTACACTTCACTTCAAATTAATTTTTGTCTACATTTTTTAAAGTATGATTTGCTATAAGAGCATAATGATGCCTGTTATTAATATTTTTTTTATAAACAATGAAATATTACCTTTTAAATCTACACCAATTTGGTAAATGCCTGAACCATAATTTATATCATTATCACCGCCTTCTAATATGAAAATATCATCATCTGTTATTGGTTGATAATTAATATTAATAGAATCATGTTTTAACAAACAATATAATTGTTGTTGTTTTTTGTATATATTATCATCAATATTATTGTGATTCATATCATCATTAGAATTGATTTTTTT
>CAJNOP010000154.1:102004-145064 GCA_905250075.1 Rotaria sp. Silwood1 | reverse complement strand
CATTTTTTTTTCCTTAGGTGGTTGGTCAATTTTGACGGCCACTGTATATGTTTTTTTTTAGATTTGCTCTGTTCCGAAGTATCATGTATCAAGAACTAAGCTGGTTTGAAACATTGAAACCAGGTGAACTAGTGAATCATTTTATTGAGTAAGTACAATAATGATTCTTATTTTATATATGCCTATGAATGCAATATCTATATCTTTTTTTAAGAGACTTGAATAATATTCGTGAAGGTATTGGCTTGAATATTGTTGATTTATTATGCACAACTGCTAATTCTCTTGGTAGTCTTACATTCTCATTTTATGTTGGTATGTGAATAATCATTAGTTAGAAGATTTTGTTTTTCATCAATAATTGATTGTTTAGGTTGGAAATTAACATTAGTTTTTCTAAGTACGACGCCTATTATTGTAGCTGCTTTTATCATTACAAGACAAGTAATTCAAATAGATAGTAATATTTCGATTCTATTCAATTAAAATGATTGATTTATTTCAGATAGGAACTGCATATACAGCTAGAGAAAAAACTGCATCTACCAGCTCCAATGCTATTGTAAAAGAAAGTTTAACTGCAATAAAAACTGTTACAGCCTATGGTGGACAACAAAAAGAACTCAAGAAGTAAGTTGATCAACCGTGAAAACTATATCGAAAATAAAACTATATTTTGTACTTGAAGAAAATAATATCAAATTTGAATTTAATTTTTTAATGAATTAACATTTATTTGAAAATAATAATTGAATAATTTTAGATATGAACAGTTTTTGGTACAAGGCAAAAAAGCTGCAATCAGGAAAGGTCTTTATACTGGCATCTGTCAAGCATTTATCAATATAGTATTGTATGCATCATTTGCAATAATTTTTTGGTATGTAAGCTCATGATTTTGTTTTCTTTTTATATCAATAATGAGAATGATTGAACTATTATTCATCACCATCAATCATGCATTCAATTACTGATCCATATAATTTAAATATAAGACATACTAAAACTATAAGACACTTAGAAAAATTCTTAGTAGACATGATCAATCATTGTAATATTTTAGCCTTAAGGTGACTCATTCAAACGTGTCTTATATTAGAAAAATATCGTTAGAGAAGAATAACATACCGTGCAATTACTGACAATATGCTAGGCTTTTCTGCAGAAATTTCGAATGGTAATTTTGTAAAATGTAGATTCTCAATTGATGTGAGAACGATTTCAGCTATTAAAGTGAATAAGAAAAAAAAGCATAAAAATGACACATGAATATCGTAAAAGATTTTGGGTAGCAAGCTCATTATTAAGAGAATACTGAACTTTTACTGTGAGTTTTTAATGAGTGCTGTGGTTCCACTCAGAAACATCAGAAAAAAAAACATTTTTGAATTTATATCTGAAATCCTATACTGGAACAGATGTTATTGACCATTATATTTCATGAAAGTTTCAAATGCTTTCATTTAATCTAATCTTGAAAAGAGAACATCAGATTATTTAACGTATTCGAACGAAGTTATCACAGTTACAACTATGGATAGGAATATCAACAAAAAAATCTGAAACTTTCAAAAATACTATGCTTAAAAAGATTTTGTTCTGTATAAAATTTCAGGCAAAAATCTGAAAATCATGTTGTCTGATATTTCTCAGAAGAATAACGACATTCATTTTAAAAGTTCATTGTAAAAGTTTAGTATTTTCATAAAAATGGATTAGCGATCCGAACTTTTTTCACGATATGCATAGCTCATGTATAACCACATTATGCATATAGTCTCAACCCAAAAGTAATTGATTAATTCCTGACTTATTCCTCATTAGTTTCATAGCATGCCACTAATGTTAAGAAAAAGATATGAACATTAAGTTTGTCTTCAAAATAATGCGTACACCTACATGAGAACAAAACAACCAGGAGACGTTTTCATTGTTGGTTTTTAGATCGTTTTTTTATTAATCAAAATATAAAATGTGAATTTGACTTATATGAAATTGGTTTGATATATGTCGAAGTTGAACAGATTGTAGTTGCCGAAAGCAGTAGTTGTTTCTATAATAAAACAGATTTAAGTACAAACCTTTTATTTGTATATAGGTCTGGTCTCGAGTTTGTTCGAACGGAATGTAGAAACTACAATGCTGGAACTGTCATAGTCGTATGTATTTCAAAACTGTTTTCTCTAATTTTTGAAAGATAATATTTTAAATATTAGGTTTTTGTTACTTGTTTAATGTCAACATTTGGTTTAACGAAATTACAACCAATAATTCAAAGCATGATTGACACTTCTATATCTCTGCATTTCATTTTTAATATCATTGAAAGAGTAGGAAGAACAAATTTTCTACATCTCGAATTAAACGAAAGTAAAACAAAATAATATGTTTGTTTTAGAAATCAGAGATTAATGCGTCAGAAAATGAAGGTAAAATAGAAGTACCATTGAATACATCAAGAGATATCACATTTGATAATGTTGAATTTGTGTATAAATCACGAGAAACTCCAGTAAGACTTTTAATTTAGCAACAATAACTATGTTTAGATATTACCATTAAAAATAGATTCTAAAGAACTTTAACCTTGTTATTCCATCAGGAAAAATAACTGCTATTATTGGTGAATCCGGATGTGGAAGTAAGATAACTATTATTGTTGATCATATCCAATAATGAAGACTTTTTGTATTGTTTTTAAGAAAGTACAGTATTTAAATTAATTCAACGTGTATATGATCCAACAAAAGGCCGGGTAAGATAGATAACTCAAACATGATTTCTACTTCGATAGGGTACATTTTTCGTAGTCTACGATTTGTGGTCAATAGTTTTGATCATGCTATTAGATTGTTCATTTCAAAGTTTTCCGAAGAGATAGATATTATAATTATAAGAATATCCTAAAAAATGCAATCTAAACGAGCGAATCATTCTAGAGGTATTGAATGTAAAAAAAGACGGATGGTTCGATCGTACTTTACCTTCTAATATCATGGAAAGTACACTAAAGGCCTTGTATTTTATTTGCTAAACGAATTTTACTTAGAAGACAAACATTTATTCAATCATTGTTAGACATTTAGGAATTTTTCATGACAAATGTGTTAGTGTCTGATCAATCCTATTTGTAACAATAAATAGATCATGAAAACGTGATAAAATATAAAATGAAGTAGAATTGAAAATATTTCATATAAAAGATCAAGTCTTTCGATTTCGAACTGCCATCTCTAACATTTTTTTTTCATAATTATAAGAATTCTTCTAAAGACTTTAGTATTATCTGAGTTGTCTTGTATTGCTCTAACATCAGTCTAGAAATGTAAAAATAGATGAATGCTGTTACGGTGATGTCGCACCTATACATATTTCTCTAGTATATTCCTCCTCTTTGATCTCTTCCATCGTTCTATGATTTTCATTTGTTATCTTTGTTTTCTTTCGTTCTCTTATATATATGTGTTTTCTGTTCGATATATATATATAAGGATATTCGAACCTGGTTAAATAGAATAAAAGTTAAGTACATTTCGATCAGTACATATTAACATCTTACATAAAGACCTAACATTTGGCGACCCTGGTGAAACAACATCGTAAGAAATTACAAAAAACAAAATAAAAATAAATTAATTATTATTGATATCAATTAAATTATCATTGAATTTTATAAAGCCTCTATTTGAAAGAGACTTGTATTGATTTTGACTGAGAGCCTTTGAAACTGAACAAAGACTCGAGAAAAGCTAAATTCAAAATAATATTGTTCAATAGGTACGAAAACTTGATATTTACTATCAGATAAAACAATCTCTCTAATTAATAAACAATTTGCAACTATACGGAATAGTTTTGCATAAATTTTTTTTTGGATTTAAAAAAAAAAAGAAAAAAAAAAATTTTTTAATTATTATCTCAACTAAGGATTTTTTCGGGAAAGAAAATCGTAAACCAAACGAACTTAAATCGTTATTATTCATTTCAAAATAAGAAAGATTAATATAATAATATAGCAGAGATTCTGAGAAGAATTTCGATTCATCTATTCATCTATCTATACATATATATATATAAATAAAAGACGAAAAAGACGATTCTCAGTTGCATCAAAACAAAATATCATTTATATTAATATCATATATTTTCGTCACGGCTACCGGTACAAGATCTCAAGTTAAAAAATATAATAAAAAATTATTACCATATACCATTATTACTAATTCATCATCTCATATAATTGCAACAACTAATTCAATTGTTAATCAAACATTTAATACACATACAATGGCTGATCAAACATTATTAGCAAAAGCTCGAAAAGCTCGATTTGATGATTTACCAAATTTTTCAGGACATCCTTCTGAGGATGTTGAACGATTTTTAAAATGCATTAAAAATATTACCAAAGCCAATGCTGAATCAGAAAATAAAGAAATTCTTGAAATTGTACGTGGTAAATTAACTCAATCAGCAGGCTTATGGTTTGATAACAATGAACATAATTTTAAAAAATGGTCAGATTTCGAAGTCCAATTTCGAAATCGTTATTTCTCAACAACAATGATCCATAAAAAGTTTGATCAATTAAAGCAACGAAAACAATTACATAATGAACCTGTTACTGCTTATATTGATGATGTCATTAATTTATGTCGTGAAATTGATCCAACTATGTCAGATTCAATTATCATTCAACATCTGATGAGTGGTATTAATCCTGATTTTAAAAAAGAAATTTCTCGGCATGAATCATGTTTATATAACTTAAATGAATTTTTAAAATATGCCAAAATTGAACAAGATTTACATGATACATTTGATAAATCTCAACAATTATCATTCGAATATACACAACAAAATGTTTTAAATAATTATCGACCATTTACTTCAGTTACAACCACAGTTAAACAACCTAGACAACAATATCAATTTATGAAACAAAACAAATTTTTATCACATACATTACCCACACAGAGCTCCATTATTAATCGGAACTCGAACTACCAACCAGCACTTCAATCAACATATGTACCTGACGAACATTCACAAGAAAAGATATTCACAAATAAATATATCAATAATCAACCAGCCTCACAGCAACAATATAATCCTTGTAAAGTCTGTGGTCGAAGAAATCACCGATCGCATGATTGTTACTACAAACGTACAACCGGATGTTTTAATTGTGGTCAAAATCATCACATCCGAAGTTGTACAATGTCTCCACATTTTCAATAACTGGGTCACATGATGGCGGTGTTCCCAGTCAATGTATTCAGCCATCAACAACAACATCTTCTCCCGTTTATATCAAGATTCGTGTTAACAATCAACCAACTGAAGCAATTGTTGATACCGGCTCCGCCATCTCAATCATTCATGCAAATTTTCTCAAAACTATTCATCATGAAAATTTTATTTATAACAATTATATATGTCAAACAGCAAATTCAACACCACTTAATATAATCGGTCAAATTAAATTAGAACTAAGACTTAAATCAACAACAACATACGTCATCGCTCATGTGGCAACAAATTTAATTACATCTGTATTATTAGGTAATGACTGGATTAATTCAAATCATGTTCATCTATTTGGTGATCAACAACAATTGACTATTCCTGATCAACATGATCAATTAATATCGATTTCATACGTAGCACCTACATCTATTAATTATCCAGCATTATTAATTGATCAAATTACTCTTCCACCATACTCACAAATATTAGTTGATATTTCATGTGAAATTAACAATGATAATAATCTGATATTTGAACCATATTCAAACTATGCCTCAAAATTTATTTTTATACCACATACATTATTAAATATCAACAATCATAAAGCTAAAATATTACTAATCAATGCTCAGAATCAACAAACAATATTACCAAGAAATACACGAATCGGAACTCTTTCTCGTCCCTCAACTTACACAATATGTTTTAGTACATCAAGTCCAACAAAACAAAATTCATCTTTCAATAAATATAATCAATCAACATCCAGAAATTCAACCAAATTAAAATGTAGAGCTGTCACACATAAAAATGACAACTCGGAAGAAGAAAAATTAGATATTATTTGTGATAATTGCAATGAATATTTTTTATCTGGTAATGATTTACAAAAACATTTACGAGCAAAATGCTACTCTGATGAAATTCGTCAAAAAATATTCGATTTAACAAAACATATAGGAAATGAAAAAAACCGTTCGAAAATTGAAGATATATTATGGCATAATAAAATTCTATTCGATCCTACACCATCCATTATTAACATTCCACCACAATCAGCAATCAAGACAGGTGATCATCCACCTATTTACTCAAAACAATATTCGTCTTCTTTAAAAGATCAAGATATTAAATTGCAAGAAACACAAAAATTATTAGAACGTGGTCAAATTGAAGAATCAACTTCTCCATGGTCATCACCTATTGTTCTTGTTAAGAAAAAAGACAAAACAATGCGATTTTGCATTGATTATCGACGATTAAATACTATTACAATTAAAGATGCATTTCCATTACCCCGTATTGATGAAATTTTTGATCAATTATCCGATGCAATGTATTACACAAAATTTGATTTTAAATCTGGTTATTTCCAGGTACCTCTATCTAAAGAGGACCGACCTAAAACTGCATTTTCAACTCGTGACAACCATTATCAATTTACTGTATTACCCCAAGGAATTACAAATGGACCAGCAACATTTCAACGTGTAATAAATCATATATTAGGGCCTGCGAGATGGAAATATGCATTAGCATATATCGATGATGTAATTATTTTTTCGAAAACATTTGAAGAACATTTAATACACCTTAATGATATTTGTACAATATTAAAAAATGCTCGATTTCGTCTGAATCCAGACAAATGTGAAATTGCTCAAACTGAAACAGATTATCTTGGACACAATATAAAGAATGGTGAAATTCGTCCAAGTTCTCATAATATTAATGGTTTATTGAATACCAGATTACCACAAACTGCAGATGAAGCTTGTAAATTTGTTAAAGCAGCTGAATATTATCGCAAATTTATTCCCAATTTTTCTCAAATCGCTGAACCACTTAGGAAATTTGTTCCAACTACAAGAACTCAACAAAAGAAAGGACAAAAAACAATGATTACATTAACACAAGATGAACTTAAAGCATTCGAACAACTTAAACAATTTCTTACAACTGACTTAGTGTTACGATTACCGAACAATAGATTCCCTTTCAAGGTTCAAACAGATGCTTCGGAGGAGGGAATCGGTGCAGTATTATTACAAATATATCCAGATGGTGATAGACCAATTGCATATCTTTCGAAGAAATTTACACAAGCACAACGCAAATGGTCTCCAATGGAACAAGAATGTTACGCATTTATATGTGCATTAGATAAATGGCATAATTATTTAAGTGGAATTCAATTTACTTGGGAAACTGATCACAAAGCATTAACACAATTAAACCAAAAAGCTCAAATTAACAAACGATGCGAGAGATGGAGATTAAAAATTTTAGAATATGATTTCAAGGTGAAATACATTCCAGGCTTAACAAATTCTATGCCCGATTATTTATCAAGATCTCCTGTTGAAGATGCTGAAGAAGATCCTGATGAAACCACACACCTTCATTCCAAATCAACACAAACTGATATTTTATATGATAACCAACATTCATCCATCATCGCAGCTGTTGAAACTCGTGCTATGAAATTACGAAATAACACTTTAAATGAACTTTCAAATACAACAAAATTAACATCAGATTCTCTACATAATTCTATTCAAGAGAATCGCACTACTCCATTTTCAATTGAAGAATTAATTCAAGCTCAACAAAATGATACTTATGCAAAAAATATTTTTAATAATATCAAGAAATACAAACATTATATTATAAAAGACAATATCTTGATGCGTCGATCTAAAACTCCAGTTCCATATGTACCACAAGGTGATTTTCGACGGACAATTTTACAAATATATCATGATACAGCAGCCAATGGTGCTCACTTTGGAAGAAATAAAACAATACATAAAATTAAACAACGTTATTTTTGGCCATCAATGTACAAGGATATTAATAATTATATCAAATCATGTATCCCATGTGCACAATTTAATCCTCGTCGACAAAAAACTCCGGGTACTTTACAACCAATACAACCACCTGATGGAGTATGGCAATTAGTAGCTATGGATTTTCATGGACCTATTACACCAATATCTCAACGCGGCAATAAATATATCATATCTCTTACCGATGTTTTATCCAAATTCGTTGTTACCAAAGCTGTACGTGATAATACAGCTCAAACAGCTGTTAGATTTCTTAAAGAAGACGTTATCGCAAAATTTGGAACACCTCGATGTCTTCTTACTGACAATGGAACACATTTTACATCAACGTTGATGAATGAATTATGTAAACAAATTGGTATCACACACTTGTATTCAACACCATACCATCCTCAAACTAATGGTCAAGTTGAAAGATATAATTCAACTATGGACGCAAAAATTGCAGCATTATCAAATTTTAAGAAAACTGATTGGGATGATCAATTACCATTTGTTACATTTAATTATAATGCTACAATTCATTCAACTACAAAACAAATACCATTCCAAATGATGTACGGACGATTACCAACATTACCCTTCGATTATCAAGCCGATAACGTCACATTATCATATGATGCTGAACATACCGTCAAACTCAAAAATTTTTTGTCAAAATTAAATGAACAAGCCAAATTAAATATTCTAAGGAATCAAGCTCGATACAAACAACATTATGATATTCATCGTTCTGATCCCTCATATAATATTGGCGATTTAGTTCTTGTTAAAACACTCAACACCCGTCACAAATTCGATATTCGTTATGAAGGACCATTTAGAATTACCAAACAATTGACACGAAAAACATTCATTCTTCAACACGTCAAGAAACCAACTTTACATCGTCAAGTTACATCAGACGTGTTATTACCAATATTTGAACGTATTTATTAGATTTTAAGGACCTCTTCAATGAGATCCGTACCATAATTATATCTCAACATTAAATGGAATTATTAATTCTGATTAAATTTATACAATTAATTATTCTATGATACAAAATTTATTTGTTGAATGTATTTAACATTCAATCAATCTTCATAGATCCTCTTTATGGGCCCTGAGAATCGAGAAGAACTTTTTTCGTACATCAATTCTATTGAGATATAAAATAACTACATCTATTATATATATATAATTCATCATTATTTTTATTTGTCCTGAAATTATTATATTTATGAAAAAATTATATCACTTGTTTTCACTGATTCTTTTCCCTTTGAGAATCGAATTTTTCACACCTTAGATTCATTTTTTAATGAATCGCTATTTAATATAATTACAATTTAACTTTCTATTCTAGTCATGTTATCACAACGAGAGTACGAAAAGCTTAAATGGCAATTAAAGAATATTCCATCAACAATTAAAGGACGTCCACGACAAAATCTTCGAACAACACTCCGAAAAAAAATACACGAACATGAATTAGCATCAACATATCCAACATTTACACCACTAAATTTCCAACAATTTTTTATAAATTTTCAAACAACTGATTTAACACTTCTTCATCTTATTGAAGCTTGTGCAGCTTCAACAAATTTTATTTTGGATACAGAATCAGTTGGTATTTATCGAGGTCCAAACAAACCCGCACTTATTCAGATTCAAATCATATTACCAACTTCGATTTCTTATGTATTGATCATTGAAGTTTGTCATTTACCACCTATTCATGAAACAACATTCCAACTTATTAAACAATTTTTTACAACATTGTTTTCTTCAGGAAAAACAATTTATATTTGGGGAGAAATTGATGAATTAAATGATTTTACTACAACTGGACTATTTACTCTTGATCAAATTAAACTATCAAATAATAATAATTTTCAAGATGAATTTAAAGATTATTGGACCAAGAAACATCCTCATCAAACACGATCTCAACGTTCAACAAATGAATTACCATGTCAATGTGAATCATGCTTAGGCATTAATCCAACTGATACATGGTCTTTACAAAATGCCGTCGCATATGAACTTCATCAATGGTTAGATAAACGTTTTACTCGTTCAAGTTTTGATATCGGTCTTGATCCACAATTATATCATTTTAATACGAATGAAATCGAACATCGTACACAACTTACTCGTTACGCTATATATGATTGTTTATCAATTTATCAATTATTACTTAAATTGAACTTAATCAACAATCCACAACAATCAACAGTTACATTAATTACATCAATTGAAGAAAATATAATTGAACAACAACCAACAATCATTGATGCTGAACAGATTTCATCAGATGAATCAGAACCTGAACGTGAACCTCAACAATACAACTTATTATCGGAAGAAGAACGTAAACGAATACACAATCGTTCATGTACACTGAAACAAAGAAAACGTTATTATCAAAATACAATTATAATTAATAATATTGACCGTCGTTTTAAAATCAAACAAATAAAAGCTATTATTCGATCTTACGACGTTCCATTCTTTGCCGTTAATTTTTCAACATCATCGACAACAAGACAACGATCATTACACATCGGCATACGAGATTCATCACAAATTGATCATTATCACAATCGTATAAAACATTTATTTACAACATCTCATTTTTATGAATTTATATCTAGTCAACGAAATAGATCATCTTATAAAGATGATCGAACAAGGAGATCGAAATGATATATAAACAAAACACAAAAAATCAATAAATAAATCAACAACTAACCTCAATCTTATATTTTTGTTTCGTTTTTGTTTTGTTCAGATACTAAACTATCATTTTGTCTTTCATTGTTCCTTATCTTTACATATCATACAACTTGTTGATCTCATTTAAAAAAAAAACTGTGATTTTTGTTCTATTGTTTTCTTTTCATTTTTGAAAAAACCGTTAAATTACTTTGTCATTATTTCATATATAACATTTCGTTCATTTCGTTATATTAGTCATGTTGTTACTGTTTAAAAAAAAAAAAAAAACTGATAGTACACCTTTTTCGTTCAATGGGGAGAATGTTACGGTGATGTCGCACCTATACATATTTCTCTAGTATATTCCTCCTCTTTGATCTCTTCCATCGTTCTATGATTTTCATTTGTTATCTTTGTTTTCTTTCGTTCTCTTATATATATGTGTTTTCTGTTCGATATATATATATAAGGATATTCGAACCTGGTTAAATAGAATAAAAGTTAAGTACATTTCGATCAGTACATATTAACATCTTACATAAAGACCTAACAAATGCATATAGGAGAATAATGTCTTTTGTTTTCAATTTGACTGGACATTTTAAAGTATCTATTTTACAGATGCCTTAGAAGCATAATTTCAGATATTAAAAATCTTATTTTAACAATCATAGCACTATTCAAAGTCGCATAGTCATCATTAGCGTTTCTAAGAGAATGTCTTTAGATTAAAAACGTTAAGTTTACTTAAATAGAAAAAACTTGATTTTTGTTTTTGTTTAAAGATTCATGCAAGTTTTTAATTAAGTGAAGCTCATGTCTTCATAACTATATAGCAAAAGTAAAATGATAAATCATTGAATTCTCTATACTATACTATCATTCGAATTGCTCATTTTAATATCGTGAACCGTATATCTGATAGTAGCAAAATCATTCATAGTGATTCTAAACGAAACTTTTGATAGACTACATCGGAATTAGTTATTTTGATGGCAAAGACATATTTGATTTATCTTTAGACTTTATTTGGCAATGACGATGTCAAGACATTAAATTTAAAAACATATCGATCAAATATTGCTCTCGTTGATCAAGAACCACAGCTGTTTTTAGATACAATAGAAGAAAATATAAAATTTGGAAATCCAAATGCCACAGATAAAGATATGGAAGAAGCCTGTAGAATAGCAATAGCTTACGATTTTATTCAAAAACTTCCAGAGGTAACCAAAAAAAATATCTAAGGAAAATCATCACTTAATATCAATCATCTACTTTATTCGTAGAAATTTAAATCGAAGGAACCCTTAAGTGGAGGACAGAAGCAGCGTGTAGCTGTTGCACGAGCTCTTGTCTCCAAAGCAAAAATATTATTGTTAGATGAAGCAACATCAGCTTTAGGTAAGCAGTATCATTAAATATCTATGAATCTTACTAAGATACTCACCAAAAACAAGAAATTCTAATCAATCACTAATGCAAATATGGCACAAAATGCTCACATATTATGTAAAATAATTACTGATAGAAATCGATTACTACATTATTTCAATGAAATAACATTGAAAGAGCTAAATTTCATTTCATCGTTCTTTCATGTTTCTCTCTGACAAGTTTTAGTCATTGTTATTCCTATACATTCCTTTGCATTTTCATCTCAATTCACTTCTTAAACAATATAATCCCGAAAAACGGTGATAGACTATCTTTCAAAGACTGATTAACACTTATTTTTACGTTGCCATCATAATCTAGAATCTTTTCTATAAAAAAATTTCACACAAAAGAAAAACATATATTTTGATGAGGAAAATCAATAATTACCATTAGAAAATTTAGTTAAATAAAAATAACGACTATATCAAAATTCAAGGGATTTATTCAGTATTGTTGCGAAATCCGGAAGAAATTCTCTACGAAGATTAGATATCTTCATAGATAGAGAGATGAAACAGTTCATTCTTATCTAGTCATCCAAAAGTAAAATTCTTCGAGAAAATTTAATACAACTAAATGTGTGACAATTTCAGCCCTATAGTTTGCGAAAGCTGAATCAAACAGCTGGTTAGCAGATCTGATTCACGGAAGCTAGAACTGATCACTAGCTCTAATGCATTGAAAAAGAGTAACTAAGGCTTAGTCATTCCAACTTTGTAAGAAGTATCTAGGGCAGTTATCTATAACTAGATCTCGACAAGCTTGGTTTTAATTCAGAATTCATGAACCATGCAAAGCACTCACTGACACAAACTGAACTACTCGAACAGTTCTTTTGAGCGAACTGAGCTTTTTCAAATAGTTGGTTTCAAAAGAACTGAACCTTGTCAACGGCTTCAACAGTCACTGCAGGTGGTACTATAGGGTTACCGTGTCCTCCTATACTAGTGATGGCCGTCATAATGCGGAAAAAAGGTACTCTAAAATTTACCTCTTTATCCAGCGACAAATTATATTGGGAGATTCTATTTCTCAAAGATAGAAGACCAAGTCTCACATATATATCTCGTCCTTTGATAGAGCTTCCACAATAACTGTAGGATTAGTCTAAACATGACTAATATTTGCCCGTTGAATAAAAGAAGAAGACCTCCTGAAATCTGATTGATCTATTTTTTCACGAATCAGGTCGGAAATTTCTGTTTGCTGGTGATAGAAAGGACGCAGCTCTACGCATATATCTTCATTCGGTAGCTTTGTTCTCGATAATTCTGGGATCAACCCAGACATGACTAGTGTTTGACCATTCAATAAAAAAGAAAAAGCCTTCTGAAACTCGATTGATCGAAAATTGAAAGAATGAAATTGCAGAAAGAGTTTGCGTTCATATTATCGTGACAATCTGAAGTTACGTTCTCAGATCGTTGGATTTTTCAGAACATTCTACCTAATGTGATGTGTGTATTTAGGGCTTCGAGTAATGTGTAAAGGAAAACAAAGTGCACAGGTGAATTAGTTAGTATACCGGAAGTGGTTGTTGAGGATCCGAAGGTACTTATGAATATTACAGCTTGAAGGGCATCCCTGGATAGTAGTACTTGATAACTCAAGGATATTCCTTACAGTTGGACGTGAAGACTTAATAGTACTGCTCAATAGTAGGATTGGAAAAGCTCAAGATATTTCGTATAGTAGAACTTGAACACTCCCATAGTGCGGCCATAGGATAGCCTTGGAAGATCTATGAGTATTCTCGTAGGATAATTTTAATTTAAAATTCAGTTCAAATGAATAGAATTCATGGACAGAGCTGGTTGATCCCTAGTTATCAGCTTCAGATTTACGAACTGAGCTGGCGCTATCACATATAAGAGGGAAACGGATAATTTGAACCATCGGAAAATTAAAATGAAATCATTTAAAATCATTTTAGATCACAAAATCACAGATTCATGCTTCTCCCTTGATCACATATCTAGAGACAACCGATCTCTTTTTCATTGAAGAATTGAGCTAGATTACTGACTCTGACATACCTATTCCTTGTTTATCAAATCGGCTTTTTCAAACTCTTTTGTGAATCATTAGTCTTGTTAATGAAAAAGAAATGTTTTCAGTAACTATACAATATATAGATACCTTTCAAAGTTCTAAGAGCTATAAAAAAAACAGCATCAATTCTGTTCTACTGTATAGGATATCTTAGTCATGTCAGGATAATTTATGAGAGGTTTTCCGAAAGTATCTACATTGATCGTCCAAGAACTAAAGTCTCATTATATTGCATGATCTTTGACGCTTAGATAACCAAAATGAACAAGAAATGATAAGAGCATTGAACAACATCAAAATAACAATGGGATTGACTATTGTGGTAATTGCTCATCGACTGTCTACTGTCCAACAGGCTGATAATATTGTTTGTATGAAACATGGACAGGGTATTGTTGAACAAGGTACGCATGCAGAATTAATGGCACACGATGGTTTATATAGACATTTCTATATGACACAACAAAATCCTATCGCTCCAGCGTTGACAAAAGAAGGTAATAAAATTTCTTATCTAAACAATAAAACAAATTTACTTCAAAATTCTAGAAAAATCAACAATAATTCCAACAGATACTAATGAAAATAATAACGAAAGAACAGAACAGTCAACTGACGTACAACAAATATCTATAACTAATAATAATAGTAAATTAGCAATGTTTTTGATAGAAATATTAAAATTAAATCGTTCGGAATGGTTCTATCTATGTTTGGGATGCATAGCATCATTAATTTATGGAGCAATAACACCAGCTTTTGCTTTAATATTCAGTGAACTTTACGCATTATTTGTAGAACAAGACTATCAGAAACAAGAAGTTCAAGCAAGAAATTATGCAATAATCATTTTTTTTATTGGTGTTCTTGGTGGCATTTGCCAAATGAGTTTTACATCATCATTTTCGAAATCTGGTGAAGAACTAACATCAAAAATACGACTGATGAGTTTTAAAGCAATACTAAAACAAGAAATTGCTTGGTTCGATCAAAAAGAGAACAATAGTTTTACATTAATCAATAATTTATATACAGATAGTAATGCACTTAAGAGTCTTAATGGAATGAATATTGGAATATTTTTTAATGCCATTGGCACTATTGTAACTGCTTTGGTTATTGCTATTCGTATTCATTGGCAATTGACACTTATTATATTATGTTTTGCACCAGTGATTATTCTTATGAGTATTTTTCTACAAGGTAATTTTTTATTCTAAATGTTTCATGTCATATGATATTTATTTTTCTTTCAAGGACAACAATTTTCAACAAATATAGGAAATAAAAATAAAGTCAAACTCAAAACAACTTCTCATGCACAAGAAGGAAATAAGGTAAAAAGATTCAAGGACTAGGAGCAAGTAGTCTCATTATTGTCTGATCAAGGAAATTATGACTATATTGTTGTATTGAACTATGGACACGACATGTCTTCATAAAAAAGCTAACACAATAAAGACTTTTCAAGACTGTAATTTACATGCATAATGATAATCGAGAAATTCTTTTCTGAAATAGCTGATTTTAAAATAAGAATCAACTCCTCTTCCATATTGGATAGTAGAATCTCATAAAAAATAAATATTTTCACACGTGCATATTTCTTGATGAAATACTATATAAAAATTTACTGATGGCACAGTTTTTTTCATAATAAACAGAGAAAAATGTTCAATAAAATTTATGGTAGGCGAAATTTGATGTGTAAAATCTTTAAAAAATGTTAGAAAAATTTTTCTTTATGAATATTAATCGCTAGGATGTTTACTGTGTTCAGTATGAAATATTTTGAGTACAACATGAGAAATGTTTTCGTACTTTGTCAAGTGCACACAAAATCTATTGTCTCATCTTCTATCCATATATGTCTAAATATCATTGTACACACATTCATTAAAAAGAAGTTGTCTTTAATGGTAAAACTAACAACAAGGTTTGCTGTATGAAAATTTTCTCAAATGGTTCGATGTTTTTTATAGTCTTTTCATCTTTAATTTTAATTACATCATATATTTTAGAGAATTTTTCTATTAAATCTAAGAGTACCGGAACTTTCTCTTTGTCAATAACAATGCAGCAAATAAGTGGTTAAAGATGGCTGAGTTACTACTTATCAAAAATTTTCAATTTGTAGTTCTCTTTACAGAAACCATATGAATACACAAATTATGCGTAATCTCTATCTTTATCGTACGCAATTATCGTTAGATATAACTTCTTCCGCAGATATAGGAATGGTCATAGCTTTTCAGGAAGAAACTCATAGGTTCTTATGTGTATTTCTTACTTTGTGGAGCGAATTCATATTATTTTTTTTAATGATTTTCATATAGACATATTAACAGCTTTTGTCTAAAATTATTATCTTTGGTCACTTAGTTCTCGTGTAGAAAATCATCAATAATTCTTCTACAACATTTTCATTATTATCGGCTATGCTAATATTTAAGTGAATAAACTCGTTGACATTTGTAATGTATAGAAACCAACCTGCAAACAAATATCCTACGTTTATTTATTGTCTACCGAATTAGATATTGTCGTTTGGAATTGGAAATCTGATTTTTAGGAGAATAAATAAGAATAGAACGTTCAATTGAAACCTGAGCTCTCTTATCAATTGAATTACAGAGTCTATAGTCGAAACGATTTGAATATGTTTCGACTTTGTAGAAATTTCAGTTCTTTCAAAAGATTAGGATTTTAAAATTTCAAAGTGTTTGAGACGGTCTAAGATTATTTAAGCTACTGATTTTAACGACTAAACAATATTTTATTAAGGAGCATATGTAGAACAACGTTTTGACATAACCGACATAAAAGAAACAACTTCGTCTTCTTGATCTATGAACTTTTAGATTAGTTAAACCGTTATAGAAAGACTTTCTGAAACATAGAAGTAAGCTCTCTGTCAGGTTTTTATGTAATTTAGAAAAAATAGATGAAAAATCGAATCTTATTTTAAATTAGCACTTACGAAGAGAATATCTCTTTAACTGATCAAAAGTTTTTTGAGACATACCATCATAATCAAATGAGAACTCTATGAAGAATTTCTGTAGTAAAACACAACTGCCATAAATATTATATCTGATTTTTTTTCAAATCTAAATAATAGAATATTGACAATTATTGTTTATCATCTTCAATGCAACATATGATTTTCATATCATTTAGATAAAAGATTTGTTGCATTTTTTTTTGTAAAAAGAAATAATTATTTTTCTCTTTTTGTTAAAAAGTGTATCTCACAAGCAATCGATAATTTTCGTACTGTTCAATCATTCAGTAAAGAAGATGTTTTCATTAATAAATGTGAACAAGAATTCAATCAAGAATTTCGGTAGGATTTATTAATTCGAAATTTATTCATTAAATCTTAATTTCTTTTCATAGAGAATCAATATACAAAATACTAATGATTGCGTTTGGGAATGCAATTGCAAATTCTATTATGTTTTTTATTCATGCAGCTGCATTCAGTTACGGTTCTCATCTAGTGAAACAAAAACAAATATCATTTGTTGATGTTTTCAGGTATATTTATTGAAAACATTTTCACACGTTTTATTATTTCAAGAATGCCAATCGATAAATTCTTAGCGGAATTTTAAAAATATAATTCTATGATCTAGTAATCATTAGGTTTTTTTCAATAGTAAAAATGAGAACTCTGCAGGATCGATACTTTTTCCTATATATAAAACAAGAAAACATCTATTTTAGAATATTTTCGGTCGTTACACTTGCTGCAACATCAATCGGTCGAACTGTTGCTTTAGTACCAAGTTTTAGTAAAGCAAAAAAAGCTGCATCAAAAATATTAAAATTAAATAAACAAAAATCTCGAATTGATCCAGAAAGTTGCGATGGGCTTATACTTGTACGTTTATGATATTTATAAATACCTAATTAAACTGGTTTTTATTTTGTTAAATTTTAGCCGAAACTGATAGGAAAAATTGAATTTAAAAATATTTCCTTTAAATATACAAACGATATATATGTATTGAAAAATATCAATTTAAAATGCAATAAAAACGAAATGATTGCTCTAGTAGGACGATCTGGTTCAGGAAAATCAACATTGATCTCATTATTTGAACGCTTTTATTTTCCAACTAGTGGACATATACTTTTAGACGATAATAGCATAGAAAATTTAAATCTTCGCTGGTTACGTTCACAATGTTCATATGTTGAACAAGAACCAATTCTATTTAATATATCAATACAAGAAAATATTTGTTATGGACTAGAAGGTGAAATATCTCAAGAAAAAATAGAAGAAGCAGCTAGAAAAGCAAATGTTCATCATATCATCAAATCATTAGAAGAAGAATGCATCTCTTATGAATAATCCAATGTAAAATAAATAGAAATATCATTTTAGGGTTATAAAACAATTTGTGGTAGTAAAGATAGTTTAAAGTTGTCTGTTGGAGAAAAACAACGTATTGCATTGGCTCGAGCATTTATTCGAGAACCAAAAATTTTACTATTGGATGAACCAACAGCAGCACTTGATGCTAATTCAGCTGACGTAACTATTTATTATATATTTTAGTTAATTTTTCTTTTTCTTTATACATCTAGATTATTCAAAATGCTATTAATGGTCTTAATCCGATGCCGACATGTTTCACTCTTACACATCGCTTATCAACTATTGCTAATAATATGTCAACGGCTCAAATAGCAGTTGTTAATTATGGACAAATATGTGAAAAAGGCACATATGATGAACTCATAAATAGAGAAGGAGGAATTTTTCAGCGATTAGCCACTATATCACAAACTTAATAAATCAATTATCTATTGTAAAACTTTTATAATGCCGTTATCTATCTATCTATCTATATATATTATTTTGATTTTGATTTAAATTTTATTTTTTTAAAAAGGAACTAATAAATTTATGCAATCATTGACTTGAGATATAAACTAAGTTCTCTTCTCTCATGTGGGTGTGGGTATGGGGTGTGGGTGTGGGTGTGGGTGTGGGTGGGTGTGTGGGTGTGGGTGTGGGTGGGTGTGGGTGTGGGTGTGGGTATGGGTGTGGATGTGGGTGGCGTGGGTGAGTGAAGGTAATTCTCACACCCACACCCCACACTCCCACACCCACACCCACATCCACGCACCCCACACACACACCCCACACTCCCACATCCACACCCCATACTTCCACACCCACAACCATCCCCACACACCTCACATCCATATCCACACACCCCACACCCACAACCATCCCCACACACCTCACACCCACACCAACACCCACAACCACCCCCACACCTACACCCACACCCACCCACACCCACACCCTTTTGAACTTTGTATATTCGAAGCGCACAGAACATTGGAGTCATACACAGAAGCTGAACAAATGTTTTTGCTCGTTCAAATGTCATCGTATTTATTTCTCGCTAGATAAAGAAAGAATCAGATTGAAACTTCAACATGATTTGTACGTCAGATTCGAGCCGCTCTTGATCGTCGGTGAATTCGATGTCGGACAAAATTTGTAACTGGATAAAAAAAAAACGGCAGCATGTTATCTACTAATTTGTCAATGGATGACTAACCTGAAATGGGATTGCATATCGAGCACAGTGACAGAACGAAAATTCCATTGATCGGCGAGACCAATGCCGAAACTAAAACCTAGACTTTTTTTGAATGAGATGGTGATCTTTTTCAGTGCCGTAGGCTTGTTGACAATGAGAATCGTTTTCGAATTGATAGAGCCACGTTTGAGCAGTGTATTTTGACTGAATAGAACAAATGGATTTATTTGAACACGCGTGTATATACTCTCATACTCGAACAATGATACGTCCTCTTCTTGTTCATCGAATTTGATTTTGATGATGCCTCGTGTTTGCTGTTCATTGTGGTTCATGTCCGATTCAAGTGTAACTCTAAAGTGAAAGCCTAGAAAAATGAAACTTCGATCGTTCTCTTTCTTCGCTCTCTCTCTCTATTGACATGATTGCAGACCGAAATGAGGCGGCTTGACGTCGTGCAATGTCATGAGATACAATGTACCAAGTGCTCTTGAGGGTGAAGCATGATAGCCGGTTCGTTGGCATCGATCGGGAGTCGAACCACAAGATGTGCACAAGCCTTGCTCAAAACTTTTATAGTCCGAACATGGATAAGCAAAGGCCGGTGAAGGTGTATTGATTGAATCAGTATAATAGTACACTGCTGACATATGATTGCAAGCAAGCGTATCGGCAGCATCTAAAGTCCACAGATGAGCAGTTTAAGTGAAGCTGCAAGAGAGTTCCACTCACTTGCCACGTTAAAAGTACTGATTAAACTCCACGCCGATTGTAGTAAGACGGCACCGGTATTGCTACCACAAGCTATATGAAAGAAAAAAGGGGAAGCTCCATGTTGTCAATGAATTTATAGAAACTCACTGGGCTGGGCAGAACCACCATTGGGATAGAAATCTACATGTCCCAATGGCTCCAAGTGACCGAAACCTGAGTGTATACGAGGTGCACCATCCGTGTGAATCACATCCACAAACAGAGCATCGGAGGGATCGAGACGGTCGGGAATTAGAGAAACGTAGAAATCAGGTCCGGCAGGATCTATACTCAGAAAAAAAAAACTCGAATGGTCTATAATTTCTGATATGAATATACCCAAGCCAGAGATACGTCCCAAATTAGGTAAATGTCGTCCCACATAACTCGATATATGTGCGCCCAAACTATGACCGATCAAGTGCATTTGTTGTGGTTGTGCACCGACATTGATCATTGCTTGAAGAAGCTGTCGAATAATAGCGGCCACCATTACAGTATTGGCCACGGCTTGACCATATGGAAACTGATTGCCACCGGACCAGTCAACAGTAATCACATTCATGTCTTCCTATAAATTGCCTCTAAAAAGTGAATTTTTTTATAAAGAAACTGGCAACAGACCAGTTTTAATAGTTCTCTTGTCATGTTGATCACCCAAGAATTCGATGCTCGATCGGTAAAACCGTGGATGATCAATTTGATTTGTTTCGCAGGATCGAATGAACCCAAATTTGAGGAGGAGATGGGCTTTGGTTGAGTGGGTTGCTTTCTACTCCGATGAAAGGAAGAAACATGGACGTCTTCTTCTCCTCGATAGTGCACGCTACTCACCTTGTAAAGAGAAAGAATTGTGTATTGATCTTTTCTGGGGATTGAGGTAAGAGTTTGAAACCAGGTCGTGGTGAGAAACAACCAAGATCATCGTAGCAGATGGATGGAGGTACAACAGACGCCGCTAAAACGATTCTCATTTCTTATCTCCAGTATCCAAGCTCTTTTGCATTATACCTGCTCGTTCAATGGTAGCAGCCGTCGTCAACGACACGCCCAATAGCATACAGAGAAATAAAATCATGCGAGACATGGGTACTGATGACGAGAGTTGCAATTCCTCTACGATAAAGAAAAGAATATTTGATTACGATAGCTTCATCAGTTTTCACTTCGAAAAAATGACCGCAAAAGAATAATGCATCGAATGAATGAAAATATCTGACTGTCACTATGCACACTAGGAGATTTACGTATCCGAATCATTCGATAACGAACGCACTTCGTATCCTGTTATCAATAGAAGACTGTGCATTATATACTCAACGGCGCATTTCAACAATCTTACTTTATTCGACACGCAAACCCTTTATTTGTCACTTAAAAAAGTGCAATTGGCATAGAGTATCAGAAGGCGATCTTTTTTTGCGTAGGTAGTAAAAATAGAGAGGCAATCGGACTCGTTTGAATATTTGATGCATGGTGGTGGGAACGAGCAGTTGCACTTTATAAGATATAACGAATCGTTGTGTTATCGAGAAAAATAAACCAGTACTGATATAATCATACTCGGCGTTCTAATCGTATCCATTCTGGCCTTGATACTATTTTTCTCTCGTCCTACAATTTGCACGCGTAATCTTGAAATTAATAGTCTAGAGGAAATACTTGGATTAATTCATTGTGGCGTGTTTGGCTACACTTTATTCGTTCACCCACACCCTCTTCTGTGAACTTCAATTTCTCTTCGTAAGCTGAAATAGTCCTAAGTGAGCGGAAGATTTATAAATTGGCAACAGAAATATGAGCTGAGGTTATTTAGAGAAAGTAGTAGGGTGGGTATGGGTGTGGGTCTTATTTTAAACTTCATCCATACCCACACCTCACTCCCACACCCACACCCAATAATTACAACTAGGGTGTCAGTTTCTGGTTCCGTTTCTAGGAACACGAACCAAGGATGTGGTTTGTGTTTCCAGAAACACAAACTACATGATGGATAGAAATCCGAAACCCATAACAACCTGTCATAAAAATGGCGTTCAAGAACATTCAAATATAGCAGCATGCTTGAAAGTGCATAAAAAGCACTGTAAAATGTGTTTATGTTCGTGTTCCTACGAGCTTGAAGCACACTTTGTATTTGCGTTTCTACAAATGAAAGTGAATGACGATACCTCTCGCTGTACGTTTTGCATGAAGATAAGGTCACTAGTACAGATCCCAGTAGCTGATTCCGCTCCTAAGAACCCGAAGCCGGGATGTGGTTTGTGCCAGGTACGGCTGAGCGTCTCGAATCAAAATGAGGCTGATAGGGTTTCTCCTCCCACTGTCCGAAAGTCGACGCTCAAACATTTATCAAAGCGTCAAGCACGTGTATTTTTCAATTCCAGTAAACCAATAAAAGAAACGGATAAAAAGAAATTTGACTAGAAGCTCGAAAACCCAGTTTTCTTCGTTCGTTTTTGGATCACAAATTACCACAAGTACAGAAGTGTCTCAATATTGCCAAGATTGAGGGTCAAATAATTTTCGCATCGAAGCTAGTGCTCATTCTTTCTCGAGTCGAAAATGTACGAAAAGTTTTGTTCCATCCAACCAAGTTTGATGCAAAAAAATTTGAACTCTGATACAACTTCACAAATCGTACGAAACTCAACACAATTTGTCGTGAAGTGAAAATGGTTTTTGCAGATTCCTAAAAATCCAGTCTCCTTTTGCAGTCTTTTCGAGAAAAACAATTTCAACGGAAAATTATTCAATATCAAAGGCGCCCATGCTTGTGACATTTGCTCAAAAAATGAAGCTCTTTGAAAAGAAACGAAGTTTTCAAAAAGTCTTGAGATTGTTACAGTTGACTATGCCGCTCGTGCAGTTGTTAAGTTTTCGCGAAGAGAATAATTTTTGCACATTTTAAAAAAGACTACTTTTCTTGTAGTTTTTGTGGAGAAAAATATCTTCGCATTCAATTCAGAAGGAGTTATTTAAACTTTTGCCACTGAAAGCGGCCACACTTCCAATGACTATTTCAAAACGAGGTTGTTTACAAAAAGTCTAGAGAACTTTTAAGTTGACCACAGTTAGACAGTTGTTAAATTTTCACGAAGTGAAAAACTTTTGACATTTCGAAAGAATTTGCTTTGTTGAAAAGAATCGTTTGAACCTAGACTTTTGCGAAGAAGCAACTAGGCTTCCCGTATAGCATAACAAACCCTATCTTTCAGTCAAGCACAATACGACAATCTTCGATTACTGAGGAGATCATCTTCTGCTCGGGACACCCATGAACAAGTGTACAAGAGACTTGAAAACTATGTATTCTCGGAGAATATCGAATCTAAATTAAGTACGGCTGCGCCTCATTTCGCTAAAACCAATTGAGGCTCGAACTTCACGGATCTCAACAGCTTCGCCGCCACTGGTTTGTCTTCCTTTATATGAAAAATAACTATGATATTCAGAATCCGCATGCAAAAATACACGAAGAAATCTATGTTCCATCATGAAATATTTCTAATTAAAATTTGAACCTTAGTGACTAGAAGGTAAAATTGTAGATATAAAAAGCCGAGAGCAAGTACAGATCAAATTTGTATGGGAAAAACAACTTTTAACAATCAAAACTTTGAAATAATAATCGTTTTTTTGTCTCTTTTATGTGAAGTGACTATGTTCTAAAAATATTGAGTTTTTTCTAACACTAAAAATGTTCAAGATTTGGTTCAGAAGTTGCGATAACGTCACATCACCCTCAACACAAAAAATAGTTAAATAAGAGAAAAACTAAGGGGGCAGCATAGTTCATCGAAAAAACGTCAGGTCTTTCTATTTAATAACTTATTTGATGTTAAACTCAATATTGTTCATTACAAATTTGATATTAATCATTTTAATATAATTATGACATAAATCAAAATCAATTTCCAACTGGTGCGACTAACTACTGTGAACGAACTGTCATAAAATCATCTAATATAATATCGAATCATATCAATTTGTTGATTTGAATACATAGTATCCACCGCAGAATAGTTTTCAATATGTTTCAATATAAAAAATAAATCTTTATAGATAATTAATTTCTCAATGTTCAAAATAAAATACAATTCGGTTGATGAGCCATATATAATCACCCGTTAAACAATAACGAGAAAATAGAATTATTTTTCATAGTGTGAAGATGTAAAAAAAAAAGAGAGAGGTACCAAAAGAATAATGTTGAACATTGATCTCATTTTCTATGATCGATTTTGTTTTATATAGCATTCTAAACTATTCTGTAAAAAAATTTAATATGAGCAACAAATAAAAGCAAAAGCAGCAAGTTCTCAAAACATAACGAATTATATTGATAAAATTATTGTGAAAAGACAAACATATAACTGACATCAACAACATACAAATGTTTTAGTTTTTAATATATATCCTATTCTGAGACGATCGAATATCGAAATTATTGACTTTTTTTTTCTAATAGATCCAATTCATTGCCAAAAGCATAAATCAAGCTAAAACTACGCCTACAGAAGGCTATGTCAAATAGGATTGCATAGAGCAAGCATAACATATGAACAGGACACCTACCTATGTAAAGATGTCAAAATACAATGAATTTTTAATCCTGACACGACCACCTGAGGTTCGTACAGATTCCAGCCAGTTTCATTTCTACATTCTATATATATGGCATGAGGTCAAACTATACGTCTTTGGCTATGCTTTAGGGACACTTAGTAGAGTATGCTGATAGCATCAGCCAATCAGATGTACTTGTTGTTGATGTGGCAAAGCAGCTCTAAGTACGCATAGATGCTGAATATGCAGTACACTAACTCAAACATTCGAAGAATAGAATATGATAACAAAGTAAAAAAAAGACTGAATAAATATTATTCAAATTAGTTGCAGTTCTGCTTGTTCTTCTTGCAGTGAAGTCTTGCTGAGAACCACTATAGTTCCATAATAAAACAATGACAATTTAATATATTATTTGCATTTTATCAGCCTAGAGTTCGTAAGAACTCCAGTTGGTCAACAAGTGGTAATTTTTAAGGTGGTCGTTTTAAGATTAAATTTCAATAATCATATTATTAGTTCTTCCTCATTCCTCATTTACTAATTTACATAACAAAAAAAAATCAACAGTCTTGTAGAGTACACACGCACACTTAAGAGATATAAATATGAGTGAATGATAAACAAAGAAAAAATGAAATATCTTGATTTGGATAATTAACACTGATGTAGCTATTTCCTTATAGAAAGACGCATAGATTAGAAAAGGAGTAAACTAACTTCTAACTTCAGCTCAAGCATATTTTAATGATCTGATCTAAACACCCGTTGAACATCGGCAATCTTAGTTGGGTCAAGTGCGCCACGTTTGAGTTAGAAAACTTCAATATTAAATATACATTTACTTATAACCTTGCGACTTATCATAGAATAGAAGAAGCAAGTACTCGCTTTACCAATACTAAAACTCTATCCATGTATCAACTAAACCAATAGTTGCATATATATGTGTTTCCTCTAAAATTTTCTCTACTAGAAGAAACCAATCGAAACGGACTTTTTTTCAATACAACCACAAGAAATAGTTGAACTAGTAGACATCTTAAGCAGAAAGATCAAGACAATTTGAAAACGCGCAAGACACAACTTCGATCTCTGGTAGAACTTGAAAAAGCGTGACTTCACAGGTCTTAAATACTGACCAAACAGATTTAGTTTCACCCTTTTATTCGCAATGGTAACTCGCATAGATAAAATCTAGTTTTAAGGCCATAAGAATTTAGAAAAAATATTTGTTTTAATTATACGGAATGACAGAACAGCTAATTGTCTACAAAACAAAACTTTGCCGAGTTTTCGACGATATTTTTTGAATCGATTCCATTGATATCCATCGTTGAAAATCAAGACTAATTTTATTGATGATGATAAAAATTAGATCAGATTCCAGGCACTCAGTATGATCATGTTGTAGTTACAAGACAATATACTTTTGTTTTTTAGAAATACAGAATGTTTCTTGGAAGAGATATGAGATCTTAAAAGTATGCATGTTTCATCTTTCTTGATTTAGGTGAGGAAAATTTTTCTCTCATAAATAATTCAAATCTTTTGACTTTATGTATCATGGAGAACTCTTTGAATAAACTATTTGCAATTTTTCTACAGTTCTGAACTTTCCGTTTCATTATAACTCTACTCACTTATACCAACCAAATGTCACAAAATCAATGTTATGGAGGGCAAAAGGGTGACTTTGCTAGGGATCTCAACTCATCAGCAAATTAGTTACGGGATGTTTGCGAGGAGTAAAATCAAGACTATTGCGAAGGAACTCCGCCATTAGCGAAACGAAATTTTCGAACTACCCAGAAGTTTTGATAATAAATAGGCGTGCGATAGTGCTTAGAAGATCTCAAAGTAGACAATAATTTACTCATCTTATACTGCAAATGATTCTTCTATTATTTGTAGGTTGGTAAAATATTTTGTGTGGTTATGATCGAATGTTCCCTACAAGAAACATTTTTTTAATGATGTTTGAACAATCGTTAGATCGTATAAAAAAATAACCGAACGGTTTTATCAGATAGTTGAACGTTATACTAACCAATATCACTCAAACAAGATAACGAAATAATCATAAGTAAACAAAAATTTTTAGAGTAAAACATGAGCTATAAAAAAAATAATGGATTTTAAGAACTCGACTATACATTCTGACAATCACTTAAGAACGATTTGATTTTTACTGTATGATTTATAACATTATCTTAGGATATTCGACTTTTAAGAGTTATGAAAAGCGCAACAATAGTTTTACGACTGTATTCTAATCAAAAACTAAATCAATTGAACTTTTCAGTTGTTTTGTCAGTCGGTATAAATAAAAGAATCTTTTATTGTCGAATTCTGAGTGCTGAAACTAATAGATTTCAAATCTTCTAGAGATTCTCGATTTTGAGTATGCTCTCAAGATTCTTTTTCTTTAAAACCCTTGTTGAAAATGATTTCCTCAATTCAAAGCACTTTTTGGGATCATTATTATAGTTACCATTACGAAAAAACATCGAAATTAAATTTGTATGATTAATGTTTGAAACCACTATATATTAGTCAGAAACAACATTTTCGCAGTCAGAAAAAAACTTGATTGTGTAATGCTCTAGCCATGATTTATTTTTTGGTTTACTAGAGTCTATAGAACTGTACCTCCTACTTATAAAAAAAAGTTAACAAAATCTAAATGAAATTTTTTCATAGTATATAGAAAGGTTTTATTTATTTAAAGATGTTTAGCAAAATCGTAGAAAAAAGTGGATTTATATGAATTAGAGTAATTAATATCGATGCTTCTTCGATATACATATCCACTTGGCAAAACTTCCATCATCAGATGTAATTGAACCACTTCCAGCTGGATATTCTTTGATACTTTTATAATGACAAGATGTCGGTCTTCCAACCATGGACGCATCGTTTGGAAACCATTTATGGATATTCATCACCTTCTCTTGTATTAAATACTCTTTACCGTCAAAATGTTATTTGTGTCCTATCCTAGGGTAAGCAGCATCAGCATTAAAATCAACATTGAAGATTATGAAGTTATTTCATTCGGAAAAATGATTGTCTCTATTGAACTTTAGTAATCAAAGATACTTGTATCGGATATCTATATGGTCTCCATCTCATTTATTGTAATGAATCCACAGCTATTTATAGGTTAGTGAGCAATGCCTTGGATATGATAATATCTGAACGAGTTAAGGTAAAAGACTTAACAGATTATAGAGAGAAAGAATCGATGATAAGACAGACAGGGAAACTACATGTGACATAAAGTGAAGAGAAAAATTACAATATAGAAAAAGAAAGATGACAACATATGGATGACGTCTCGAATGTCTATCATAGTGGTCACAAGTTAAACAAGGTCGAACAATTACCATGCTTTTAAAAACCATATGATAGTCAAGCCGAATTATCTATTGAACCGCAATACTACGATATGTTTGTGCATATTTTACTTTCTTGAAGACTATCACTTCTTATTACGGACTTTAGCAAGTAAATTGACTGCTAATCAATTTCAGAGAGTGAGATCATTATGGCACACATGCAAGACGTGTCATTAGACTAATTTGTTGTTGAAGGCATTATCCATATATGTTCGTTTTCTTTCGTTGTGTCAAGTATTTTCTCTAGGGTAGTATAGTTTGGTTTCTTTCATTATTTTCTTTTTTATTGCGTGTGTGCTAACTGATGTATTTTTTCAACTATATTACGTGTCTATTGAAATATTCCACCTGTCTTCTAACATCTATATATATATATCTGTTGTCATTTGTGTGACAAGGAAGAATTGGAATTGGATAACCACGTTCACACCTAGGTGTTGTGATAGCTATACACATGCTCACACACACATCTTACATCGAACCGGCATGGTGTCTAAAAAGGTTCAAGCTGAACCAATCTCATCTATAAAAATGATTGACAGCAGCATAGTGACAAATGAAGAAGAAGTCAGAGCACCTAAAGAAAGTAAGAATGTGAATGATATTCATATTAAATCGATAGATAGATGTATATTCAACCAGAGCTATTCTCGATTTCGTAGGATGTTTTCATATCCGTAAAATTTGCTCTGGGGTCCAGAAAGCGATTGCATATGATTTACACATTTTAAATTTATGAGGGCTTGTGTTGGTAAGCTTTGTAATCGAAATATAATCTACTATTGATGATTGAAATTTGAATAATCAAGCGTAATCGAGCATTTTTTAATTATTCTAAGAACTTGTTTTACATTACTATTGAAAGGCTTTTTTCTGTATCGTTTACTTATGTCTACAACTATATGAAACTGAAAATATTATATTTGTTCTGTGTTATAACTATGAGGACATTACGATAAAAGCTTACTGGTTGTGACAGAAGTATATGCAAATGTAGAGTGATAAATTAACAGTCCAAGTTCGAAGTAAATACCATGGCCTTTTCTTTTTACAAATTCAAATAGTGAAACACCGACGAAAAACATTAGGAATGAGGTATTTATTCGTAACTCATACATTCGTATGTATACATATACATTTGATTGGACAGTAGAGTAGGTAGAGTCATGGCTCTTGACACAATTTTTCTATTGGCTACAACGAATAGAAACGTTTTAGGATTCGTCTGAAATAGTTGATCTTCACTTAAGTGTTGTTGAAATTAACATGTTCTTGTTCAACACTAGAGAAACTATCATTAACATTCAGAGACCAAGAACTCAATCTTTATCAGTTTATGATCGATATTACTAACTATTGGACAACATCAATTTGAAGTCCAATAGTCGATTGGTATACGTAAGACTAATGTATGTACACACCAGTAGTGCAAGCAGTAACGATCGGTTTCAGTCTGCTAGAAGATTATTTTCAAAAAATTCATTATAGATATGTTCTTTTTCTTACATATCGAACTACTTTACCTGATGCCAATGACTATTTCTAGTAAGTAAGTTAACATAAAAATATGCCTAATATATTTTATCAAATCACATTGGTATCAGTTTATGATATTGAAACAAAATTGCATCACTTTTCATCTTATATCATTTATAATAAATCTTTCACAGAACCAAAAAACGATCAGAAAGTAGATCTACGAAGAGACACAGAATATATTTACATTAGGTTCCGAAATTTTGTGTCTAACAAACACTGCATTAGAGTGCAAAGCTAACATAGAATTCGTAGTCCTATAAAATTTTATATTCATTGATAGATGTTAAAATAGAAAACTAATAGAAATAAATATCGAAGAAAAAGCTTCCAATATAATGCTGCAAGGCTAAAATATTAAAAGCGATGGGACTACTTTAACTATTGTGGGGAATGCAAGTGTGAAAAGCAAAAACTTGCTTTTTCAGCAATGCTATTTCTACTATCACCATGTATTGCGAACTCTGATACCGAAACTCACATTTTTTATTGTATTTTAAGAGCTCATTATCAGTGAAGTGTGATGAAGCATTGTGGCTTGACTTACAGGTAAACTTTGATAAATTAAACTCGAGAAACATGTGGATACTAGATTTGACATAGGTAAGCAGTTGTAAAGAATAACTTCGGCAAATACTTGAAGTATCCTTATGTACTAATTGTCGTTTTTTTCGCATTGAAGAACTTCACTGTTTATGTGACAGACAATGACAGGACCAAAAACCAGCATGTAGGAAAAATCATTAGGCCATTATAAACATATAGAAATCTATGTCATGGTCTGCCAATCGGTTACAAGAATATCAGCACATTTCTTGTGATTTTTTGACTAAGCCGCAGCAAATGAGATCAATTTTCTCGCGATACATGTTAACACTCATCCATACTTATGTTTCAAAAAAGCATTCTTTTTTACAATGAAACAGAAGCTTCATGTAAGTTCTGTAGTGATGCATAGCTAGATGTGACTTATCGCGAGGTTGAGTTGATTTTTACATGATCAAAAAAGTGAGCAATATATCATAGCCACTAGTTTTGAAGTATTCATCTGTTTTTCTATTGAAAATACTTATTAACTAATGATTTGCTAGCGAATTACATTAATCTTGAAAACGTTTAATTTTAGATTTTCTTTCATAAAATAACTTTTATGTGGAATCGAAATGAAAACGTGGTGCTTTCACCGATCAATGATGTTCCAGTAGTTCAACCAAAAAACAAAGTATCTCGTCGCCTTTCAATCATTCGTGAATTCAGTTTGAATACATCAACACATGCTTTACCGGGTATTGCTCGAAGTGAAAGTCTGCATAATCGTATTTTTTGGTCGCTTTCATTCATTAGTTTTACTGGTTTAATGATCTATTTTGTTGTCAAAGCGATCTTGGCTTATTTTGATTATCCGACAAGTATGGATACAAGTTTCATTAGTGAATGGCCGCAAGAATTTCCAGCATTTAGCTTTTGTAATATCTCACCACTTCGTCGGGATCTATTTTGGAAGCCTTTCCTAAACTACTCCATCATGAACAATCGGACAAGTGCAAATGACATAGCATGGGACTCACTTTCACTTTTAGATCTTACAAAATTTCTCATATATACTTTGAATAGAAACGAAACACTTGATAAATATTTCTATTCACTTTCATCGATGATGTACAAATGTTCATTTAATGATATGCCATGTTCAGTAAATGATTTCGTTCCATTTACATCATTCGTCTACGGTGCCTGTTATACATTTAATGCAGCATTGAAAAATAATGCCAGTCGAAATACAGTTTATGCCAATGAACATGGTGGTGATGGAAAGCTCTCTATAGGTCTTTACATACATAGTCATCAATATGTGCCTTCTCTAATGGAAGGTAAGTCAACATTTTATTTAACAAGTATTATAAACTGATTTTCTCTATTAAGGGTTTGGTGCCGTGGCTATAGTTCACGATAATACACAATTGCCAAATATTGAAGCAGCTGGTATTGAATTAGCGTCAGGACGAAGACACAAACTGGGATATAGAAAGAAGACAACTTATCTATTATCTTCACCCTATACAACATGCACTGAAAAAGTATCTACAATTATGCAAGCCATGTTTGAATATTACCATAATATTAACTATGGCTATTCTGAAGCACTATGTTATCAACTTTGTGGACAGGTCTATGCGTAAGCGTACTTTAATTGATGATAAAATACCGTAATTTTCATCGTATTTTACCTAATCGAATTCATTGTACCTTAGGTATGAACAATGTGGTTGTGTCAGTCCTGTCCTATGGAATGGTCGCAAACTCTATGTCTCAAGCATGAATCGAGTAGTTTTTGCACCTCTTTGCGAATTCGATAATATGTGTTACAAAAACGCCATCGGTAAACTTTTAACTTCGCCTTTTCTTATGCAGGATTATTGTTCAGAATGTTTACAAGAATGTATAATAAAAAATTTTATTGTACAAACTTCGTCATTATCACTACCAGGCGAATGGGAAATGGAAAAAATAAAGAAGTTTGTTGAAAATTCTACGATTCCATTACCGACAAATTGGTCTAGTACATGGCAAGATGAAATTCGTAAAAATTATCTTACTATCAATGTTGTACGCGAAACAAGTGTTGTCGAAAATAGTACACAATCAGCGAGCATGGGCGTAGTTGATGTTTTTTCAAATGTTGGCGGTCAAACTGGCCTATGGATTGGTATCAGTCTTCTTTCAATCATGGAGCTAGTAGAAATGCTCTATAGATTGATTCGAAACGAATTTCATAAAATTCGAAGAAAGATACAAATGAATAGGCAATAAATCTTGTCTTATCTCTCATTGACAGAACAAATCAATTAAACATTTAACCCATTACTATGTCTGTGAGATATAATAATCTCATGTAACTGTCTTTTGTCGGACTTGTTTTATTACTTTTCTATCATAAAATTATATTCAAACGAAATTAAACCATACATTCGAAAACGAAATGTCAATTCGAGATTTTTCTTGAAAATGGAACTGCATGATTCCATGAGTTCAACAAGATGTGCAGTCGAGTGTTTGTGATTAGTGAAAAATGCTCATATTGAAATCAAACTTCTATTCGAAGCCTCTTGAGTATAAAATCTGTCCAACATATCTCGACATTAAAAATGATAGCTTATTTCAATAAATTGAACACATTTATATGAACTGATCAACAATTTCTTGTTGATACCCGGTTTTCACAAGAATGATAGGCAGTAATAGAATCAAAATGAAAAAAAAATCTTTAACGTTTGATGATTATCAAAATCAATACCGCTGAAGAGGACGTAGGTGTGAGTATTTCCGTCAGTCACACCTAAACCTAGGCCTGCACTCTTATTGCAGTTTCTTTGCGATTGAAATGTAAAACTCAAATATGTCATATAGGCTAGCAGAAAATTTAGCATAAAGGAAAGAATGAAAGATTTATTTAAATATGGATGTAAAATCAATACCAACACATCCACACCCTTGAACAACATTAAATGTACATTGAATATGAGTATTAATCATCGTCTGAATGAAACCAAATTTGGAGGAACCAAATTTTTTTGTTCAAGTATTTGATTAACACTAACTTTTTCTTGAGTTTCAAGGAAAATGTCATTGAATTTTTATTCTAATGTTCTTCTATTTACGAATTCTTTGGAATCAGGTTTATTAATCAAATTCTGCAAACAGAAATACTAGTTCACTTCGTATGTTTAGATGAATCGATGATTTTCTTGCTGAAAAAACGAACCATCTGACATGATATTCTACGAAATCAATTAAATTTCGTCATAAATTCAAACATAGATTATTGCAATATTATTTGTACTTTTTTCATTATGTACACTCGAATATGATATAGTAAATATTCCCATGTGATGTGAATACCCAACCGTGACGTATAGTTGGCAAATAGCACATATTACACATGTACATGTTGCCTACGACTATTCATGTCTACTAAAAAGATATCTTATCTTCAAACGTTACTCATCTAACTTGTTCATAGAATATTCGATGATCTCGATACAGAGACAATTCTCTTTGTAATGAGTTCTGTATGCAAGTGGTTCTATTCGATTGCTAATGTCTACTATTGTTATGAAACAGACTTTCGCTATATGTCAAAATAAGATGTACCTCTCATGGTACACGTTATGATCCTAAAAATGTTATTTCACTGACGTTTTTGGATGAAATGGAGACACTTGATCGAATTCGATTATTTCTTTCCGAGTTTCGTATTGATCAATTTATTCGAGTATGTTCAATGACTCTGTTTGACATAAAAGAGGATTTTAATGAATTTTAACAGCATATCATGAAATATTCTCATGATCATCTATTATATTGCTCTATGATCTTCGTAGGTTAGAATTCAAAGCAGAGGGTTGGGTAGTCAATAAAACACAAAGGTCCATATCATGTGTACTAGAACACATGGCAGTTTATTTTGAGCACAATTGGTGTACAGTTTACTCTATTATTGTTCATTTACTTGATCTACTATCATTGGTTTTGATAAGTATTTATAGGAATCTATTTGATGAGACTATTTATTGCACACTCTGACACCACAGAGCTAAATCATTTAACTTCTTTCTTATTAAATGTCAATTTGAATACAACGATGGACAATGTCGAATAACTTCTTTCATTTTACCTATGCTAACGCATCTTCGACTGATTCTCCAGACATTTTTAACCGATTCTTGATTATTTAGCACGCTATAATGAAAATTGTACTACTGTAGAGTCACTGATTGTATCATTTCGAACATCATTCTGACTCGAAATCAAACATTGGTTTGTTAAATGTGACTACGTGTACAATAATTCTGACAGAAAATTTCATTCCGATTTGATGCTAATCTTCCAAGATAATTTTGATTATCTTAACCGACGAAATACAATTTTGTATTCGGCGTCGAATACCATTAATAACAATGAGACAATCATCGTCAATGCGCATCGATTAACTTTAAACTTGACCCAAATTATGAGTGAAAACATTCAACAAAAACTAAGGGTTATTTTACATTTTCAAATCGATTATTTCTTCTTGAACTAATAATTTTTCTGATGGAAAATCGATAGATTATTATTTGAGTGTAATGATAAGTTTTCTTAAATATTTTTCTTCGACTTATATTGATTGTTACTTGGCTTTTTGGTGCCCATATATGTTATAAGCTTGTAATTGTTGTTAAAAGCACCCTCATGGTTGATGAAGTCTCTCAGAAAAATTCCAATAAAAATGATGAATCTGTTAGAACAGATAGAAGTCGAATCATAGAAAAAAAGTTGTACTAGATCAAACAATGCTAAAAAAAGTGACTCATCTTAGCACTGACGTTTCTTTAATATACAAAGTGTATCTTAAATAAATTTAGGATAAAAATTTTCAAACTTTTCCTCTCACTTTCATTGTATGCAATAATTATTTTTTTGATAGTTGCGAACAATTCATTCATAACAATTTATAAAGAATATTCAAAATTGTTACTATCTACTTTCAATGGATTGCCCAGCATGTTATAAAATAATTTTGAAACAATATATAATGCAACAGTATGAGGCTAGTGGAGTGCAACAGTCTTCAATGTATTTATAGTCTAGTTCCATTCTTACCGAGTTATTAAAACTTTGCTTAATTCTTCTATGAAGATAAAGACCTCAATTAGACTAATTTGGATACCGAGTATCCCAAAATTTTTCGATCCAATCTTTCCGAAAATTGCACTTCTTCATCGATATCATTTATTTCATGAGGCTTTTCAATAATGCATTACTCAGAAAGAGTACATGATATAATTCCTTGATTTGTCATATCAGTTAGTATTCTTTTGATCTTCATGTAAGGAAAGTGTTAGATAAAAAAAAATTTTGACAATACGATTTTAGTGAATAGTTTGGTTTTACATAGAAGAATTCATCAATAATTCAATATCTTGATCAAATAATAATAAAATTATTAAACACTTCCAATATTTTTACAGCTCAGTGGTCGCCTACTAATGGAAGAAATATACGCTCGCAAATAGTTTTAGTGACAGAAAAATGCTATGTTTCTGTATTGAAGTAAAATAGTAGCAGCTTTGAAATTCTTTATCAATCGTTATGAATAAAAATTTTGAACTATTTGATTCTCAAGAAACCTTTGAAATGAACATTTGATACAGCATTACATTTAAAGAAATTCTCTGTCCTAAGTGTGTAGTACACAGAAATCACAATTCTAAACTATGAAGAAAACATGTTCAGAGAAACAACTCTTATAATATGTACATGTCTTAATATAAATAAGCAATAATAGTATGTACATCCTCGTCGTTCGATACTGTAGAAACTGCTCCTATAAAAAATGTTAATTATTTGAAAAATAGTTTACTCAAGTCTTACGTCTGTTTGGTTAAGCGAGACGAAGTATTTTTCAAGCAAAACAAACCTTGTAAAAACTCTACACGAACAAAAACATGATTTTCCCTGATGAATTTGTTACAAATGTATTTTTATGACCGCACTATTAAAATTATATTATCAATAGATCTCAAAAAAAATAATTTGATCATTGTATGCTTATAGTTTCTAAAAAATAACTGCTTTCGATCGATATGTAATATTTTATCTGAAGTTAGTTTCGAGAGAATATCAAAAGATGTGCACAACAATTCTTAAGATATTGGATGATGGTTGCTGAATTTAATATCGTCTGTTTTGATTTCAAACCGTCGTCTTTTGTTTTGTGCATAATTTTCGTCTTACCCATCTGTTTTTATATCCGATTTCAAGGGAATGCATATCAGCAAGTTTACAAGAAACCATTATGAATTCATCCTTTGAAAATCAATTTTCCTTTACCGTTTCAAAAACAACATCAAATCATCAAATATCGAAACTATATTAAAATCACATCAAAACCAATTCCTTAAAACCCAGAATTTTGTCTTTGATACATGTCTAAACGAGAGCATATGATCAGATTTTGGTATTTTGAAACATGATGAATAAACTGTTTTTGCGTTGATTTAAATGACACATTAGTTTATAAACATATGTCTACTATTGAAGATATGATGATCAAAATCTTGATAAGATAAATACTAATCATGATAAAATCTGTTAACTATAATAAATGTATCGATTTTGGGAGCGAGTGTGGATAAAAACCAAACTAACATCTACACTTACACCCAGATTCTTATGTTACCTGTTTTAAAATTTTTAGACATCTATAATTGTATAATTAGTCTAATGTCAAATGAAAATGAAAAAGAGAAAGACTTTGAGTGTTTCTTTTTGTCACTAATTATTTGAAGATTTCAGATTTAGATTGCAATAGTATGCAAGATGGTAAAATCGTATTTCTTCCATTAGTGAATCTAGATCATTGGTTTCCTTTTCTTTTAGCATCTATTTTTCATCAGCATCATTTACAACATTAAAGTTAATATTCATTAGAATTAATAGGCATAAAGATGGTCAAATACTATTACTCTTCGATTTTGATTGACTATCTTTCTTGTTTCTTGCATTCTTTATTTTCGAAAAAGAAGAGCTCTATTTCTTCAGAGGATAACCAATCGTGTTTATGGACATGCAGTTCATCATTTCGCTCAGCAAACACTATCTTCTAAAATATAAGAAATATACGTTCGTATGCAAGATCTGGATTTATTAGTAATTATTGACTTATATGTCATTCATTCTTTTTCTGAGAACTAAAAACAAAAATGGAGACTATAACGTGAATCATTGATAAATATCTGGTAATTCTTTATCATAGAACTTGCTTATCTTTCGCCATAAAACGAACTACTTGCTTTTATATATTTGTGAAAAGTCAAATCTACCTTCTCCATCTGGTTTGATATTTTTAAAAGATTAATTTGTGATCATTCAAATAAGATATGACGAACATATGAAATATAATAATGATGTGTCAATGAGTACCTCGCAATACTTTTACTCGTTTCATCTAACTTTTAATTCAATGGTAGTCTGACATTCTTTCATCGTCACCAAACAAGCAAAGTTAATGAGAAGACACTATTGTACCACTCGACAAAATGCTTTCGACAAAGTATCGTCGGCGAAAAGCTTTTCGATAAATCTATCATTCGACGAAAAACATAGGATTCTGACAAAGCAACGTTGTTCCATTTAGTATTCTCTGCTAGACCTTTACCAAAGGTAACTGTGAGATATTTCACGAAATTCTCACTGAAATATGTCAATGGCTTTTTTGAAGTAGGATCCATTTATGTCAACATTGGTTTACTATGTTTAGTTGAATGACTTGGAACTATGCAATGATACAGTTTTTTGTGATTGCTGAAAAACATCCACTTTGATATGAAGATTACAAGATCAATTATACATCTTTATCCGTAGTCAAATCAATGATAAAAACCTATGAAAACATTCAGAAAAGTCTTTGTTGACATATCCCAAAATTCGTTCATTGATTGCTTGGAACTTTTCGATGATTGTAAAAGGTATGACTTGATAAACAATATGACCAAAGAGGAACATTGGTTTGTTTCTCTATAATTTGATGTAAAAGACATCGAAAAAGTTCTATTTTCTGTTTCCCGTAAAATCTTAATAAGTGGCCCATGATCAAACAACTCTAATTGTATGTTTTTTTCCTATGAATCAAGAAGAGTTTTAGTCTATCAAATGATGTTATCCTTTACGAAACGTATCATTTCATGTGTGAATAGAACAACAGATAAGATAAAGGATAACATCAAGAACATGCAGCTAATCGAAAAAACGATATGCACTTGTGCATGCTGCTATGACTCTTTCAATACTATTCAACTATATTGTATTGATGATCGACTTTTTTATCTAAACTTTTCCGAACGATTCTGTCAACTCAGTAAGGAGTACATAGAAATTTATCGTGGCGATACTGGAGATCTCGCATGTTTTGATTGATTCGTTGGTTCGAGTTATTTCTAGCGTTCGTTTTTTATCGATATGATCAAGTTAGAGGTTTTCTCTTCGTGTTCGATGCCATATCAGAAAAAAAAGAGCACGAATCTAAAGATTTTTATTGACGATTAATATCTATTTATTGTTTTCGTATTTATTGTCAAAAATGGAATGTCATTAGAGTATAGAGATTTTTAAAATGCACAATGAACTTAATAAATTTCAAGTGACATATAGTCAAGCACATCAGACTCCATACTACATCTCAGTCTCTGAAAAAGAAATTAACGTCCATATCTGAACCAACCATTCAGTGGCCAGTACTATTGCACGTTTTTTATGATACCAGCAGTTTTATTAGTAGTAGAAGCAGGTCTTTTAGTATCCATATTATACTGGGGCGTGCTCTTTGTAGTCGCATAGGGACGTATAACAGACTGATAAGAAGTTGAATTTGGCAAGACTTTTGATAAGTTTTGACCAGTATTATTATATTGATCGTATTGTGTTATAGTTGCTTGAGACATCCTAGTTGTTAGTGGTTGCTTTCGTGGCTGTATTGAAAAGTTCGGATTCCCTGATACTTCTTGCTGTGATAACGGCTTTAAAGACTGTGCATATCCTAATACTGGTCCATATGATGGTTGTGTTAAAGAGTGCGGATCTTCTAACACTAGTAGCCATTCAGCAACGCAAGAAATTAAATTTTTTGCATAGATTTGTTGCTTCCATTCTTGAGGAATTTCATTAGAACCATAGTGAGCACCTGCTAGTTGTCCATAAATAGCTCCTGTTGTATCCGTATCATCGCCAAGGTTCACTGCTTTCAGTACTCCTTTTACAAAAGATTTCTCATCACTCCAAAATGCCCATAAAGCTGCTTCAAGTGATTTAATAACTTGACCGCTACCTCGAATTCCCATTTCGTATCCCTCTTTTCTGAATGAACCTCTTGCTACAGCAAGTACTTCTTCATGAAGTTCATTGTTTCCAAACCAATCTCGATGTGTTAAGTAGAAGTTAGGATCGAGTAATTGTTCTTTGGTCTTGCCTTGTATGGCTGCAACGATGAGAGCTGCATAGTAACGACATGCATCGATTGCTCTTTGATCACCATGTGTGAGACGAGCACTTTGCCCTGATAATTCGACGGCCTTTGCCGGTTCTCGATGGAAAAACAGCGGTACTGGCGCAAGACGCATTAATGCACCATTACCACTTGCATTTTGTTGACCACAGTTGACGTCAAAGCCTGATGAACGTATCTCTTCATGTGAATAGCTGTCCAGTTGTTCTTCACTTATTCTCCAGCGTTGTTGAAGCTCATTCTGACGTCGACAAAACTCATCCAATGATTTATGTGTTGCTCTGCCAATATCAAAGCAGCGTCCGATTGAAGATAAATAGCCATGCTTGTACCACCACTTGTAGCGTACTAATTGATCATATGGATCAAATCCTTTCCGACTAATGAGTGACGAAGCAAGACACAATGCCATAGAAGTATCATCTGTCCATTGCCCAGCTTGAAGACCCCACGTTCCTCCAGATTGCATGCCTTGCACAGGGCGATCGACAAGATATTGTCGTGGACGAAATTCAACACTTGCACCTAGTGCATCACCAACAGCAAGACCCAACAGAGAACCTTGGAATCTATCAATTATTGTCGAGTGCAGTAACTGATTGGATGGTGATCTGCATAGAATTTGTTCTGGAAGTAGCTTTTCCTTAGGAAGAGGAAACTTAAAGGTTTCCATCGGAAGAAAATCTAAAAGATAAAAATATGGATCGATGAAAAATCAATTCTTTAAGCCTATACAGGAAAAAAGACTTGTATCCATAATTTTTGCCTATCTGTAAAATATAATCTACATGGTTAGAGTTTAGGCGTAAGTGTAGTTAAAGTTTTGAATGTGGGTTATGGGCGGGTGAAAACAAGAGCTTCATCTTAATCTTTGCCCAAACCAAAAAATTCATTTTCGTTTTTATATTTTTTTGAAATTAATATCAATATTTTGCGCTTATTTCTCTAAGTCATAGTGTATACATTTCTTAGAAGCAGCAACTGATCATCGTCTGTCTTATTTATATAGTTGCTTAGATTCATCTATAAATTTCTAGATATTTCTATGAAAAAAATAGGCTTGAGTCAAAGTTCAAAGACCGAAGGATAACTAAGGTTATCAAAAAAACAACTGTGAAATATATATCGGTTTTAAAGTGGATAAATACTCGTTTTCAAAAATATGAGAGGATATTTTTTTTATAAATTGTAATAGAAGCAAGATCGAGGATACTGAAAACGAAGATGCATCGAATTATATATAATAAATTTTTCTAATTGATGTTTTGAAATATTTTCAATCAACTTTCTAATAGTTACTATATCTATTTAAATGTTCGTATAAAATGCCTGAAACTCTTGAATGGTTGATGCTAAAGATCTGAGTATAGCATAAGTGTAGATCTTGAATTGGTATTTTAGATGAACATGCAATAATTAAAAATGGACTGTAGGTCATGTCTTGCAATACATTCGTTTTTGAAATTATCGCTTAAAAACTTGAAAATCTATACCTTACGATTTGAAACATCCTTAATGATAAATACATCAGCTATCTCTATCCTGTTTCGATCAAAATTTATTCGAAAGATATCTACTCGTTTTTCTTCTAAAACGAACATCAATCGAATATTTGTTTTGACGCATATTAAAAGTGACTCATAGAAACATTTACTGCGTCGACTGTCTCAAACAAAACGTTACAATATTTTGTCAAACTTCGCTTATCTATTAATGCATCTGAGTGTTTTCTGCTGTGAATCGATCGAATAGAAATGCTCAATACAGAATGACACATAATTACTTGTTATTGAAAAAGAAAAAGAAAACTAAAGACAAATTGTCACTGAGAATAGCGCAATATGTCCTTTATCATATTATAAAAAATGATTCTTTTTTCTTCAATGTCAGTCAATTTTCTTTGAATTTCGTCTTCACTAATAATATTCAAATTATACTTTCGTAGTTTGTGTCACCCACTATCAATTTATATACGAGTCATGGTCATCAATCACTAGGAAAAAAAACACAAGAGAAACATTGTTCGTATCTTACTTAGTTACTGTCTACTAGTCCAAACTGCGTCGTTGACATCGTTGCTATTTGGTGAATATTATATCCTCTGATGCGTTGCAACTGAAATCACACGTGTTCTTTTTTTTCGTTTACCTTTATGATTTTTTTTTGCTATTAATGACAAGATATACTGCAATGCAAAAACAAACACTAAAGAAAAATAAAACGAAGCTGAAGAAAGAGTGTACATCTTCAAATGGTTTCAAAGGGAAAGCGAAAATTAGTCAAAAAAAAATACTCGAACGAAAGAATGTGTGGGGATGCCCATATGAGTAAACTGTGTATCCACACCCTCACAAAATTTCTTGAATTCATTAATATTATTGAATCACAGACTAAATTATTTATCTATATGTAATTTTGTAATCATTTTGTTCAAATATTTACATAGTTCATCATAATTGAATAATAATCTTAAATTCGTTGGATTGATTGTAATGCATGATAATTTCAGTGATTTTTTTAATATTTCTAATAATTCTTTTGTTGATATTATTATTTCATACATAAACATATCTAAATATTTTAAATGAGATAAATTAATAATCATTTTCAAATCCTAAATATCAATTAGATATTGATTCAATTTTGAAGTTATTAATATTAATGAGTCAACATTTGTCTATTATAATTGCATCATCTAATGTTAGATAGGTCATCTTGCTAAATAGATTCGAATTATTATTTAATTTACTATGAAATCTTTTAATATTCAATTCTAATTTATATCTATTTGATAAATAAGGTATCGTATAAATAAATGCTAAATATTATTAAAATAAGTATTCATAATATACCATTGATATTGTTTACACCAAAAATCATCCTGAAAAC
>CAJNOP010000154.1:62898-101904 GCA_905250075.1 Rotaria sp. Silwood1 | reverse complement strand
GAAGCTTTAGATAGCAGAAGAATAAGATCGTATTGATCTTGAGCAAATACTTAATTACAAAAAGAACGATATGTAGATATATATCGATACAATAATAAACGTACATTAAATGCATCGAGCATTGAAAAAACGAGCATAAATTCATCTTACAAAACAATCTGTTAAACTAACAGAAATTGAAATATTGTTGGAAGTAACTGCAAAAATTCATATTGTAGAAGCTAACAGCATATTCACGATTATAGATTTGATTAAAGTCTATGAAAAAAAAGTAACATTTGTTGTTTAATTCTACATGAGTTTTCGAAAAAAAATCTTTTAACTTTTCCAAATCTAGTAAGAACTATTCATGGAAGCTTTTACAAAATATTGAATTCAATCTCTCCATTGAAATATTGATTTATAGTGACTTGTATTGATGTACATAGTAATTGCTATAAGACTATTTGACAAGAAAATAGAGAACAAAAGTAGGGTATGGTTCCTCATTTGTTTCTTTCCTATCCAAATCCACACCCAAAATCTTCATGAAGTAACTAAGGGAGAGCGTGATAAATTATTCACAGGATTTGAGGTAGTGATATTTTTCTGGATCTATTCATCCGTTCTCCATTGGCAACTCTCGTTTCAATTTGACCATATTTTATTATCAAGTTAAGTATACGAAAAAAAAAATTCAGATTTGTGCCGTGCCTCCATCAACAAAAAGTTCGATGCCTGTCACATAACTACTGTCGTTCGAAGCAAGAAAAACCACAGCTTTCGCAACTTCATCAGGCATGCCAAAGCGCTTCATTATCGTAGCATCTATTATATTGTCGACCAACTTATTGTTGTCTGACCCAATGCTTCTGAAGCGTTTTGCTCCAGGTGTATCGATCGGTCCTGGACTCAGAGCATTCACTCGAATCTTCCGTTCCTTTAAATCAACTGTCCAACAGCGAGCGAAAGAGCGAACGGCCGCCTTTGCAGCACTGTAGACGCTCATACCTGGATATCCCTTGACGGTGCAGACAGATGTATTCAGAATGATCGATCCTCCGTCTGCGAATAATGGCAAAGCTTTTTGAACGGTGAATAATACTCCTTTCACATTGACGTTAAACTCATCATCAAATTGTTTTTCGGTGATGGAACCCAATGTTGCAACCTTGCCGGTACCTGCGTTGGCAAAGAGAATGTCTAAACGACCCTTCTCTTTCTGAATTACACTGTATAGCTTGTCGAGATCAGCCATATTAGACGTATCACCCTGTACTGCGGTCACATTTCTGGTACCGATTGTTTTGACAGCGTCGTCGAGTGCTTCTTGTCCTCGCCCAGTAATGAAGACATGCTCTGCACCTTCAGCGACGAATCGTTGAGCAGTGGCCAGACCAATACCCTTGGAACCACCCGTGATGAGAGCAATTTTTCCGTCAAGCTTTCCCATTTTTTCTTTTTATTATGATGATAGCTGTTGTCACTTATTCAAGGCTTTTTTCGTTTTCTTCTTTACAAAGATCAACGTGTGTAATACGTATTTACATACACACAAATAAATAGTGTGCCATACTAGCCTTTTTTCTGTCCTTCTGAATATTTACCTGCATAATGCTGATGCGTTTTTTGTCGTTCTCTTTCTGCATACCTTCGAGTTACTTTTTTTTCTAACATGGCCTTACTCGACTCTCCACTAACACACATTTTTTTACGATCTACTATTTGTTACCTGTGCTGAAGAAAGCCTCATAGAAAATAAAATAAGTTTGTGTATATTTGCTCCTACGTATACAGCCACGTGTAAGACTGGCAAATATCCCGAAAATGTCTCCTTTACCTCATTTTCGTAAGTAAACATACTTCACTATCAAATAGAAATACGAAATAAAACTATCCGAATTTTTATTTCAGCAGCTGCAAAAGAAACAAACAAAATATTTGATGTTTTATTCGTAATAGTCAAAGTTTTTTCTTTACCAAAGAGGCACATACTAATCAAATAGAAGGAAATGTTGCTTTAAAAAAAATGATTTTTGTATGAAATACAAGATCTTTTTATTAATGTGAAGCAAAAATCGTTTGATTTTCTCAAATTAATGTGAACAATTTAAACATCCATTAACTTTCTGCAGTTTTATGAATGAAAAAGAAAACAGATTAACTGTATGAAATAATTCTCTAAAATTTCAAATTTGAAATTGTTGTCTTTCTTGATGATTATTTTATACATGGATATTCAAGTTCATCAATATGCATTGAAAACAAGAAAAAAATTTTTATATTTGCATTTATCATGAAAATGGAGAAATGCAAACATAAATTTTATCATTTGTAATGAGATATGCTATTCGTTCCCAACATATCGAATAAGAAGCTATGCGAGTATCCATTAACAAACAAGTTAATATAATGATACACGATGAATAATCACAATCAAATATTCAATTTGGTGCTTCTAATAGAAACTTGATCTGTTTCAATTATCATTTAATTTTATTATTCAAGAGAAAAAAATGATCATATTTACAATTTTGAATATTTATTCATATCATTTCTATGACACTTCAAAAAATAGAAATATAAACGAAAGTATTTTTTCGTCATAAACTGGTATCGCTTACTGCGTATTCCTATAGCAAGTGTTCCCCCTCATGAAAAGTGTTCCATCATATGATATTATAATATCACATAGTGGAACACTTTTCATGAGAGCGAACACCAGCTATAATGTTACCGGTGGAATACCTACTATAGGAATACCGCTTACGGTGACTATCTATAGATGGTACAGGGTGTCCCATAAATTGTGGTAGATTTTTTTAAATCTAAGTTTTGATGATAATGAATACAAATTAAACTCAAACTTACACATATGATACGGCTTAACATGTACTTTTATTTCATATATTTTATTTGGATTAGATCATTGAATATACAAGAAAATAAACAAATTCAATGAACATACCCTCAATTGACAAATATCAAAAGTCTGCATTTTTTCGCTACTTTGTTAGTTTTTTCTCCAATTACTATTCCTATGGGAGTAAGTTTTTACAAAAGAAATCACACATTCTGATAGCACTTGAAATGCTCTATGATATTATGTATTAATACAGTGTCTAAAATTTAAGTAGCGAAAAAAATGCAAATTTTTTGGGCTAGTCGATTCGGAGTATATTCATTGTATTCAATTTTATTTCAATCTATGAATGCAAGAAGATAAGTAAATAGACAGGGTGATAGAGAATTTTAAGCTGTATCAGTATCTACAGTTACTTTCTCAAAAAGGTCATTCTATACGGATGAAAAATTTTTAAAACTAGTTTTGATGACGAAGAAAAGATCAAGTCTGGGAATCTGGAAATGAGAGTGCCTTCGTTGTCTTCAATTTATTTTGGTAATGAAAAGGTCAAAACTAAAACCTAATTCTACAGAGTGATAGAAAACTCCGCGGGCTTTCAGATTACGTAATTAGTTTCAAAATAACTTATTTTTATAGTGACAATATATGAGAAATACAGAGTGAAGCTTTTTTGTCGGGGTATATATATTGTAACATATTGATGGTGTGCTTATTCTGCACATGTACCAATTTCTTTATTTTTTTGTATATTCAATGATTTAATCCAAATAAAATATATGAAATAAAAGTACATGTTAAGTTGTATGATACGTGTAAGTTTGAGTTTGTTTTGTATTCATTATTATCAAAAATTAGATTTAAAAAAATCTGCCACAACTTATGGGACACCCTGTATCCATGAAAAAGTCTTACGCAAGATCTCGAAACATTTGTTTCTATGCAAGGTCAACCATAAATAGCATTACCGTCGAATATTCCAATACATCTCCTTCGATTCATTGAAAAGGAAAATTTTTTTTGCGTAGTAGTACAAGTTAATTTTTTCATAGGAATAATCAAAGTAAATTCGATTATTATGGTTGATCTCACTAAAGAAAAACTTGATAAATATATTTTGATACGAATTAACATAGTTGTCTATACAGATTTTTTCGTATATTTCATTATTATTTCGATGATAAAGTTATTTATATGACAAAATCCCTAATTAAAAGATTTCCTTACAGATAGAATATATTAAATAATCCATCATAATAGATAAAATAATAACTACTTCACAAGGAATCAACCCTATCGATCCCTAAGTTGATCAAGTACTGCTTTGTTATTTCTCTACACATTATAACATGTCATACTGTCCGATAATATTTATCAATTCTCAATATATCATAAAAATAAAGCTAATGAACGAAGAAACAAGGAGAAATTAATTGATTGTTAATTATTATGTAAAAATGATTTCATCTTTCTTTAAAATATGAAATTATTTTTATCGGATCGGGCTTATTGTTTTATACTAAAACGTATTTGTTTATTTATATGAGAAATAATAAAATGAAATCAAATTGCACTTCTAAAAAGACAACAATACACCCTACACAGACTAAAATAGTAGAAATACTGTCAGAAGATATATTTACTATGACATTGATGAAAAAGTTTGCTTGATTTTTTTCTATAATATTGTTTCAAGAACCATTTGATTAGAATTGTTTACTCAGAAAATCTACAACAAAAAAAAATAAATATACTTCTAGCTAAGACCTTTCATGAATACGGACTTTTATATTGAAAAACAAAGTGTAACTGAGCATCAAATCTATTTAAGAGACATCTATCAGATATGAGACTATTAAATATAAGATCTAATTTTTTCTTGTGTCTCTATATGCTAAATAAAAATAAAATAGTACGCATAAAATCGCTTTCGAACTTGATGTAACCTTTAAAGTAAAAACTGCAAAAAGTTCAATAGGGTAGTTATTTTCAGAATTTTTACCAAAAAAAAAGTCAATGACTTGGATAGTTCTGAAAAAATCAAAACCATTTAGTCGACAAAAAAATTTTCGCCCGCTAACTATATCGTTTATTTTGCCCTTTATACGGATATTAAAAAACGATAATATTTAATAAATTTGGCTGCATTTTCATGGAGTCTCTGACAGTACGAGTGCAGATTAGTATATATCGCATAATCAACTATTCGAAATAATGTCTCACGGAAGCATCAGTATAGAATATTTCTACTATATAATCTCAATCGATTATTCAATCATTTAATTTGATTTATCTTTTTGATACTTAAAGCGATTCGTTTCAGTTAGCATGAATTGATGAGTTTAGTCCAAACAAGAAAGAGCAATTTATTAAGTTAAATTTTGCGTAGAAGTCAGCAAACGAAAAGGGTTAAAATATTGCGATAAAGTACATGTTTCAATATAAGCTGAAGTGTAATTAAGATTTTTGTTAGATTTTGGCAGAATTCTTCTGTGTGAAGTCATATATATGAGATATCGTAATTACTCGCAGATGTTGCAAGAATATAACGGGGAACAATTTGAATTCTTCGATCCTAACCGTATCATTCTTTAATAAACACAAAATAGACACATCGAACAGTGTTAAAAAACAGTTATCGCTTGTTTGAAAAGATAATATTGTTCATTCAATTATTATTTTTATCTGTTTTGTCCGTTATTATTCACGTTTATACATGAATAGTGTTTGTTCACATCATTTAGTAATGCATTCCAATTAAAACATCCATCAAAATATAGACATTGACAAATAACAACATGGTGCTCATTAACAGAGGGATTCGCTCACTCTTTTCTGAAAGATAGGGAAGGTATTCTTGTACTATAGGAAAGAGATTTTATTCTAGACTCTATCAAAGTTAGTGAGTCCTTTATATATTTAGACACTAAAGAATTATTGTAAAACAAACAATCACAGAATCTTCTGACAGAAGTTTAATTCGTCTAGAAACTTCAAATTTAGAAGAATCATTTTTAATTTATTAATTATCTCTTCTACCTAAAATGATTTTTTTCGATACAGAAAACGCATTTCATTAGTCCCTTCACATCATTGTCATCTGCATTAGATCGAGCACTTCGACATGTTTGTCTGTTTTAACTTCAGTGTTGGGCAGTTTTTCTTCTTTGTTCAAGTAAATTTTAACAGGCGATAGTTTATGAAGTACATAGTACACACCACTACTAATAATAATACCTAAGAAAAAATTCAATTGATACATTTTCTTCACAGCCGATGGAACATGTGCACCGACTGCACCAGCAAAACCAACAACATTAATTAATATTCCAGCAATGTAAGCAATGATGCCCGCCAATTAATGCCAAACGTATAGTAGTACAGGCCTTCTGACGAAGCTGAATAGAGTTCGTTCATATCCAAATGCTGACGTCGAACGAAATAGTAATCAGAGAACATTACACCAGCAATTGCACTGACAAATGTTGAGTAAGCGGACAAGTAAGAGATAAACGATGAAGAATTCGAAAGTAATTGCCACGGACAGATGCAAAGACCAACTATAGAACAGATATAACCGGATCGTCTCATGTTTAAATATTTCGGACAAATAGCTGTTAAATCACATCCGGCGGAAATACTGTTAGCAGCAATGTTTACACCTAATTGTGCTAAACAGAATGAAAGTGAAATAAAAAATACACCGACACGTGTAGCTGACGATGGCATATTGTCGAGAAATGTATTCAACAGTTCTAATGGATTCCATATTTCTTTACCATAGATAACTTTTGATGATGACCCAACGATAAGACCGATGAAACTAGTTAAGGAAAATCCTAAGGGAATGGCAATCATTTGTGGCCAAAATATAACTGATGGTTGACTGGCAAACCGAGTATAATCAGAATTATTAACAATCATTGAGACAAAACTAGAAATGCAACTCATTATTGCTGAAACCCATGCCCATCAACGAACACTACTTGTTGTAGGCAGAATTGTTGATTGATAAAGAACTGGTCCAATGCCTTTAGCTCTCAGAACAACCCATGTAAAGAAGAGTAGACCGGCGATTGGAACAACAATTGATTTTGCTGTAAATAAATGACGCATCTTTTGTGCTGGAAACCATATGGCAATATTTGATAGCGACCAAAAGATCATAAATCCAATAAAGTCACGTGTATTAGTACCCGACGATGTGGAAAATGTGTTTTGTAGATATTGAAATGATGGCACGACTGCACGAATACAAATGATGACACACTGTCCACCGATCCATGCCTGTACTCCATACCAAACACAGGACATTATACCTCGATTTAAAATTGGCCATAGGCTACCGAAGATGCCGAATGATGCACGCCCAATAACCGGAAATGATATATGATGAACAGCACCAGTTTTGCCTGAAATACAGAGAAATACGGCAATAATCGTATATCCAATCCAAACACAGAGCCATGCTTCCCACCAAGACAAATCTCCGATGATGGCACTTATAACCATCCATGTACTGATATTTATAGCATCTGACAGCCAGAATGCAACATAGTTCCAAGTGCCCCAGAGACGTCGTTCAGATTCAACAACTTTCAAGTCTTCATTTTGTAACATCGCTTCTGTTCCAGCTCGATGTTGAACTGTAGAATCTGCATAAATCCATGCAGGTTTAGCCATATCTATATTGATAATAAAACAACCTTAAAAAATGTTGGAGCAATAGATTGTTAAGTTTTGGATAAAAATCTACTTTCTTTCTTACGAGTACCTTATATTATACTATGGTATTACACTTTGACTTTGCAAACAGTGTGAACTATTTGCGATGATTCACAGGAGCACTAAAACTCTGAATTACATGAACATTTTTAACACAGAATTTGCCTCTATTCATTCAACTCTAGACTAAAAAATTGTAAGAATTGTAGAAAAAAGAGATTTAATCTCACAGATTGGAATTCAATCGACTTATAGAATTTTCAAAATAAGGATTATTAAAAACCTTCAAGATTGCAATAATAATTCTGTCACTTAAAGAGACGACCGAAATTAAGGTTCTGGGCTAAGAACTGAAATTCTACAAGCTTTCTAATAGAGGCCATTTTCACTTGAAAATCAGGAAAAGGTCTACTTGTCGCTGACGTTATAAAATGAGTATAAGTTGTTTCTTAGAAGAAGAATAGAGAGTTGAGAATTCTACCAATTGAATCTACATTCAAAACTGCATGTAGAAATTTGTATCTCGTCGCTGACACTAGAGATTGATGTAATCACGGTATATTTCATGTAGATTTATCCTTGAGTTACTTATTTTAATGGTAATATGTAGTCTCTAAATTTGTTTTACCTTTTGAAGCGTTTATGGAGATGCGTTGTGGTTAAATCGTTTACAGTTTATACATATATTTTTTCACTAATTTCAAATAACTTCGAGGACTGAACTTTCTTTTTATTGCTATTTATATCTTTTTGACTTTCTTTTTTTTTGTGTCAATTTAACAAGGACATTATATAAAGGGTGAGAGTATCGATTACCATGCAAAAAAGAAAACAGATTGATTTATATAGGCGATTTACCATTTCAGTGTACAAAATTCAATTATCATTGACCTATGCAAAAGAAATGTATGCAGAGAGGAAGTGTAAGCGACTGTTGTTGCCGACAATCTCTTTTTCTTTCATGTAATAAACATTATCTTATGAAAAAAATCTGGCCGTGTCGGTATACGTATCAGTTTGTTGAAAAAAGATTCAGATTGAAACTGTCCCACCCACCACCTCTTTTTTATGCATTCGCTAGTGGATTTACATGGTTACATTTATTGATTCTTAAAGATTAAAAAGAAAATAAGAACAGCCAGTTTCCTATTTAAGTCGCGAAAAAAAAATTATGCTTTTCTGGCTTACTTGTTTCTTAAGAGACAAGGATATGGATGTAGATGTGGACGAAGCCTGTGTTCTGACACACCTCTACAACTCTAATCACAAAAGCACAATACATTAAAGACTGTTAAGCTTGTAGCCTTAACATCAGATTATTGGTCTGATTAACATGAATATTCTTTCTTTCATATTACTAGACATTGGTTGCATGATGATTTGAAATTAAATTCGACAATATTGCGGTTTTAACTCTTTACGCAACGTCATCCAGCTTTAAATATAGCCATCGAAGTTCATAATCGTCTTCGTGATTTAGATAGTCAAAATTGAGTTACTTCTGTAAATTGTGATGATGTTACCAACATGCAAAAAGCTTTTCAGATGTTTACAAATATTGATCTATTCTGGTGTTTGGTTCACTGAACACATTTAACAGCATGTAATCGTCTTTTTTTATGAAAGATATACAAAAAAACCAAGGGGAATCAAATCAAAATGTTCCTAATGCTGATGATTCAATTGGTATCCTAATACCACTCAATGCAGACGATTTGTAGAACAAACGTAACGATGAAAGTGAAGATGAATCATCTGGATGTAATTCTTTTAATGAAGGCTATGGTGAGAAGAAACCAAAAAAGGGTTGATCACATAACATTGGAACTTTTTCATACTTCAAGTGTTACAGAATTACATACCTTTCTCATATTACAATAGGCCATATTTTACTTAAATCTATTACTAATTTGTCGCATAGTATTCTCTTGTAAACGACACTGGTGAAGCTGGAGAAGATCAAGATTTAATAATTGATAAGTGGGACAATGAAGTATTAACTGCTAAAAATGGAAAAATAGAAAATGATGATAATAATGAACGAAATACTAATATAACACAAGAAAAATTAGCCGAAACGATTCAAAAAAGAAACTGTCATTGATTCGAACAATATGCCATTTATAAACTTTAATAAAATCTGTTGGTAATCATGGAAAATCATTAAATATATTTCAATAACTAGCTAGTAATTGTATTACTAGGTAGATTTCCACTTACATCTCACGGGTGATTGTTTTGAACGATGAGTAAAAACACACCGCTACAATAGAAGTTCTGCATATTCAATCTGATCCTATTATGGTTATCACAAAGTACTATTTTTCTCTTATAGAGATACCGAGTGTTATTTTCAAGAGACATCCATTACAAACGACATACATGTATCGCTTTGCTTAATTGATACGAGAAACTTTTTCTCATTGATAATTGTGTTTAATTATTTCATATAATATTGTGGACAAACTGAATAAAATATTTGCAATATTCAAACATTTTTGCACTTTCCATTCCATCATGACACTACCCTTGGAACTCAAGCAAGTACTGTGATCTCAATCTTATGGCGGACAAATACATCATTGCATAATTTCGCTAGTGGTCTCAGTTCACCGACGCAATGGTTATTGAATACTCTCCAGAAGTAGAACAAAGACAATCATAAAGTCTTCAAAATGGGAATGAAATCAGTAACTCTGTCGTAGACGACATGAAGCTGTTGGATAATCGGGGATTCTTTAAGATTGAAGTAGTACTTCAAATACTTCTTTCGTTATTCATAGATTAATAGAACCTTGTATGCCATTATGACCAAATGTCTCTTTCAAGGGATACTTTCTTAAATATCAAAATAAGCCAGTAGGTCGTTGAAAATATTACCGAACGGTGTCATTAGATAACTTGACGTTATGCTAAGCGATGTCACTTTTATAAAACGAAATAATTATGAGTAAATAACGTTCTTAGAGTAATAACGAAGTTTTTTTAGATTATCGGCGTTAAAAACTCTGCTATACTATCTGACGGTCGAGTGAAAGATATATGGTTCTACTTTATGATTTATAAAATCATCTTCATCTAAGAATAGACTGACTTTGGTATATGAAGTTTTATCAAGTATTGAATAACAATAGCTGCAATGTTCCTTGAAGGGAACATTCGGTTTTTAACGACTAACTCTACTTATCCAAAATAGCATCTACTTTTATTTACAATCTAACCGAGTAATATTTTGGTCCCTTACAGAAAATTTCTGCATCATTGGGCACGGGATTCTCATATGAAAATTGAAAATATTAGGACTATTATGAAACCATTTCTACAATAGAGTACACTGTGTCACACAATTATCAAAGATCAGTGAGAACAAGCAACTGATTATTCAACCTAAACAAAGAAAAAAACATCCACGAGACATGCAAAGTGAACAGATCTGCCTCACTCACTTTCAAACATGAAAACTCTGATTAAATCAAAATTACACAGGGAAAAGTATGTGACCTGCTGAAACTCCTACCTAAAAAAATCGATAAGAGAAAGCTTAGATACAAAAACAGCTTATAGATTCAAATTGGCTACGAAGATCTGGATACCGAAAACATTTGATTAACTCAAAATATTGCATAATGCAGTCATAACCTTGAAAATTTTTGTAAACTTAAACTAATACAAGCAGACACGTGACTATACATGTGCATGCAAGCATATAAATATACGAACGCATTTTATTGTATCTCATATGACCCTTCCTTCAGTCGAGGGAATCATAAGGGTGAGTATGTCAAAGTGAGTAAAGGTCAAACGACTATTTTGTTGATTGTCACCTAATATCCCTCTTCTCACCCATCTATCATGCGTCATGATCATTCGGTCCGTTCTGCTTCTTTAAAAGGGTTACTTTGAACAGTGCGATATCCATGAAAAAGAGTGAGTCAACAATCAATAATGATAAGAAGAATTAATCATCTTGGAATCAATCGATTTGTTCGTTTGTTGAGAAAAAAAAATATTCCAATAAAGTATGGGTAACAAGTTCTGATCCTCTTCAAGTCATATTCTTTTATATGCTTTCTTAGTAGAAAAGGCTTATATTTGCAGCATATATACTAGATATCTAGATCTATTGTGCAATAGAATTTCAGCTTTCTTTCTCTTATAGTTAGAGAGATACAAGTAACCTAAAATTATTAGAAATTTTTCGATCTATTTTTCACAAACAGTGTGTATGAAAATATTAGAGTTATTCGATCAATCTCTCATCACGAGTGACTTGTATTTTTCTCTGTATCACTACTGCGTTCTATTATTTATCCATGTGGATATTAAAACAGAGAAATTACACAATCATCTTTTATGTGATTCTCATAACGTGCAGAAACAATAAACTCAAGAACGAGTTACATTAACAGATAAATTAACTTTTATTAAGTGAAGTGATTTATTATTTTTATAGTTTTTAATAAATTTATCGGTTTTCAAATAAAGACAAAAAACCGCACTTACATATCTAGAACAATATAAATTTATACTTGATGATTTATACTTATATCACACTAAATATTTCCAAAAATAATACAGAATTTCGATCAATTGTATTAGATGTGAAAAATGATCGAAAAATTACCGAATCGATTAAACGAACAGATAGATTAAGATGCTGAGCAGATACCTAAACATTAACGCAGTTTTTTTGTCTCATAATACGAAAAGAATTTTGCATTGTATACCTCGTTAAAAACCATTGTTTTCTATTCAGCATTCTTAATAAAATGGCGGAAAAATTCTCACTGATAAATCCGAAAGTTCCTTTTAATTTTAGGTTAATTGAATCTCTCTAACTGTAAGAGGTAGAAAGCTGAAATTCTATTGCAGAGTAGATCTCGATGGCTAGTATACATGCTGCAAATATCAGTCTTTTCTACTAAGAAAACATATAAAAAAAAAGAATAGGACTTGAAGGGGATCAGAACTTATCACATATACATTATGACCGTAATATGGTCATTGCCAAACTGGTGAACAGCGACCAGTTTACTGTCGTTTACAGTAATGTACACCATTGTTTACAGTCGTCGTAATCATCGACCGCAGTAGTAAAATACTAAACTCTCGCTCCAATCTAAAAGAATTTTATGTTTTTTTTTTGACATTTCGTATTGATCGGTATTTTTCTTACAACTCAGATCTGGCTAAAGAAATATCAATGAACTTTTTAGTGATAGCCTATCTAAATGGTCTCTACAAATGATGCAAATGTCAGAGTGTTAGCTTTTATTGAGAAGGGGATATAGCGTACACAATGTAAACGATGAAATTCCGTTACGCTTGGTCGGGTCATCCTACGATTGAATATTTGCATACTGAAACAATGTAAACAAGCTATCAATGTGTCACAAACATTAGTACAGCTGTTTTATTGACAAAGAAGAAGGCCAAGAATGCACATAGAAAACAACAGATGAAACATTGAGATAGTAAATGAATTTAAATATCTAGGATTCCCATGAACAAATAAATTAATCTTGAAACTAACAGTCGATAGATGTATAGAAAATATTCAAACACTACACGGAAGTTTTAGATGATTAAAAGCAGAACGTTCTATCTTCACCAAGGCACTGAGGCAACTTTTTTCGCATTTATCACTGTCCACTGATATCATCTTGTAACCTATACAGTAAGACTAATGATTAAACTGTTATTGAAGGCTTATGTTAAACACCAAAGTCAATGAAGACTATAATGTATGCAAACGAAAGATCTTGGACATTCACTTTTCTTTATCAAAATAAAGTAATTGTATAAAAAAGAGAGCATGCAAAACCCTTCTTCTTGTCCTTCTCCTTTTTTTCTTTTCGTTGCTTCACCTTTTTCTTTTTCTTGTTATCCTTGAAATGCTGTCGATAATGCTTTTTTGCCCCTCTTTTTCTTATCTCTTTTGCGTTGTTTTGCTTCTTCTCAAGTTACTAAATAGTTTTATGCTTTTCTTCTTTTTGTCTCAGTGTGTACTATCTTACATTCACACGTGCAGAGTCAATACTCAACTTGATGATATTGGTGGCAACCGTGGAACTCAGCGCATTTATCTTCTGCGTTAATGCTTACATATCATGATTTCTCTCTAAACTATCTTGTAAGCAGTTTCGACTGTTACATTTACGGGCATAATAATAATAAAGACCATCCAGCGTTAGCAACACGAATTTTTTTCACTGTGCTGTATTATAACGAAAGCTCCTTTTTTGTTCAAGTAAGAATAAATCTTCCTACCATGGCTTTTCAGATGATTGGCATGAATTTCATTCGATGCTTAAATCAAAACATGCCACTTCGCACAGAAAGAAAATTTACTCTTACCTTGACCCCCTTTACATTTGCCATGTATGCACTTTTCTCATCATGTCAAAATAAGAAAAGGCTCGCTTTACATAAATTACTGTGTTATCTATTATTTCAGATATTGTCGATAGTTAAATCGATCGACATCAGTTTGTGCGAACAGAACATACGGTCATTTTACATGGCAATGGAAGATTCAGAGCCCGTTTTCTGCTATCGAACCAACGAAGATTATTGTAGCGATCGCGATCGACTAGACGATCTGTTTCGACGTTGTGAAGCAACGAATCAAACATCCGCCGCGATGAGTCCGAACGCTCGATCGTTTTCAGTAGCTTTTCATTGTGAATTCACTGATTATCTCTGGTGTATGGAACAATATTCTAAATCATACTGTTTTCAATTACTAGAACCTAAAAATGAGCGAGTAGTAGCCGCTCATGTAGTCAACTTGAAAGAAGTACAGTTCGGTAGGAATATAATGAGAGCTGCTTTTGGTCGTTTACTGCGTGTCGAACCTAACCGACGACGCCAACATCTGAGCCTCAAACTGTTTTCGCATTCAAGAAAAGTCTGGGAACATGATCAAATCGACTTTAGTCAAGGTTACACGCTGCTCACCAACACTCCATCCTTGACTCTGCAACGCGCCCATACAACAGTGATAAGAAAAGAAATTGCTCTATTAGACATCTTTGTTATTGCTACACAATCGAACATCATGTCAACTTCGTTACGAAAACTTACTCCAGTCGAAATAGAACAATTATGCATGATTGACATGGCTGATTGGGTTTGCCGTCCAGTATTGGATGACTTGCGACGTATTACGAAAATGGCTGAATACATTGGCACATTTCTTATCGGCGATTTCGCTTCAGGTCGATATACGGTGGCATCCGTATGGCAACCTTCCAATGCCATTATCTGTGATGATCGACCTTCTCAGACGAACACTTATCGTGGTATATACTGGCTTGTATTTAACTTTTTTCAATCATCTGGTTCAATCTCATCCTTGAGTGATGAGAAACAACATCTGTTGTCTTCCTTGAGTCACATGGCCTTCAACAATGGTATACCATTCATGCTATGTCACGTTGAACAATCATCAGCTTTTAATAGTTTATGCCGAAGAGAAGCATTAGCCACGGCGACGGAGATGCTATCTCGAAATATTGCTTCACAACGTATGATCGAGTTAGGTGATGAATATGACAGGTCTCATCTATGGCTTGATCCTCGAGATTTCAGTTCGCTTCTATATTTTACGTCATCATTCGAACATCTTTCATCTCAGTTATAAGAAATAGATACAAGCTTAATAATGACATTATTACGAACATCGAGATCGGTCTTTTTCAATTTTAAGAATGAGGATGGGAGTGTTCTTTGCTCGTACCTACCATTCACACACTCAAAGCATTTCTATTTCAGGAGACTCCTCCCCTTTCCGAAGTTTCTTGAAAACGGTTCGACGAAAATTTTTGGAACTTTAACAATAGATAGATCTCGATAAAAAGAACAAAAGTTGTCATAGGCTCAAAACTCTCAAATGCTTTCTTCCAGAAGATTTCTTCATGTCAAAGGCCAAATATTGTCTGAAGTTTTCCCCCTTGCAAACGGCTGCACTACGTTTTTGAGGCTAAGATTTTTCTGTAGCAACTAGAAACAAGTAACGCTCGCCCGTGTGACTTGCTTGACTCTCGACTGAATATTGGATTCTGTCGGTGCTATATACTGCTTTACAGTCTTCAACAAAGTTGGTATCTAACGTTTGAAAAAAGGTGGGTGGGTGTGTGGTCGTTTATATTAGCGTTAATCTCGTTGTGCACAATGGTATGCGGATCTATGTGATGGTTTTTATCATAAATTCATCTAATGAAACTGATACCTACACATTGATACTCAACAGAAATCTAAATGAACTACACTACGGTAGCAGTATCCGCATGCATCCGAAAAAATAGATTATATTCAATTTTCTGAGAGGGTCACGAAGTAAAATGCGTTCGCGACACCATGGTGAAAGCGCATCATACTTTTCAAAATTCTACTAGAAACCCGTATGCTTACTAGCACATCAGCGGACAATGTTGTTTGCTAGAGCGTCCGCTAGAAAAAGACGAGTTTATCTAAACTTCTAGCTTAAAATAAATCATATTAGATATGACCGGTAATCAGAATACCACACTTGAATGAAGCTCCTACTTAAAGTAGCCGTCAGATTAGACAGGTAATGTGAATATATCCCAATACATTCGGACACGTGAATGAACACAGACAAGGACACATACCAACAGAAAAACTCTCTTTTATTTCAATCATATTTACTCTCGATCGATCGGATATAAATTCTTTGAGTGATGTTTTCCGCCAAATGTCCTATGCAAATATTGTGCATGTGCAGAAAAGCTGTTCTCACACTTTGTTTGAAAATATTTCTCAGTTCTTTGCCACTTGTAGTTCCTATTGAAACCCGGTAGATCTAGATCGTTGACATTTATCCAATGGATCCCAACAACCTGAAGCGCTCCTTCAGGGAATTTTCTAGCGCAGCGGCTAGTCACTCATCAGCGCCCCTTCGGAAAGCTAATCGCGGCTACCCGCTGCCATGTTTAATTCTATTCCTCTATAAGACCATCCTTTTTGATTTACACTCCACCTGATTCCATACTGCGCTTACTTCGAAAATTGTTAGATTTGTAGCACGAGAATTCTTGATGGGAATTTCTAAAGCGAAGCTTTGTTGTGAACTATTCCTTATTTCTTCAATTTCATTGTATAGCTGAAAAATCAGAGTTTTATTGGAATTCCTCATCAAGGAAACCTTAGTGCAGTATTCTCAAAAAAGTCTAGCTTTTAGGCAGATATTTTGTTAGGTGAATCTATTGTGTAATTGCAATATCATCGACTAGTCGTTCGTCGGCACCTATCCGAGGTACCACCCACGGCTAGTCCCTTCATTTACTTCAGTGCACGTAAGCAATGGTTGTTTATTGTCCATTGAATATAAAAGATATGACCTCATTTACATATATCTGTTTATATTACTTTGCTCGAGTTATAGTGGCTAGAAATTGCACGAGTCGGAACTCCTGAAAAAATATATGAATAATCGGATACTCCGCCAGAAAGCAAAGATAACGTGAGTAGACTTAGATACTGATAATGTCGAATTGACTAAAATTAGGCTTTGAGTGTCAGAAGTACTTGTTGGCTTGAATGCGTATGCAAGTGGAATTCCAAATACGTTTTGCATGAATGCAATACTACGCGTCAGATTTTTGTCTGACATATATCTACTTCGAGAACCACATTTAGATAGAACGAATTACAAATAAAGCTGATCAGACGCAACTCATCAGCTAAGATCAAGCGCAAACCATCTAAAAATATCCCTGAATGCGCATTTATATCACAGAGAATGTGACACCTACGCATAAATCCATCCTAAGCAGATTAGTTGGTAAGAAAAGAAACGAGAACACATTAAATATATTGCTGGCAGAATAAAGCTGGGCCGACTAATAGCCGAACATTGAAAATATTTAATTAACTGAATTAGCGGCCTAAAAAAAGTCTTATATATATTTGATGTTACTGATATCATGAAAACTGTTATCACGCTAACACATCTGAATACGTTACTGTTCCAATGACTATCAGAGCATAAAACTCATTTGATTTCATATGACCCCTTTCAGCACAGTAAAAGATCACTGTTTCCCATAAAAAAAATCTTGCTTCGATGACAAAATTCAAAATGAAGTTTTCAAGAGATCAAGTATAGATTTAGATGCCTGTAGCTCGATTTCCATTCGTCAACCTTTATAAAATATGATAATTTTCTCAAAAAACTCTTTCAATACTAAAAAATGAGTACCGCATTTTCCCTAACCAGTGTTCCGGTGATGTGACTCTCTGGTAACGATAACTTCGCAGTCCTAGTTGAAAATAGCTGCTCTGAATCTAGCCCATTATATGTGCCTAGGTGACTTCACAAGTGAATGCAAACACACAAGTAAGCAAACTTATTCGCTTCCTATCATCCTTTCATCAGTCTAGGGAGCAAGCATAAAAACTTATTTTATTTTTTATAAACTCCTTCAGTTGAGGGCAAAACGACCATTTACGTAAAAAACCTATTGCCTGACCAAAAAAACTCAAACTAAAAATTTCCAAAAACGATCTCATATCGCAATCCTAGACCTCGATTCCGCTCGATCAGACTTTCTAAAAAAAATTTCTCTGACAAAAAAACCTCAAACTGAAAATTTCGCAAAACCGATTTCAAATTGGGATTCCCCGACCCCGCTTTACTTTCGTCAACATTTATAATGACCTACAATCTGTAATCCCATGACCTTTGACCTGTCACAAACAGACAGACACATACACAAGCTCATTTTATTTCAAATGACCCTCTCTTCAGTCGAGGAAATGAATAGCCAGAAAATGCTCCATGGTGACAACAAAAAAAGGCACTTAATTCCTAACTATATTCATGAAATTGGGAAAAGTCGCACTATCCACTGTCACTTTCTTCTTTCTCATACGTTTAGACACAATCTAAAGCCAACATATACTGTATTAGCTGACACTATAGTTAAGAAAATACAGTTTCTAAACCAATACCAAATGAATCCCATTTGCCCTGTCCTTTGCTATAAAATAACCTGTTTCGACAAGAGCCATATAGTCAAAATACCTGATTGGCTGAAGTCCCAGCTCGAAAAAATCTGGTTAGCCCAGACGACAATACTGAAAGCCTCCGATTGGCTGAACATATAGCACAAAGTAGTCATCAACTTCACTTTTCATTTCCATCTTTTATTCACGATCTATGACTTTACCATAAGCATAAAACTCGTTTTTATGCATATCATCCTCCATTCAATCAAGGAAAGCATCTCATATAAAGGCTCAAACGCAATAAAAAAACTTCTATCTGATTGCTCAGCTCTCTAACCAATCATAAGCTCACATGTGAAATCCGACGTCAGATTCGGAATCCTGGCCCTCGATAACCTATAATGAAGTTTCATCAAAACCTTCAAAAACTTTAAAATAAAAAAGATCGTTTCCGATTGGTTGGCTTCCTGGCCAATGGGAAGGCCGGTTGTAAAATCCGACCTCAGGTACGGATTTCCCGACCTCAATTATCTTTCGTGAAATTTTTAAAGTTACGCCTAAATAACCTTCACTTCTGATGCTTTTTTTTTGACTTTGACAGATACATACAAACAGATTTCATTTCGTATGACCCTCCCTACAGTCGAGGGAATAAATCTGGATGTGTCTTTTTTTTTCTGAAAAAATACTTTTCCTAAGGCTCAGGAGAAGCGAAACACTGAGGACATTATTAAAAAATCAATAAAAAAAAAACTATTTTTGGTTTTTTGGATGGTATTAATTTTGTAAAGCCTACAAAATTTCATCGGTACAGTATTTTCAAAAGAAAAGAGATACCGTGCTTTTATAGCGGTACCTATAAAAAAAATTGAGTCTAATCGGCCTTACCGTTTAGGAGAAAGAGGGGGGACTTAAACTTGGTGTTTGAAATTTTTGTTTTAAGAAAAAGTGAAAAAAGTTGCACTGTGTCGCTTTTTTAGTGCAAAATTGAGTTTTTTTCAAGTTTTTAACGTGTAAAAGAAGTGGTTTAGTCTTTTTAAAATGTGCTCATTAGATAGAGAACATCTATATCTACATACCAAACATAAAAGATAAAAGAAAACGAAAAAACTGAAAATTTTGGGTTGGGGAAGGGGAAGAGTCCTTAAAAAGGATTAGTTTTGAAAGATTTGCTTTGTGTTCATACGACTGTCTTAGTTAAATGTTAATTCTCCTCCCATGCTTTGGTATTAAACTGTACCTTGCTTCGGAACTTCCAATCAAAATTTATCACTAGTCTATTCATATTGCTATAAGCATTCAAACACTATATCTATGGCATATAACTGATTGTAATTAAAATTAATTCAAACGACGAAAGAATGGAATTAATACGATGTATCACTTTATGCGAAAAAAAAACACAGTCCTAATATTGTACACATATTTGAATATTATTAGAAAACTAGCTATAATTGTTAGCTGTTTTTATGCGCATTGAACTCGCAAACAATTGTCAATAACATCTTTCATAAATTGTCTTGGCATAAAAAGCTGAAGTTTCTATCATATATATTATATTTTAACAAAGACCTTTCGTTATTCAAAGTTTTATTTATCTGGCTAAAATTGATGCTGAAATACATAGACGAGAGTGAAATACATGGATCATTGAACTTATTTTTTGTAATGTCTTCAACACTTAGTAAACATTGCAGCAGAATACCTAAGAAATATTCTAACTATACAAGAAATACATTTATATCTAAAATATTTCAGGTTTGATTGCAGATTTTATCTTGAATCTTCATCAATATCCGTATTCTACATAAAGAAAAAATATGAGAAATGCATTTCAGAAGTTATCGTTAGTTATTATACGACATTATCTATCTATTTCTCACATTTCGCACATGTCGCTTTCTTCTTGATTATTTTGTGTCTTCTGTAAGAACCATCAATTCACTATTATGGAATAATAACAATATATTTATCATACAGGTCATTATAGCACTTACACATTATAGATTAAATTACTAATGGAAGAAATCATTATCGACAACAACCATATTGTTCTAAGTATCTAGCATTATAGCAGTGAATGTATCGTACATAGATCAGTATTTTTGCTGCCGTAACTAGGTTTTGAAAAACACATAAGATCAAACTTTACCGGAAGAATCACACATCTTCATGGCGCTCTTGGAGCCAAAAAAGCACATGATCAAATATCCACAAGTAAATAGCAACAAATATATAAACTATCTCAATAGATTGGTTACATTTGATCGCACCAGTGAACTGAAATTGACCGTTCACCTAATCAACCATGTGGCCATAATTCTAACTGATGGAAAATAACCTTTTTTTCAGGGATGTTTATTTTTGAACCAAGAACATTAAAAACATTTTAGGATGGATATGGATGTGAGTCTTTTGGTCAATCACACACCCATATCAACATCTCGCCTACATCCATGCTCTGAGTATTTATTGAACCATGTGAGCCTCCAGTAACAGTGCTTTTTTTCCTTCTTGATAAATCACTTTTTTGATCTGCGTAAATATGTTTATTTGAAAGTTATTTTCTTTCTCTTAACTGTTGTCGAGCGTTGTTTTAGCCTCGAAGAATGAGTTTGATTGCTTATCGTAGAAAGCACGTCATACAAGCCCACATAATTATTTGCTTAAAATTTAATTGTTAATCCCGTAGATAAGCAATAGTCATGTATTTAACCAAATCGACATTATGCTTTGTTAATCCAATTTGAAGAATGAGACTTTATCGACGTGATTGACGTCTCTGATCCAAGAAAGGTGAGCTATTTTGTTCTATCCAACTTATAGGCATTTTATCTGCTCAGAACAAGGGGGAAACGGCGGACTTGAAGTAGAAAAGTACGTCAAAGTACGTGAAAGTAGACTACTTGAAGTAGCTCAAAGTACCACCCAAGTAGTCCAAAGTAGGAACAAGTAGCTTAAAGTAACTTCAAGTGACTTCAGGTAAATTTGAAGTTGAAAAGTACTTCAAAGTAAGCTACTTCAAGTAGCTGAAAGTAACTTGAAGTAGCTTAAAGTAGCTCAAAGTAACTTCAAGTCCAAAAGTCCGCCGTTTCCCCCTTGGCTCAGAACATAAAGAGATAAGGCAAAAGTCACAGACTTCGTTGATGCATCGATAATTATTTTTGTAACAGTGATGGGATCGGTTCGGTTTCGAACCGAACCGAGCCGAACCGAACCGAACCGAAACCGGTTCGGTTCGAAATTTTGAAAAATTCGATCGGTTCGGTTCGGTTCGGTTTGAAACTTTTTCGGTTCGATTCGGTTCGGTTACGAAGTATTCGGAACCGATTTCCATTCAAATATATTTAACTTTGTTAGAATGCTCTGAAATACATCTTTATTTCTTATTCTTTTCTCCTATTATTTCTCTCTTCCTCTTTTCTCTCCTACTTTTCTATTCGGCCGTCACAATTTTAATAAATTATCACTCTCTTCTGTTCTAAATGTAAAGGCATTCCAATAAAAGAACACATTGGACGTCATCTTCTTTATATAAGATGGTCTAGGCTGGAGGAGAGGATATTTATTCATCTCTCTCCTTGTATTTCACTTATATATTTCTCTCGCTCTTATATATGAAAATACATGTATATGTAAAAGAAAAAAGAAAAGGAAAGATAATAATTTGAATAAAATTGAATTTCGGCTGAATTGAACCGAAGATTTTACAAACATCAAGTTTCATTACAGAGAAAGGGATCTGTAACAAATATATATACTAAGAATGGATAAAGAAAGTGTAGCAAATTTCTTATTTTTACTCGACTACTCATTAGTTTCAGTCAGTGCGTCCTTTTACAGACTACACTTCCGTATGAAGTACTCATATATATATATAAGTATCAATTAATTATCATGTTCTAATAATTCTTAGTTGATAACGATAACATTACTTTCTTTTTAAGGTTCAAGGAATAAATAACCATGAACATTTAAGTTAAGAAAATATCACCAAAATGATATTTCGAAATAGATCGATAAGTAAAGCCTAAAAGTGTCATTGGAATTGTCCATTTTCAAATGATGGGTAGATTATTTCTCTCAATTTTAGGTTCTCTTTGTCATGTAAGTCTTGTAAGTTGAGAGTAAAACTGGATTTAATAAGGTGGTAAATACTTATTATAAAGTATTACTTAATATTGTTCTATTAAAACGGGTGTATCATATAAAATGTAGATCCTATATATCTGCACTGAGCGACGACAAAAAAAATACTTTGAGCGGCTTTTGATTAGCGGAATAAATTGGCTAACTACTGAAAATAAACTAGTCTTCTATCATCCGAAATTTCTTTTATTCTGAAAACGAAAATACCCATGTTCTTAACATTATTTCTACTACAAATTTCTAGTTCGTTTTTAAAATTATTAATGACGTTTTAAGCATGTCTTCAATAAAGGTTTTTAGAGGAATATTCTTAGAAAAAAATAAAAACTTTTAAACCTTCTTTATCTTAAGTTTCGGATTCGGTTCGGTTCGGTTCGGTTCGGTTTAAAACTTTTTCGGTTCGGTTCGGTTCGGTTCAAAGTTTTGAAAAATTCGATCGGTTTGGTTCGGTTCGGTTTGACATTTTTTCGGTTCGATTCGGTTCGGTTCAAAAAAAACACGAACCGATCCCATCACTGTTTTGTAAGTATTCTATTTTCTTAGCATGTCATTACTCATCAATTTGAAAAAGTCAAGCAAGTTCAATGAGAAAAATGTCGACCATTGTAGAATTATAATAAAGAAGCGAAAGTCGGAAATTTACAAAAGAAATTGCTAGAGATGATGGGACCATTTAGAGTATTTGAAGGTGACAGCGCACGGACCTCGCAGAGTTTTCATGAATACAATAACTTCAGTTCGAGAGCTGCTCATTATTAATCAGGTACCGTTGTCGAGCCCAAAATCAAACTTAGCATTGAATTCTAGAAGAGCTGTTGATCGAAGATTGACAACACAGGTCAAACATACTCGGTCGTACACAGCCGTATATCAACCAATTATAGTGAATAACCGCATCTGTTTGCGATAGTCGTTTTCGACAATTGTAAGCGATGCTTTACGGAGCACTACAGCCATCCAAAACTATCGGCGTAAACCCTCCTTATTTACGGCTACTGTAACAATACTGTGACTGTAAGCTATGCTCGTATAATATCATACGACATAATTAGTATACGTAAAACGTAAACGTTTAATAAACGGTCATCGTTTACTATAGTATCTCGTGGTGAACCGACGTTAATGCCAAGGAGTTCTCCTTCAGATTTAGATTTAACATTTAGCCATGCCAATGATGCTGTATTTGTATAATCATCAGGCATCAGAACTTATACTTTCACATTATTAGCTTCGACTTTACTTAATGTCGACATGTTTAAAATAAGTTAGCTCTATTTTTCAAACCAGCAAATGCATGCAGTCCAGTTTGTGAAAACATAGATTTTGTATGTTGACGGTGCAATCTCAAGTGATGCTACTAAGAATCCGAATAATTCTATTAACATTCCAGCTAATGCTACTAGCAATTGAGATAATGCTAATACTATTCGATGTAATGTCATTAGCATCCCGTGTAAGGAAACTTTCATCCTAGGTAAGGCTCGAGAAGTGATATATGCTTCATAGATTAGCGTTAGAAATTATTCTAACCTGAAACCCCTTTTGTACATTTGAACATTATTTTAGTGCTATTAAAAAACATGTCACACACCGCGGACTAACCCCACTCTATATATATATATGACTGTCACTGTATGGTGCAGTTCACTTCAATACCGACTGTAGATCAAATAACAAGGCTTCGAAATCTTGAAATACAACATTCACTACCAACAAACTCCTGCAGGTATTCTTGAAGTATCTACGAATCAAAGCAAACTTGTATACTATGATAAAAACACCTAGATCTCCGAACTCACACCTGTACAAGTAAAAAAATAATCTTCACCTGACAGTATAGATTCCCTTTAAAGCCGTTTTACTGAAAAACTTTTTCAGACAATTTTGCACAGGTTCTGAGAACGTTATAAATTAAGCGCCAACACATGTCATCCATATGTATGGGATTGATGCTTTTCAGGCCTTCTATGCATGCATCGTCATAAAACGACCTTCAGTCACTTTTTTTCTCAGAAAAGGCGTTTAAGAATATTTATTTTGAGTATTTTGGACAATGATGAGCATATATCAAAAACGGCCAGTTCTATCTGGACGTGCACAAGAACTGTAATTTATCAGTTATGAAGCACGCCAAAACCGGAGCGCAAACGTCACAAATCTCTTCATAGATCACATTGAATTAAAGCTTTGTTTTTCGATTATACTGTCCTGTGTGCTTTTCTTAAGTGCCCACCCCAGGTCGAAATAGCTATGTCGGATCCTGTCGGATAGGTTTCAAATCCGTTGAGATACGGCTAATCGGATTCGGTCGGTTACTTTTTGCCGGATTCCGATGCTATCCACTGTTTTCCTTTTGATATCCGCCGGTCGGATTCATCGAGTTCCGACTAGATTCATATATTCGGAACTGGTCAGATCCGATCTCAAGATCTGTTCGCTTCCGATGGAATTCCGGGGAATCTGATGTCAAGAAATCGCCGGATTTTGCGGTTTCAAGTGACACCGGATTCCATGATAAAACCGATCAATCACTGGTATCGGAACTTGTCGGATTATATACGAATGCAGAATACCCAAGCCGATCTCACACCATCGGATCTGATGGAAATTAGTCGGAAGTTGTCGGATGTTGGAAAGTGGCGGATTTTCAGAGTTCCGACAAGATCCCGGCCACTTCCGACACTTTCCGACATCCGACAACTTCCTGTCGGAATCCGATACCAAGGATTCCGACGAATTGCCATCGGATTCGATAAAATTCGATAATTTTTCCGATAGGATCCGACGAGATCCGACTGTCGGATTGCTCGTTCTGAGTATCCAGTATTATTTTCCACGTAGTCGGATTCATGAATTAGAATATATTCTGACAGATCAATCAGCTAATCATCTAATAAGATATTTCTCTTTTTACAAATTTCCAACAGCAAAATCAAAAATCTGGAAATCCGATTTTGTCCAGATTTCATTCACCGTTTTGTTTTACAGGTATCGATCTATATAAGGAACTCTCTACTTTAATATTTCGAATGAATTTCCAAAGTGTTGCTCAGATTAATTTTATTTCAAATGATTTTTTTTCCTATTACAATTCTGTTTTGCACGCAATCGGATTCTTGAATAAGAATATATTCTGACGGATCAATGAGCTAATGAATCGATTAGATATTCCTATTTTTGCAAATTTCCAACAACAAAATCAAAAATCTGGTAATCCAATTTTGTCCAGATTTCATTCACCGTTTTGTTTTACAGGTATCGATCTATATAAGGAACTCTCTACTTTCATACATCGAGGGAATTCGGCCATTTTGTATAACTAAGTTATATATATTAGGAACAATCGTAGTACAAGCATTGTTCAATTTTAAGAAGGATCGTAGTATATACATTGTTGGATTCTAGGAATAATCCCAGTTGAAACAGTTGACATCCTTTAGACTCTTGATGACATCCTGATGCAATCTTTAGAAATTTTGATAACATCCTGGTGAAATCTGTTCAAAATGTCGATTCAATCTTTGGAAAATCTTTAGAATTCTTGATGAAATCCTTGAAAAATCTTCGTGAAATTTTCAGAAATCTCGTCGAAATCCTTGAGAAATATTTATAAATCTTGGTGAAATCCTTAGGAAATCTTCAGAAATCTGAATGAAATCCTGGGAAAATCTTCAGAAATCTCGATGAAATCCTTGAGAAATCTTGAGAAATCTTGATGAAATCCTTAGGAAATCTTCAGAAATCTGGATGCAATCGTGGACTAGCATTTATAAATCTTGATGAAATCCTTGGAAATTTTGAGAATGCTAGAATGAAATCTGTGTGAAATGTTGATTGAATCCTTGTGCAATCGAAAAAGATTGAGCCAACTTCTGATGAAATCCGACTGTATTCTGTCGGAGCCTTACGTTATCAGGCGTTTCTCTGTGAAAGGATCCTGGTGGTTAGGGCATTATCTGACAAACGGTTCCGACAGGATCCGATCGGATCCTTTCCGACGTAATCCGGTCCGGAATCCGTTAGTTAGGAATCCTGTGAAATACGGTTGGGCTCCGATCGGATTTAGTTGAGAACCCGACGAATTCCGGTGTGATCCGACATCGGATCCGATAGTTTCCGGTAGGATCTACAGGTCGGATTGAATCACCTGGGACAGTGTATGATCTTTGTTTCAAAGTTTTTGTAGCCATTTTCCTTTAAATCTTTAAATCAACTGACTCCCAACTCTGTAGTATGTATGCTTATAGAAAAACGAACTGTAAAAACTTTTAATAAGCAACGGCTTTGATTTAGTTAGCCTGTATGCAAAAGTATGGGTTTTTTGAAGAAAAAAAGTCTTTAAGAGTTTTTTTCTCGAGACTTTGTAAATAAGGTGATCTTTTCATTCAAATACATAGATTCTTATAGAAAAAGGCAATTTTAAAGCTTTTAAGTAAGTTACATCTTTATATGAGATGATTCCATTGCAGAAAAATGGAATTTTACGAAGAAGGCCTTGCAAGTCGTTCTAGAACCTTTAAGGGCCTTTTAGTACCGTTAAAGGGCTTTTAGATCATTTTTTTTGGAAACCCGAAAATTAGGTGAATTTCAATACAATTGATTGGATTGTAGTAAAAAAGATATTTAAACGTGTTTCCGGATAATTTACAACGTCGTTATTGGCCGTGTACGGTTGTCTCTGGTCATTGTAATACTGAGCCTGAGATTCGTTTTAGAAATTGTCTGTTCAGGTATAATAAAGATAAACGACATAGAGACACCATCACTCACAGAATTCATATGTGTTAAATGAATTGAATGGTCTAATTCTATTGACACATTGTTCTTGCCATGCATTATACATACTAGAGGACAAAGCTAATCGGAAAAAAAGACGGCTAGGCTGAAGGTCTAACTCACTTTGGCTCGAACCAAATCAATTAGTATTGCGTTGAGAAACGAGTTCTACTATTATTGTCCTCCATCACTCTTAAGATGGTAGAACTACTAAAGCAGAAAACATTGGGACAGAGAACTGAAGTTTGACTTCTTGTAATTGTTACCAGAGTTAGGAGCAGATCTATAGTACAATGGGTGATTGAGTAAAAAGCGTTTCACATCAGTACAAGTGTCAGCCATAACAGGAAATAATGAGGATAGGTGTTGATATGTGATTCGCCTGTACCTCCATCCGCACTCACTAACACTCTAGATCATCTGTTGCATGTTTTAAAACTTTAAAAAATAGTTCAATGAAAAATTTTTGAAATTGAATTCTGCAAATACTGCTAAACATTCTTTTTTGATAGAACTAATTCATCGTTTATTTTTTATTAGAAAACCTAAAAGTTTTTGCTTCTCAGTTTTACAATCATACTATTCTCTTCAGATTGAACTCGACATCTGACAGCATAACAACCAAAGTTCCTTTGAGAAACTCTGAATTTTGAACAGAATGAAGTTCGCAAGTGTATTCAGAAGATAGCACCTTGTATTCGTTCTAAGCTTGATGTTGCTGAATGACAAAAACCAGAGCCTTGAAAGAATGATGCAAGCATAGAGCATCATATTCTCTATCTACTAATGCTAAATAATTACTCTGCTTTTAGTATCGGTCTTGATGAGTACATCCTTACAAAACCAAAACATGTCTGTAGAAAATAGGACTTTGCAATCGGATGATTGACTAGTTTTGCAGTATTTTAATTTTTTGTCGACCCATAATATTTGTATGGTTTATTTGAAAACCAAAATAAACTATTCTGTGGAATGAATAGTGCTCTATCGACCGATGTAAGAATGACGTGTTTCAGCTGTTAGTCGTTTCTCAGGCATGAAAAAGGAGAACGACCCGTTACCTATGATCCACTGGTTACTCTATAATCACTAGAATGGCTACAGTAGTCGAGTGCACTACACCAATGTCTAAGATTATTATCACTCTAGTGCATTCGAGTCATCTTCTAATACTTCACTAAGATGGAAGTCAACAATGCCGTGCAGATGAGCAGTTTCATCGAAATATGTTCTTGTTTTCGAGTCTTTATTGCAGCAGACGTTTGTCACAAATAATGATATACATCTTATATCAGTTGAAGACGATTGCCAAGAGGACAAAACTTGCGCAGGGCAATATGAAGCACTCATAAGCTCGTCTTGATATTTTTCTGTAGTTTCGTCCACCCTATACTCTGAGATGTAGAAAAGGGTTTGCAAGTTTGCAACAAAAATCAGAACCTTCAAACAAGTTCTTGAAGAACTAGAAGCGATACACTCACGAGATATCACTTTTTATTCTAAATCCAAAGTTATTTCAATTACTTATACACTATGGAGATACGTTAGAAGATTTTAAATTTTGTTACCAGTGAAGATTTTAGCAGCACTTTGCTTCAAAAAAGAAAGAGTCGAAGAGTAAATAGTGGCTCACAACAGTGCATAGACATCTAGAAAAAGCAAAATAGAGTAAAATAATAGATTCTTCGATAAATGCACAACGCAATAAGAAAAGTTTCACCATTAGTAACAGTTGCATAGTGCGAATTTTCCTGTGTTATTCACAGTTGACTTTAAAGACTTTTCATACATTAATAATAGTGACATCTGCGAATTTCATGAAGGGTTTTCAATTGCTCAATTTTTTTAGATTTAAGCAAGAGGCGGCGCCTTCTTTAATATCATAAACACATGAAGTTAATTTACTAGATATTGCATCTGAGCTAATATCCGTTGTATACAAATTGAATAGAAACAAAAGTAGTTTAAAGGTTTAAGGCATCAAGAACTTAAATTTGCTTGAAACAAATATTTATTTATAAGTGCCACAGAAAGAGATACGTTGATGAATGAAATAAATTCTTGCCATGCATGTTGCGAGAATGATCGAGTTCTGGAATAGAAAACTTTGCCTGGAGAATTTTGATTTCAGATTTCCAAAAAAAGAAATGGCTTGTCCTGTCCCTTCGCCTGTCGCCATTGTCATGGCTGACAAAGCTATTATAGCACAAGAGGACGAAGACGAGTCCGACATCCGTCGTGAACATGAAATGGGCTATGAGCAAGAGCTCTATCGTGGTTTTTCGCCATTCATGTCATTTGCCTTCTGTTTCACTGCTGTTAACGTGTTCACATCCATTTCAATCAGTTTCACCTATGCATTAAACACTGGCGGATCGGCTATGGCCGTGTGGTCTTGGCTCATTGGATCTACTTTTACAATTCTTGTCGGTATGTCATTGGCTGAAATTTGCTCTGTATATCCAAGTGCTGGTTCTGTCTATTATTGGTACATAATACAGAGTTGCTGGCAACTTTTGAAAATGAGACTATATTTCTATTCTAGGGCTGGTCAACTAGTATCTTCTCAGCATGCTCCATTGGCTTCATTCATTTGTGGTTGGTTCAATTTTATTGGCAATGCAGCAGGTAAAGCAGGAAAACAATATTCTGAGTACTCTCTATCTTTGGTATATTAAAGCTAATGCTGCAATGTCATCCGGTTTCGCTACCATTGTTAATGCTGCTCTTGTTCTTGATGGTAAAGAATCATTGAGCGTAGGAGCGCAAGTGGGGATTAGTATAGGAATTACCGTTGTATGGGCCATTCAAAATGTATTCCGTATCGATCAACAAGGATGGCTCAATAATCTTGCTGCTGTCTTTCAAATAACTTCTGTAATTGTTGTTGTTATTGTTCTCTTGGTTATGACGCCTGAAAGAGCTTCTGCTCGTGATGTTTTTACATCCACATACAATGGTACTGGATTTCCATTTGTATACATGTGTTGTATTGGTATTCTTTCGACATTGTTTTCATTGGCCGGTTACGATGGTAATATTTATTGGATAGCATATATTGTTACTTTAGTATTATTTCTAAATTTTATAGCCGGTGCTCATTTGGCTGAAGAGACTCAACACGCTAGTCGTGCAGGTAAGTGGATACCTAAGAGAATAATTTGATATATCTGTATAAAAAATATCAAGAAATTGAAGTCGAATATTGTTTGAACGGATGAAAAATACTCCTTGTAATCTTGAGGAAAGCTTCAAATTTGATGTATTTTTTTGCAGCTCCCAAAGGGATCATAGGTACTTGCATAATCGGTGCTATTGTTGGCGCTGCTTACTTACTCGCTCTGCTCTTCGCAATTCCGAACATGGCTTCATTTATGGAAAACAATAATGGTGACCATTCTGCGGTCAACTTGGCAGTCGCAACCTACCAATTGGCTGTGCCTCATCGAGGTGCACTTGCACTCACAATTCTTCTTGTACTTAATGTGTATTCTGCCGGCATGTCATCAATTACAGTGACCAGTCGGATTGGGTATCGTATACTATTTGTATTTTCGTGAAGCGCAATTAGGAATGAATATTGAAGTAGATAGTAAGAAAGTTCTAGCGTTCCTCTACGCAGAACGTGACAGACATACAAAGTCGGGAGAACTTCTCAGCATCATTATGATCGATGCAACTAGGGCTGCGCTTAAGAAATGGAACATACCCATTGTGTTTCACATTTTAATCTCGGAAGGATTACACTGAAAATTTGTCTTTTCTAACTTGATGATTTTTCTTGTTTTAGCTTTGCTATGGCACGTGATGGTGTATTTCCATTTTCGTCTTCTCTTCGTTGGATTTTTCCACCAACTAAAACACCATTGGTCATAATAACTTTTGTTGTAATTATTGATTGTCTTCTTCTTTTACTCCAACTAGCATCAACCGCTACTTTTGCTGCCATTATCTCGATTGCTACACTAGGCTTCCAAATCTCTTATGTCATGCCTATTTTCTTTCGATGTACAGTTGCTCGAAAGAGTTTTCCTGTTGGTGAAATCAATCTAGGTCGATTCGGTGTACCCATTGCTATCATTTCAGTTGTGTGGCTTTTTATCACTTCAATATTTATGTTCTTCCCTGCGCATTATCCTGTAACAAGAGATAATATGAACTATGCTATTGTGATCATCGGTGGTGTAGCATCGATTGCTACAATCTATTGGATTGTTTCTGCTCGTCATTGGTTTACAGGTCCTAAGAGAACTCATGTCGATTCGAGTTCATGGCCGCCAGTTTTCATTGCTACACTTGACAGTAAGAAGGCAATGCCATCATGTGATATTATTCTAATTCAATAGTAAATCTTGTCTATAATACATTTAGTTCAAAAAACAGAAGAAAAGTCACTAGAATCGTTCAAATAAGATGGCTAGTTAAACGAAAATGTGAGTATAAAATAGCTGTTCTATATGTAATAAAACCAAGAGTATTCCTTACTTTCAAAGGAAAGATTCATAGTTAAATTAGTATTATGTTTTGCTCAAAATATTATTGTCATATATGACAAACAAATTTTAATCATAATTCACCCATCTTAGATCATACTCGAATATTCGTTCATGTTCTATGTCATTCACATAAGAAAATGGTAGGAAATAACTGCGTACCCCTACATAACAGCGAAAGAGTCACCATGCAGCTCTATATATCTATTATCTTACACCAAATGTCAACAAAATATGGTTGAAATTCAGGTAACTAATGTCCATTCCAAAAAAGAAGGCTGATGGATGTTTTTTCGACTAACTTGTGATAGAAGTAAGATAGAGAGTTGCAGTTTTCACTGTTCGAAAAAGGAAATGAAAATGCATGGAACCGTATGTTACAAGATTTTCAAATGTGTTTTATCAAGCTTCTTTATTCAATTTTCTAAAAAAAGTAGTGAATACATAGTTTTTATCAGAAAGGAAAGCGCAAAAAAATTGATTTCTTTTTACACAGAAATTGCTAGAAAATCGGCTTAGAGTTTTCAGTAGAATGCCTATCACTCTTGGACGATTAAAGCTAACAACCTGAGCCTTGTCCAGTTTTATAGGTCTTTAATTGATTGTTCTAGCAAACACCTGATAATTCGAAATTCACTGTAATCACTTCATGCGCACGCTGGTTTTGGAAAAGCTCAATGGAAAAGCTTAGAAAAGTCAGATAAAAAGCTTGTGATGTATGATTCGATGCGTCTTCAGCTTCTCGTTCCAATAGTGAAAATAGGAGCTCTCTCTCTTGCTTTTATCAAAATTTATTGAAAAAACACTCATGGACTTTCATTTTCCAAATTGGCATTAGTTATAGACATGTCAATATATTTTTTATATTTTTGAACTTCGAAATCTTGAATTTTTAATGAAATTTTGAATTGTGCACATATTTCAAATTCACAGGTCGAAATAATGCTACTCTTTGTCTTTCCAATGAAGCTATTGATATCTGTCACTGATCGTAACAAAAATGCTGGAAAGATCTCTAAGAAGTCATAGACATAAACAAACATGTTGACATGCTACTTTGAATTTCTCGCAATTGGAGACCTAATCCTTTCAGATTTTTACATAATTTGTCAATTTCATAAATTCAACAATGATGAGTCTGGAAACGGCATTTAATTCATGTTGTTCTATTTGTCTACAACTTATTGTTTGGAAACACTGTCTACCTGATCTGAAATATTTTTTAGATTGAAATGCTAGCCTCTGTAATTGGTAATTCTTTTCCACTGTGTCTGTCTGCCTATCAGAAATACGGTTTTCAAACCATGTTCGATCTTGTATTGATTTGGATTTATTTTCGTTTCCATCGATTTTGGCGCTTCATTTTTTTTCGGACACGCTGTTTCTTATGTCTGTTGGACAAAATAATCTGAAATTTGAACATCTGTTTATTGGATGCAACAGAGAAGTCAACAGGCTTTTATGGATTTTTGGAAGCACAGCATTATTGCTTCTCAGACTACAGTGTCGTGAGTTTTGGGCACGTACTTTTTTAGGATTTGGATTGTGATATTGATGATTTTACAACTATTGAGTATTTGATCCTTAGGACACAACTGTGAGGATTTTTTCACGGCAGTATAATGGATATTAAGACAATGTCGTCATCATTTTGTCTAAGTCTTGTATTATAAATTTTTCGACTTCGGAATGCTGAATTTTGCATGACACGTCTGTGAGTCAGCTTTGAAGTGTCTGATGAGAAACTTAGATCAGACAGGGGTGCCTGGCTCTTCATATTTTATGATAGAGTGGTTGACATGTTACTCTTCCATACGACATGAGGAGTCTTTAGAATTAGGGACTATGTCATTGTTCATTTTAGGAATATTCATTTTTGGATTAAAAAAGTTTTCTAGCGTTTAGAACCATAGAAATATAGATTTTGAAACAAGTTGATCAGCTGTATCAGCCTAACTGCTCACTGAATGTACCATAGACATGTGAAACACAGAGACTAGACCATAATATAAATCTCCTTCGAATCACTCTATAAACTGTTGACCCTAACATTAAATTCTATCATCTTTCAGTCTAGGACCAATTGAATTGGAAACCGATGAACGTTATTTGTTTGTCTACAACATAGTGTTTGAAACATTGCCTATCGTATCTTACATATTTTTCTTTTTAGAGCATCTCAATATTTGTTTTTGTGGATCTACTGACATCGGATTTCTGAATGTTTGACTTATTTTTGTGCATTGACTGTTTTGTCTTCATAATTTTTGTTCTCTTTGGTCTTCGACTTTTACATGGCTTTTGTTCTTCAGATTAATATTGAGGAAATTCAAGTAGACATACTCACATACCATGTCTTTCTTTTGTGCTTTTATTGTAACCTGTGTTTTTCGTTGATTCCAAAGGCATCACGAGAAGTAGTCGCAATATCAATATTACCGTCCAATCAACCGACTATTAAAATATGGCAATACAAATGAGAATGATAGAAACACTTCTTTTAGTTCAGCATTTATTGAGAAATGCAATGTAGATAAAGTTTCACATTTACGAAGAACCTATATGAGACAATGCGTACAGAAAGCTGATGATAGAAATTTAAAAAAAAGATTTTTAGCAAAGCAGAGCAAGAGATATTGAGTAAAAGTGTTAATAATTAATGATGAGTGATTAGAATTCTGATTTGATTGTAAAAAAAAGTTGATAAATGCGAATTGAAACTTCAAGCCATAGTGTCACTTTTTCTATGCACCATTGAAGCTAACAGACCCTATACCAGATGCAATGATTGAAAATGTTCCTGTTGTACTTGGCCAGTACGTTGTTACAACTAAAATGTAATTTGTTAAAGTGTCAATAAAAATTGTAAAAAGCAATTGCCCATTGCCACCGTCATCATTATTTGACGCTATTAAATTTGCCGATGGAACAGACGAATTGAAACTGTTACTGTAAATATAACCATATGTATCCATGCTACTATTGCTTGTGATATTATACCATCCAGCTGTAGAGATGCTGATGCGAAAAGCTTGATAATAATATATTTCTTGTGAACAAAGGCCTTGACGGCAATAGTTTTGACTAACGTTAGTCAATGCTGACGAGTATCTCGAGATGACAACCGATGAAGTGCCTAATCAAAATTAAAAATTAAAAAAAATAAGTTTTGATCTGTTTTCATGGCTTCTTTCTATAGGAATATACAGGATTTTCTATAAGTAACCTGTACGTATATATACATTATACACTGATTTTTGCTAAGAGATATCTTCCAAAATCTGATGAACTCTGTAAAAATGCTGCAAATTTCAGGTTGTCTTCTCATGCATGCCATCTGATCTATAAGTGAAACATCGCGTCATATTATCTAAAACAAAATGTGCTCGATTTATTTTCCAACTTTTTCATATGTATATGTTTATATTATAATAAACAAAGCTAAACCGATTAAATATTTGAAAAACACGTATATTTTTTTTTGTTTTATACAATATAAATGATATCGTCGATTCTAACCTATTACAGTGACTGTGAACGAACGGTAAAGAATAACCATTTTCAATTCTATCATGTTTCATGGTAGTTCTATAGTAGATACTCGTCTCGTGAGTACGGTAGTCATGGTTCATGAAGAGAAAACAGCCATACTGAGGAATCTGTCGCGATCTATCACGAAGAAGAAGCACTTTCCAATTGTCTTCAAACTGCATGGTTAATAGAGCGATGAGTTTAGCCAGATGTCTTTCATGATCATTGATGCATCTTTTCTATGATATCAGCCATGGGTATGTGAAAGGCGAACAGTAGACAGCTAAGCGATAAAAAGTTTTTGCTTAAGCTCTAATTTGTCAGTAGAATGATGTGTAACAAAGTAAAATGTTATTTTATGTGACAGTGCATAAAACGTACTCTACAAAAAGTTTTATCAAATACACCGAAAATTATTTTGTTGTTTTGCCTGTGTATGTCTGTTTACTAGGAAAGGATGGAGTTCAATTTTCTATCTATAGACATTAGCACTCTCTTTTTAGATCCTCTGTCATAAAACATATGACTTATTTTCTGCGAAAACCTTTACAAAGTAAACGAAACTAATTACATCTCATCGCTTTTATCATATCAATGAAAAGGAATAACTCACATAATTTTTGTTTATAGTTGCTCTCATCTACACATTGTGTTACAGACACCACTGTTCATACTGACATCAAAGTACACAGTAGCTTGTTCAATCATGTTTCTAACATTTTTCATCAGAATCGTCATGTTTTTTCGAAAAATATGTGAACATTGAGGAAATGTTTTCAAAATAGGACATAATAGGCATGATTTGAAAACTGTAGGATTTCTATAATGCACTGAATTCGAAGTATTCGATTTTATGTGCTAAGAAAAATTTCAACTCTGTATAGAGATTTGACTTTTGAGATGAAATTAAAAATGATTTTGTATGGCATTTATATTTTAATCCTTGAACATAAGTACAGACGGCCTTAAGTCCTGTTTTCAAGAGACTATCAAGCAACCAATGTCATCAAGACCAACTATCAACATGAACTAGATTTCAGAAACTAACGATCGGAAAAGAATCTTATATTGTTGGAGTATGTTTCTTCATAATTACGTAGTTACGAGTCTCTGAATAGCAAAGTTCAACATTGGCACGCACTTTTTTTTCAATGTAACTAAATTACTCTACAAGAAAGAACTCACAAGCCTCTTTGACTATATATAACCATCTGTCGGTGATTATCGAATTTGATTAAAGAAGCCCTCTGCAAAGCATTTTACTCTTACTTGATAAATTCATTCGAGAAAATCCAACTGATGCTAAACCCATGGCAGTGATTGAAAATGATCCTGTTATATTTGCATTATATGTTGTCGCAACCAGTATGTATCGCGAAGAAGTTTGAAGGAACATTGAGAACATGAATTGGTAATTGCCACCGCTATCATCATCTATTACTAAGATATTCATAGCTGGATAAGCAGGATCAAAAATATTATTGTATAAATAACCATATGTATCCATGCTACTATTACATAGAAAGGTATAATTTCCATCCATAGAAATGTTCAATTGAATAGCTTCATAGAAAAATGTTGAATCAGAACAATCGGTTCTATGACAGAAGGTTTGACTATTGAAAGTCAAAGCTGATAGGTATATTGATTGTATCATTGATGAAGTAGCTATTGAAAGAGAAAAAAAACAATCAAAAAGTATATGAGAAATATGAGATTTTGACACTCGTTCACAGTGAGCTTTTTATATACTGTTCTAGATGGAAAAGAAATATAATATTCTCGCCAAAAGCTGAAAAATAAGTATATCCTTGGAATACTAATCCTATATATGAACCTTTCAACGTTTGAAAATTGTCCATTCTGAATTTCTGTGACTCTGCAACATAGTATTGCTGATGAGCCTCGAAAACTTAATGTTATTTTCAGTATGACGGAAAATACCATCTGTACAGAAAGAAAAACAACACCACGAGAGCTACAAAAATTTCTTAGGAATAGATGAATATTGTTAGTTTTCATTCTGTTATATATCAGATATTCTGGATTAAAACGAAATTCAACTGAAAGTTTTATGGTGAATACTTCAAAAAAACTTTTTGAATATACAGTAAGACGTCATTCATTTGATGATTCTCTAGTGCCGATATCATATCGACCTCGCTTGGTCGAATCTGAATACAAAAATTGAAAATCCTATTATAAGACGATCGTGCACTAAGGAAGTCTTAAAAACTACTAATAGGAACGTACGTTTATTTCGCCACTTGTTCAATTATGAAGATACTGAACCTTTCTGCACCATTGTCAGGTAGCTAAAAGTTTCTCTAAAATTCAACATCTGGAGAAAGAAATATGGTTTCTTTTTACATTTGAGCTTTTGAAAAATTTTAATGAAGCAGATACTAATATTCGAGAAGATGTTACCTGAAATTTTGTTTTTCCAATGTTCTGTGATTATCTTGTACTAGGCCGCAAAAACAGTAAAAATATTATAACTTTTTATAGAAGTTTTCTCGGCTCGAATCTTCTTAGACATTCCCTTAGATTAACGTCTCCAACGTATACAAGAAATATCACTGGAAGCAACATGAAGCAGTTCAAACTCTTTAACCTTTTTTACAACTTCTCAGTAGCTTTTTGAATAAACTATTCTTGTTCACGATGTAATAAGAGCACCCATATCTTAGAATCTGCTCGGATATCGGTTGTTACTAGAATAATAGACAATAACTGACCGCTTCTAACTGTATCTGTGATATGACCAAATGCAATCGTGCAGCAATTCCTGCCAAATCAATGACTTTCCATTCACTGTAATCAAAAACTGCACGAAACGATGATATACAGCAGCATTTGGAACTGTCTAGAGTCATCTACATGAATGTAATGCTCATCTCCACTGTATTATGCCCTAGTGTTGCCAACATAGTCAAGAAATAAAACAAAAACTAATCCAGTAACATGATATCTTGAAATAAAAAGCAAAACACATTAATTAAAAGATCTGTTGAAGTTGGAATGTTCATTGTCGACAGAAAACTTTATAATAGATGCTATCTATTGAGATAAGAATGTTTTGAGAATATGAATATATGATTTCAGTACTTACAATAAAGCGTGATTGATTGACTGAAATAGGGCATTTTCACCAAAAGAAAAGTACCCTAATTAGCAGAGAACTGTTTAGAAAATTTGTAAGCTCTCGAGTTTTTTTACTAGCCTGTTTGGTATAAAACACAAGTCACTAAGGAATTAATTCTTTATTGGAAGGATGATTAAAAAGTCAGACGCATATACGTAAGTGAACTAAAGTTTTCATTGCAACATCATCTTTACTTGTGGTGTTTATCTTACCGATAGTTGTAGTTGACGTCCTCGCTACACTAGTAGTCATGTTGATCATTGTAGTTGTTGAGCCACCTATGAAATCAGAAAATATATAGCATATAGCAAATAACATACAAATATTATTTCAGATACAGAAAGCTACACGTTGAATATGATCAAAATAAC